>CM077115.1:73933488-74518488 GCA_039619475.1 Icerya purchasi | reverse complement strand
ATAATAATAATAATAATAATAATAATAATAATAATAATAATAATAATAATAATAATAATAATAATAATAATAATAATAATAATAATAATAATAATAATAATAATAATAATAATAATAATAATAATAATAATAATAATAATAATAATAATAATAATAATAATAATAATAATAATAATAATAATAATAATAATAATAATAATAATAATAATAATAATAATAATAATAATAATAATAATAATAATAATAATAATAATAATAATAATAATAATAATAATAATAATAATATAATAATAATAATAATAATAATAATAATAATAATAATAATAATAATAATAATAATAATAATAATAATAATAATAATAATAATAATAATAATAATAATAATAATAATAATAATAATAATAATAATATAATAATAATAATATAATAATAATAATAATAATAATAATAATAATAATAATAATAATAATAATAATAATAATAATAATAATAATAATAATAATAATATAATAATAATAATAATAATAATAATAATAATAATAATAATAATAATAATAATAATAATAATAATAATAATAATAATAATAATAATAATAATAATAATAATAATATAATAATAATAATAATAATAATAATAATAATAATAATAATAATAATAATAATAATAATAATAATAAATAATAATAATAATAATAATAATATAATAATAATAATAATAATAATAATAATAATAATAATAATAATAATAATAATAATAATAATAATAATAATAATAATAATAATAATAATAATAATAATAATAATAATAATAATAATAATAATAATAATAATAATAATAATAATAATAATAATAATAATAATAATAATAATAATAATAATAATAATAATAATAATAATAATAATAATAATAATAATAATAATAATAATAATAATAATATAATAATAATAATAATAATAATAATAATAATAATAATAATAATAATAATAATAATAATAATAATAATAATAATAATAATAATAATAATAATAATAATAATAATAATAATAATAATAATAATAATAATAATAATAATAATAATAATAATAATAATAATAATAATAATAATAATAATAATAATAATAATAATAATAATAATAATAATAATAATAATAATAATAATAATAATAATAATAATAATAATAATAATAATAATAATAATAATAATAATAATAATAATAATAATAATAATAATAATAATAATAATAATAATAATAATAATAATAATAATAATAATAATAATAATAATAATAATAATAATAATAATAATAATAATAATAATAATAATAATAATAATAATAATAATAATAATAATAATAATAATAATAATAATAATAATAATAATAATAATAATAATAATAATAATAATAATAATAATAATAATAATAATAATAATAATAATAATAATAATAATAATAATAATAATAATAATAATAATAATAATAATAATAATAATAATAATAATAATAATAATAATAATAATAATAATAATAATAATAATAATAATAATAATAATAATAATAATAATAATAATAATAATAATAATAATAATAATAATAATAATAATAATAATAATAATAATAATAATAATAATAATAATAATAATAATAATAATAATAATAATAATAATAATAATAATAATAATAATAATAATAATAATAATAATAATAATAATAATAATAATAATAATAATAATAATAATAATAATAATAATAATAATAATAATAATAATAATAATAATAATAATAATAATAATAATAATAATAATAATAATAATAATAATAATAATAATAATAATAATAATAATAATAATAATAATAATAATAATAATAATAATAATAATAATAATAATAATAATAATAATAATAATAATAATAATAATAATAATAATAATAATAATAATAATAATAATAATAATAATAATAATAATAATAATAATAATAATAATAATAATAATAATAATAATAATAATAATAATAATAATAATAATAATAATAATAATAATAATAATAATAATAATAATAATAATAATAATAATAATAATAATAATAATAATAATAATAATAATAATAATAATAATAATAATAATAATAATAATAATAATAATAATAATAATAATAATAATAATAATAATAATAATAATAATAATAATAATAATAATAATAATAATAATAATAATAATAATAATAATAATAATAATAATAATAATAATAATAATAATAATAATAATAATAATAATAATAATAATAATAATAATAATAATAATAATAATAATAATAATAATAATAATAATAATAATAATAATAATAATAATAATAATAATAATAATAATAATAATAATAATAATAATAATAATAATAATAATAATAATAATAATAATAATAATAATAATAATAATAATAATAATAATAATAATAATAATAATAATAATAATAATAATAATAATAATAATAATAATAATAATAATAATAATAATAATAATAATAATAATAATAATAATAATAATAATAATAATAATAATAATAATAATAATAATAATAATAATAATAATAATAATAATAATAATAATAATAATAATAATAATAATAATAATAATAATAATAATAATAATAATAATAATAATAATAATAATAATAATAATAATAATAATAATAATAATAATAATAATAATAATAATAATAATAATAATAATAATAATAATAATAATAATAATAATAATAATAATAATAATAATAATAATAATAATAATAATAATAATAATAATAATAATAATAATAATAATAATAATAATAATAATAATAATAATAATAATAATAATAATAATAATAATAATAATAATAATAATAATAATAATAATAATAATAATAATAATAATAATAATAATAATAATAATAATAATAATAATAATAATAATAATAATAATAATAATAATAATAATAATAATAATAATAATAATAATAATAATAATAATAATAATAATAATAATAATAATAATAATAATAATAATAATAATAATAATAATAATAATAAAATAAAAGTTTGCATGCGCGCAATACACAAATAGTTTTAATATTTTTCTGGCTAATTATTTTCGATAATCTGGTAGCACGTTGAATAAAGTAATAAAACTTTATTCGAATCTGGGGTGCTATTTCACCGAACCCATTAAAAGAATCATTTTATTATTCAAAAAGAGTCCGTTTTATTAAAAAAAAAAAGCGGTTTATAATTACATCAGAAGAAAAAATAAAAATAATTTCGATGATTGCTATGTTGATTAAAAAAAATTCTGCAATTCAGTAACAATTTCGGAGTTGACAATAAACTTTTCATCAATGGGGTTCACGGCGGCGGTAGACGTGATACAGATTGTGTCAATTTCGATTAATATTCGGACAGTCAAAGGATTATGTATCAGCGAAGGTAACCGTAATATAGTGTATCAGAAATTATTGAATAATACCAGTTGTTGTGACCAGAAATAAATTCAACATTGGATACAGAATACGAATAGTCCAATAAAATAGGCCAGAGAAATAAATAAAGATATATATATATATATATATATATATATATGTGTACATATGTATATGTATATCACTTTTTTTTTATGTTATGTATTGGTGTAAGTGTTTAAGATAAATAGAATTATTAATTGTGATTTGTATGTTAATTGTGAAATTCGTTTTCTGTGCAGCTGCCAATTTTCGAATTTCTTAATTATATATAATTAATAATAATACTAATAATAATTAAAATAATTTGAAAGTAAAAGGAAATAAATAGGAAATTGTGACCACTCCGAGATTATTTCTTACAGCGCATTTTTGAGCTATTAGACAGATTTATATGATAAATTATTTATTGCGTAACTCGCCATTCTGTTAACTGGTTACGCGATAATTGGCGACCATGACAGGATATCTTAGTTACAAATTAGGAAGAAATTCCAGGATATTGTAGAAGTATGGCTGAAAAAAGGAAAACATCTGGTGATGGTGCAGCCAGTAATTTAATACAAGGTTTAGTTGGAGGATTTTGGGTTCGTTGGTTTGAATGTTTCGGTGACAGATTCGAAAAGGGATGAAGTCGATACAGAAATATTACAAGATTCAGAAAAGAGTTCTATGGTGCAGATACGATTATGTATCAAATGGTTACTTAAAAATATGAATAATAATATAAATAATAAATTTAATGAAATGAATTCTAAATTTGTTAACCAGTATAAGAATTTAGATGAAAAATTCGTTTATTTAGGTAAAAAATTCGTTTGTTTAGGTAAAAAATTCGTTAATCAGTACAAGGAGTGAAATGAGAAATTTGATAATTATCATAAAAGGTTTAATAATATTGCTAATAGTGTAGAAGAAACAATTAGTATAATACATAAAAGTAACATCCAAAGGAATAAACAGATTAACAGTTTAGATGAGAGTTTAAATGAGAGCAGAGATTATGTGGAAAATCAAATAGAAAAAAGAATTAAAGGAATTAGTGAGAGTTTGGAGAAACAGAGTAGAAACTTGGAAGATCTGGAAAACGAAATTACGATATGCATCGGAAGTACGGATAGAGACTTGGCAGAGACGGTAGATGGTAAGATCAGGAGAATTAAGGAAGATTTAAAGAAAGAACTGGTAAGGAGGATGGAAACGGAATTCCATTGTATAAAAGCCAGACTGGAGGAAAAAGAGAATGAGATCGGAGACTTAAAGAGATGTGTCGATCAGAACAGGGTTGAGGTAGTGCCGATAAAATATGCGTGTAATATGGAAGAGAAACAAAGTAGGAATTTAAATAATTTGGAAAGGAACCGGAAGAGAAATCTTAGAGAAAATAATATGAGAGTAACGCCGATAAAATGTACATACAATTTAGTAAGTTTCGGAAATAATGCAAGAGAAAATCACAATTTAGTATTAATAATGTGTATATGGGAACAAAGCCTATCGGGGTGTGGAAGTTTCGGAAAAAGTTAGATGAATTTTAACTGTTTTGTGTATATTCTAATTGATTTTTTTATAGAACTATATACATATATATATATATATATATGTACATATTAAATTTATGTACATGAATCGTTGAGTGTCGTGAGGCAAAGAAATGAATCAGTCAATAATAAATATTCTAGTTATGTAAAAATAAAAAATAAAAATAATAAACGAACCGCCTGGATTTGTCAGAGTAAATGAGCTGTTAAATCGGATAGAAGTTAAACTGCGATAAGTGTGTATCTGGGTTGTAACAATATTGTAAAAGAGATTCCGATGGTGAACCGCACAGGAAGCTGATAACGGTAGTGATAAGAGTAACGTGAGTTTCGACTCACACAATGTGATGCGAGATGCTTGGAGTAATTATGTGAGACTGTTCAATTGATGTGTAATAAGTCGGGCAGACCAAATTTGTTTACAATTAAATAAGTCCGTTGAATGAGAAAGCAAATGAGGTGTGAGAGATAGTGGCAGCAAGTGGAAGAAAAATTTGTAAAAATAAATTGCATAGCGCTAATGGTCTCGTCACTACCGGATAATATTTTAACATTACTGCGTGTATAACTCTATTGACTATGTGGACTGAATTCACCTTTTGTCGCACACGAGTACTGATGAGTATCGGTAAGTACCGACATCGAGTAAGAAGAGGTCTCAATATAGGTAGACTTTCGTTGCTCAGTATGATTATGAAAATGAGCAGAAAAAGAATTTCATTAGAATATAGAGAAAACGAGAACTTCTAAAATTTCTAAAAATACAAGCCCGATGAATGCGAGTGGCAAACCATTACCGAATCCAGTAAATTTCGAAACCTGCCAAGCTCATCACTAACAGAATTGGAATATTACTTCTGAACCAATGCCCAGTTTTAAGCAGTGCCCGAAAGTAGCATCATTTTAGAGCGCTTGGTCCATCCATATTATCAATCACAAATATTTACAATAAAGAAATTGTAAAATAAAGTGACGAAAATAAATAGTTCCGATTTAATAAAGATTTACTCTAGAGGTGTAACAAAAACGGAATTAAAAAGTGTAAATTATAACTATTTAAAGTAATATAGTTTACATATTGAAATGTAACTTAAGGAGATATGATTATTCTTAACCGGTAAAAGGTCGCGTCATGTTTTATAATGCAAGAGGTGTCGTCGCGTCGGTCTCTTTGACCGGGTTTTATAAAAACTACTTTTTTATGTTTTTGAAGTGTTCATTAGTTCGTTTATTCTATTTTTATTCATGTTGTTTTGTTTTTGTTTTATTATTATTTCGGCATGAATAAACAGGATTTTAAATCAAAAATTTAAATAAGTTTGTAACATTTTATAAAAAAGTAGCCTAATTCTCAATATATACGAAAAAATTCTAGAAAGAAGTATAGATAATAATAAAATGCGCGGTACGTTTAATCAGATTGTTAACACTCACTACTAGACTTATCTTTGTTTTCATTTACGCATTTAAAACATGCTGGAACTGGTGTGCTCTTTGCATACAAACACTTGCAGCTATTAGACTGTGTTTTAGTTTTTTGTATTTTTGCGCCAGTCGCAAAAGTGACATCGCCCGGGAATATTTCGTTGATTTCTGGTAAATTGTTTTCTTCAACATTATTATTTATCTGTTGTTTATTCTCCTTTTCGTGTAAAATACTACGAATCCGAACTTTGAGTTCCCTGGATAACTAAGTATGTATTTTGCAACTCATCTACAGTATCTAAGTTACAAAATGATAGCATCTCTGGTTTATTATCATGGAGTAATGATAACAAGAGAACCACTCTATATTTTTTACGGACATAAGACAGAATCAAACTGAAATAAATCGAAACGATATCAGTCGCGCCGGTCGAATAGACCGTGTGTGTATACGCTATCCTGGTTGAGTACAATGTTATTTATTCTAGTTAAAACTGATTAGTCCTCATGCTTATCTGTTATTCCCAGGAATAGCTGAGTTATTTTCGCTGGGGTAACACCGCAGTTAAAATAACCAAAAAAAATAAAGTTCTTTTAGATCGAGCGCGACCTCCTACGGGTTAAACATTCACACCTTAATCAGAGTCTCGGTAAGCCAAATTTCCAAAATTTCCAAAATTACAAAAACGCACATTAAACACATTCTTGATATTTCTGATACTTGACACTTATCGGAAAGGACCCTAAGCAGTATTAATGTTTCAGAATAATCGCGAAATCCCCTTTTAAATGTATTTTACTACTGTAAAATATATTATTTTCATAACGAGTAATGATTTTTCACTATTCAGTGAATTTTTCTTAAATTTTCAGGATAAATCTTGAAATTAGTATTTCTTCTTTTAGAAAAATATTTTTTATCCCAAGTTCCAAGATACCGCGGTGAAATTTCCTTTTTAGTTGAAATGAAATCAGTATTTCAAATGTTCTTGCAAGCTGGTTGTAACAATGGAAGCATTTCAGGATGGTGTTCCGTTTTTTCGGCTGAGAATCATTATAAATTCTGCTCGAATATTTTTCCGTGGACAATTTTGCGAGTACACTTATTTACGATCTCTATAGAGTAATTGATAATTATTATTTTCAAAAACACGTCTCTATGATTCGATTTTTTTCGATGTAGCAAAGGAAAATATTTTTTTATTTATTTTTTTTATTAAACCGGATGTGTAGGCAACGATCGTCGAGCAAAAAAAAAAAAAAAAAATTGGCAACTGTTTACCATATACGATTTCAAAGCTCTAAAATTAAGCTACATTGAAAAATGAGCGAGACTCGAATTGCGCACCGTTGTTTACCTGGCCGACGATTAAAAAAGTTTTAGTAATCTAAAAACTCGAATTGCGCATCGGAAGTTTGCCGGTCTGAAATATAAAAAAACTAACGAAAACGGCACCGGGACCATGATCGCTCTGCGTTGGACTCCAAAACTGATGGCCGCTTTATAACATTTTTTGATGGCTCTGAACATTTTTACGCGTCGTATACTTAAAACATGATATTTAAAATACGCCAACGAAAAACAATAACACCCCGATTTATCTATTACAAAATATCATTTCCTCTACAACGACGACGACGACGACGACGACGACGGTTTATTAAAAAAGTATTTCACAATGCGCCAGGTTAATTTTTGAAATACATATACTAATTGTTCAAACTTCCAGTTTCGTTTACGAAAGAAATATTATAATATACTACTTTTGATAAATAACTGTGATAGGTATATTTATGTTCTCATTTATAATCATTAAAAATTCATTCTGGCTTTCGCAATTTTGCTAGTTAGCTGAACCTTGAAGTAATTTAACACACTCCGAATTGACTATTTACATTTATGATCTTTTATCTTTCGAGTTTCAAATTTGTGATCAAACGTCGTATATTTTACCTCTTGACACAGCGCGACAGCTAAAATTTTTCTTGAATTAACAAGTTACTACTATTTTTAATAAAATATTTCGCTTTCATATATACTATTAATGTTTAAGCAATTATTAATGTTGACAGTTTTATATTTCTGGAACAGTTGGAATTCTACAAAGCCGCTGTAAAATAATAATTCTGAAACATCTTTTTATTTTCTATGATTAGAAGTGGAGCAGTAATTTAAACAGTGTCGAATTACTGTTATGTACTTATTATAAGCCGGATGATAATTTTTGATGTTTCTTCTTATTCTAATACAAAATACGAGTTACACACACTTGATAAAGTACGCAAGTGGTTAGAGGAATCATCTGACTCTGATTTGGAAGAAATGCTTGGCTTAGCAGATGAGGAAATTTCGAAGAGGATGTTGTAAATATTTTATAATAATGTATGCAGCATAGATGAAGAAAATGAAGAAATGATGAAAACAACTTTTACGTCGGAAAAAATACCGTGACGACGGAAAAAGGGTCAAAAACTGTAATAGCCCCGAGTTTTCGGATACGACGGCAAAATATTGTGTTTCATCGATCGGGTCCAGCTGGAAATGATAAGAACGCTGCTACTCCTATACGATGTGTTTTGAATGTCTGTTTGATGATACTTTGCTCAAATTCTAAATAACTCTATATTATAATAATAGATGCTTAACATGTCGAACTCGAAAATTTCATACGGCCATCACATTTGTATTTTATGTAAATTAATCAGCTGATATTAATCTTTTTTTGTACTAATGTGAAACACACAAGCTTCATGAAATATAATATGCCGTGCACTGAAGTATAATCAGTTAGAAATTATTGTTATTTACACATTTTTGCGCAAAAAAATTATTCTATTTTACGCAACATTCCTTAAATGTGTACGTTCCCAGATTGTTAAAAATATTTAACGGGACGATAGCCTATGTTTCACAAACCCTTAAGGAGGTTTTTCTAAGCAACCGAAATGTTATTCCAAATAGCGCAAACGTTCCGCATCGAGATATGATAAGACATTTTGGAAGTCACTGAAAGAGCGACACTTTTACTGATTTTATTTCTTCGTCGATTTTATAAAATCCGGAGTTTTTTATTTTAAAGCGGTGCGCAATTCACGTTATCAGCAGGTGGTCTATTTCGGGTCGGTGCACAATTCGGGTGTCCTCGAAAAATAATATAGGTGTACCTATGACGTATTATCACGCGTAAACAGTTAATTACAATATTACGGGAGATTTTTATTCATGTATTTTAAACAAAGTACCTACAAAAGTTTTATTGCTGCTGCTGCTGAGTTTATTATATCATCTTATTCACAAAATGGTATTTTAAACAATCGCATTCTTTTATACAGAGATCTAAAAATATCGAAATAATCTTCAACCTTATTTTATGTAACGTTTGTTATCATGCAGGTGACATACATACTTGTTTGTTAAACCTGTATAATAAAACAAACTTTAATAACGAACAATATAATAAGGGGGTAAAAATAATTTATAACAATAAATTAGATTAATGGTTTAGCTATGGGCTCTCACCTTTGTCAGGTATTTTAAATGAAATCTTCTTACAAAATTTAGAAGAAATATACATGGAAAAGATAATACAAAAATACAACATTAAATGTTAACGCTGCAACATGCCTATATCGGTGAGGCATCTTTTGATCGAGTGTAATCACTACCAGCAGGCCAGACAACACGTGGGTATTACCAACGGCCTTCCAGAGATGTTTTCGGACGCCGAGAAGTGTAAAAAAATCGTAGCCTTCCTCAAAGACATCTCTGTATTCCAACTGATCTAACTTCCCCAGCCTTCAGCTGACTTTTTTGATTATATTTTTTGTTTCGCGCATTTTCAAATATTCAATATAAAATTTTATAATTATCTGTAAAACCGTAGTCGCTAATGACCTTGTAGTCCAAAAGCGACTTGTAAATATAATAAATAAAGAAAAAATATAAATCTTATATCAGATATGTAGATGATACATTACTAATTTTTTATGAAAATAATAATAATACACTGAAAATGACATTCTAAACGATTTAAACAAAATTCACAAAATGAAAAAAGAAAAAAATAACAAAATAAATTTCTTAGATATAACAATAATAAAATCAAAGGATAAGTTAACATATGATATTTATAGAAAACAAACCACCACTGATAACATAATTCATAAAACATCAAATCACCCAAACCAACATAAATACGCTTACTTCATGACTGCAATAAATAGATTATTAACTACACCTATGAATATAAATAAAAAACAAATAGAAATTAAGATATTAAAAACTTTGGCAAGAAATAACGATTATGACGAACAAATAATAGATAAATTAATTCACAAAATAAAATCTAAATCAAAATATATACAAAAATTAAGAAACAATAATGCCACTAACAATAAAGGTTGGATAACATTCACATTTATTAACATATATAAATTAACCGATTTATTTAAAAAACAGGGTTTAAATGTAGCATTCAAAACTAAGAATAATTTAAGATATAAAATAAACACTTTAAATTTAAAAAATAATAATATTTACGAAAATAGTGTGGTATATATAAAATAAATTGCACTGATTGTGAGAAATCATACATTGGTCAAACAGGGCGTAAAATTAATTGTAGATATAAAGAACACATAAAATCATTTAATAATAATGAAATAGATAAATCAACATATGCTGAACATTTAATTAAAAATAAACACAAACCAAATTCATTAGAAAATACTGTAACCGTTTTAGCCACTTATGGCAAAGGAAATATTATGAACATTGCTGAAAATTATTACATAAATAAATATAAAGATAATATTTTAAATGACCAATTACCGAATAATAATAATCCACTTTATAGTATAAAAATTTAACTTTAGGCTCCTCCTACTTCATTTTACATTTTGTATTAAGTATTAATAATTTCACTATATTGATTTTTATACCTTCTATGTTTTGTTCCTCCTATGTATCTACTATATACATATACACATGTATTCCATATATTCACTCCAGTGTGTTTTAAGTTTCCACTAAGTTAGTTTTAGCTGATGATGGGTTATGCCCGAAAACGTTTCTAATTAAGGTATTTATCTAATTTATTGTTATAAATTATTTTACCCTTATTGTTTGTTATAAAAGTTTGTTTTATTATAGCGTTTGTTATGTTTTATAGGATTTTTGTGATTGTGTTATTATATTCATATGGGAACCGATTTAGAATTACGTTGCAAATTTTAATCATTTTATACAAAGTATAGAAGAGAAAAAGACAGAAATGTAAGCAAAGGGGGTCAAGGAGCACAGCCCCTTGCGAGAAGGTACAAAGTGATTTTTCTGTTGACGACTTTTTACCTTTGTTCGTTTCTTTTATTTTTGCATCTTATCAGTTATTTAAACTACTCCCGATGTTGGAGAATTTCCTAAAGATTACAAAAGGAATGCAGTGATTAATGGTTAAATAAGAAAAGTTATTCGCTTGAAAGATTCTTTCTGCAAAATTTGCCCAGAATATTTGAATTTGCTGATAATTTGTTATTTCAAACGGCTGCTTTAAGTGAGAACCGATTTCAACTTTGACTGCTGATTGTATTCTAATTGTTGTCACTGATTATGTTTGTACTGCGACAGATTCTATTCAAATAGGTTTTTAGACGAGTTAATTATCACTGAAGTGTGGGGTAGTTCAATTTTTCGGTATTTTATGCAACTCCTCGGTATTCGGATAGAAAGACATACTATCCGATAAAAAAAAAGTATCTGATATTACCCCGTGTTAATTTGGATATTTGAATATTAATTTTCTGAATGCGGTGCGATTTGAAAAAAAATAACAACTTGATCGGAAATTTGTATTAAATTTACATTTGTTCCGTCATTGACTATGACTGCGTAATTCTATTGCGCGGAATGCTCTATAAAACTCTGGTTGTAATCTAAATCAGCCATTACAAATATTACCAATCCAACTGTGTTGGGTCCGTACACCGAAATGACTTAAATATCTTCCTTGGATCGCAGAAACAGCCTAATTTCGGTATACGATTTCAATATTTTACGATTGCAATATTTTACGATTGCAATATAAACCACTATTGATTAATAGCTTCAATAAAAAGTAATAACAAAATTCACGCTGCATTCAGTGATAATTTAAACCGATTAATATCGCGTATGAAAAGTACCGGACTTACTGACAATAAAGAAAAAGCAACGTAAAGATACGTTTACCGCCCATCAATAATAATCCAGATAATAAAGAGCACTAATAATAACAAAATACTCATAAAAATAATTAAATAATGAAGTGCTAACATATAACAAGCGGCGTCATCCACTGGGATTCGCCGTTATTTAGGAAGCTTAAAATAGATAATGATCAACTATGTTGATGACCTAAGAGTTGGCATGCAAA
Organism: Icerya purchasi; assembly: GCA_039619475.1. Lineage (NCBI taxonomy): Eukaryota > Metazoa > Arthropoda > Insecta > Hemiptera > Monophlebidae > Icerya > Icerya purchasi. The sequence continues at coordinate 74,505,620 of CM077115.1, read as the reverse complement.
GGAAAAAAGACAAAAAACTACATTTTTTTGAAATAATTTATTATGTCGCGAAAAATCTGTTCGTTGTAGCAAATCAGTGAGTACATGTTTGATCATTTTCTTTGTAATACCGAATTGGAGTTGAATAAGAGCGTTCGAAAAATCAAATTTGATTTTTTTTTTCAAATTTCCCTAAACACGCGCACACATACTGTGTGACGGAATAAAATCCGAAGCTTCTTTCCGGAATTAAAATGTGTACGACATTTTTAGCGTGCGAGTATAAATCAAAAAAAAGATTCATCGCCTACATCAGTGGCATTTGAAACGAATGGAAGTAAAATGTTACAGTTGCGTTAATTTTTGTATTTCCAAAAACTCCTCGTTAACATTTTTATCCGTATTGTGCATGTTTTAGTGTTTTCTATGAATTATAAAATACCGGAACATTTTGAAAAATATTAAACCAAGGGAGGCTTTGAAAAACCGGATAAATAAAGAAAGGAGTTAATATTAAATTCGTTTCAATTTCCAATTTCATAAGTCGTAGTAAGAAGTCGTGTGCTCTTTTCGAAATAAAGCGACATACATATATGCCACGCCAAGTCCGTTAAAATATTTTGATCGAATAACAGGTTCTTAATGTGTAAGAACAAGTCAACTACGGTTGCAGAAATTTCATTAGTAATTAAATCGTGTTGATGTTGACGCTGCTGTGACCGGTGATCATTACCATTCTTTTCGCGATTTGTTTCGTAACTTGTTTTGCATACTTATAAGTGTTTTTTAGAAAAACCTCCTTTGTGTAATCTTCGTCGTATGTCAATAAGAAAATTATCGAATAGAGATCTACGGTGTATCTTCATTTTTACCGATTGTTAACGCGAAGAAAATTAATTTTAATTTATAATTTCCTTTTTATTAAAAGTATTTATTTATTTCACTTTCCATTTGCTTTTTATATGTTCCCTTATTTTGATACATTTCGCAAATATGAATGTAGGTGTCTTTTTATACATTCATATGTGTGCATAGTAGGGAATATTTTTAATTTGCGCATGTGTATGAATGTTTAGTAGGCCTCTATATACATACATAAGTGGTGGTACCATATTACTTCTATTGTACGAAGGAAGTGAAAAAAATTAGACCGCTGTAACACGATTTATGAATAAATGCATTTACTCATTCTTCGACATTGCTTTTTCCATTCGAGTTCGCATTATCCCATTAATAACATTAGGAAATAAACGGACGACGACCCTTAAGTTCAAGCTACACTAATTAGTTTCTCTTATGTTTACTGAATCGTTGACCTTCACACTGCAGTATTGTCTCGTCAATAAATGTTCTCTTACGCTAAGATCTGAGAGGAGATTAAATTTCACAACTAATAGTATAAAATGTAAAAAATTTTCTATTTATCTGATTTTGCTTAATTTTTCACAAGTATCAAAAAATTTAACAAATAAAACTCACGTGAAATGCAATTTTTATAAAATATATTTAATCACTAGCTGTGCCCTACGGCTTCGTCCGTGTATTAATACCCGTTTAAATCTGTACTTGGAAATTCATTAAAAAAATTTTTGTTTTATCTGGAATTGTATTTACGTAAAGATTCTTTCTCTCTCTTTTGGGTGAAAGATGTTTATCACCGTCGTAACAAAAAATAGTCTTCATAATTTAACGTTTAATTAAGGATTGTCGATTTTTCTATAACCTGTCTGTCGTAATCTAACAAAAAGTTTTGCTCAACTAAACAACACACACAGCCATCGTTTTGAAGAAATCAAGTTATATTCACACGGTGATCTCTCATAACATTACAGGTTTAAGAGAACATCTTCACTCATATCTTTCAACCACTCTGTCTCGAGCGTTTTATTAAAATTAATTTATTATCATAAAATCAAAATAACAGTGGTTGAGTAAAGATTTTAATATTTCTGGTAGCAAATTATTAAAAAAAAAGTTAAACGATTAATTTAAACAATTTATACGGCGGTTTTGGTCTAAAAGTTCGAATATTTGACATATCAGTTAAATAATCTCTATTTTATTTTTATATGTTCCCTATTAAGTCCAATAGTATATTGCTTAAATCTCTTCCAGTTTTTACAAACATATTGTACAATACATTTTCTTCTACTCCTAATAATTCATTATTATATAATAAGATAGAGACGAAAACAAAGATGCACCATTTACATAATGGGGAACTATTGCATCATCAACACACATATTAATTCTACATTCATACATACACATATTCAACGAACTTTTTTGTAAACGACAGCGAACACAATTAATAACGCCATGCGCCAGCGATAAACATGGTTGCATTTCGATTAACATCGCGCACGATACACAAAAGTCGCCGCGAAAAGTAGTTGGTGCTCAAAAAATAATAAAATTGTCAAATTTATTTTTTTTAATTGATTGATTAAAATTATTTAATATAACAAATATTTATGTAAATAATTAAAGCAAAAAGTAATAGCCAGCAATTAAATTTGTTTTCTTTTAATTGATTGATTAAATTATTTAATATAACAAAAATATTTATGTAAATAATTAAAACCAAAAGTATTCTATCTCTTAAGAGTTGGATTAAATTGCATGTACTTTCAAAATTTTATAAAAATCGGTTAAGTAAATTCCGAGTTTATCCTGCACAAACATAAAGACACACGGGATTTTTATTGTATATAGATTACACGTTCCGTCGTGTTTCAAAGTTAATAATAGCTTCAATCCGTGATAATGATTAACTTCGAAACGCGTCGAAACATGTAATATCAAATATATATATTTTATAAAAAGTGTATATTTCACCTGAATATTCATTTGCTAACTCATAGAAATAATGTGTGTTTTAAATATCGATATCGGAAATGTCCTGTATGGAAATGTCCTGTATGGAAATATCCTGTTGTTCAATTAAATATTCTATTTGCTGTATGACTACTATATGTGTTGTAGAGACTAGAAAAGTAAAGTTAAAAACAGAGCGCTTTAGTGTCAGTGAGAGAGATGAAAAAATCGAAGGGGAAGAACATGGGAAAGTATAACGTGAAAATGTGTAAGACCGAAATGGACTAAGACGAAGAAAAATTATAAAATGTTCTTACGAGCGAAAAGGTAAGAATGAGTAAGTTGAGCGCTTGTAATATAAACGTTTATACGTTAAAGTGATTGTTACGATCTTATTATCAGTAATAAATAGTGAAAACAATACTAATGGAAAAAATACCACCCCAGATATGCGCATTCTGTTCGAGACAACAAGCATCAATCTCACACCGGTTCCTGGAATGTACACAGCTGGACCAACAAAGACTGCAGTGTAAAATCCCGGGCACACTCCATGAATGCCTGAACGACTTGGATAGAATAAATAAAGCAATCATGTTCCTAAAATCTATTGAAATATTCAAGATAAAATGTTAATATGAATTTCTATTTAAGTGTATAAGTAATTTTGTTGCTAATTTCATATGTCTATTGTAAAATAATACCTAATAATATAATTATGTATTGCGGTCGCTAATAACCTAGCTGTTGAAGCGACCTAAATTTAATATAAAGAAATAAAATAAATAATACCAAACGAATCACGAGTAATTTTATATCGGTAAGCGGTCGTAGTTATAATACCGTAAAGGAAGAAAACAGTGGCGCCACTAACAATAAAATTAAACGATGGGAAAAGGCGATACAGCGAGAGCAGTGGTAGCTGTATAAACATACCGCTCTAAAATAAGAGAACGTAGGAGGCTGAAGCCGACAGCGAAATTGAATCGGACAAGACTGACAGCTAGGAAACGATAAAAAGAGACAAGAAACAAATTAAAAGAGTTCATTGAGTTTCTCTCAGCGAAATATGATGATATGTGTGAAATGCATGAAATGTTGATTGCGGAGGTACTCGATGATGCTGACGGTGGAAACAGAAAAGGAAGACAACAAAATTAAAGAATTGGCATGTACAGTGCATCAGTTAGAACAATATGGAAGAAGAGAAAATATAGAAATATACGGGATAGCCGAAAAATCAGATGAAAATAGAGGTATGAAATTCAGGCATGGGGAATGGCTAGAAAAACATACATGAAGAAAGTAGGTAAATTATAAGTGAAAGTTTTGATTTAAAAGCTAAAATAATACACATTAAAAAAAAATGTATATAAAGGACCACTTTAACGAAAAAATATAGCAACTTAGGAAAGCTCAAAGTTTCGGAGAAACACACTAACATCAAAATTAATTATTGTTCAATCACGTAACTGCGACCGTTATTCTTATTTACAAAGTTTTATTTCACCGTTATGTCCACCTTAATAATCATTAATTTTTATTATGAAAACAAATGAATTTTGATTTCGGTATTATTATGAAAACACATCTATTTAAAAATTATTTAAAATTACAGTTCACAAACTTAATGGAGGATCCCCATTGCAAATTTCAACAATATTGGAACGAATGAATAATAAAGTGACTAGCATCTCGTCTAAATTCCCTTAATATTAACCATATGCCGTGACAATAAAGGTTTCTGTCGAGTATACCTCGTTAACCAAGATCCAGAATTGTTCAAGAGCTTTCTTAACGAATTAAAATTTTAATGCAGGCTCCGAAGGCAGCGACATCAGTTCTTATTGAAATTGGGGGTAAACGGATTTATTCTGCACTCGAAACGATACGAAATATGTTCTAGAATTTTCGTTGATTGTTGTTAGATTTCGGCTATTCAAGAAATGATTCCTTCGTCTGTGTACGGAAGCGAGCGCCCCTGTGTCTTTTTCCCCTAAAATGCCTCTCCGGTTTTGTTTTGACTGCACGCAATTTGTCAGTCGATGTAAGAGAATATTTTCCTTATATCCGGACGTCCTTGTATTAACAGAGTATTAAAGTAAACAAAAATATCAGTTAAATACGCCAAAATGTTGCACCAGTTTTAGGTAATCCCCGAAATAAAAAAAAGTCGCATGCTGCCTGAGACCTCTTCACATGACAGCAACCATCTCTCTTCGTTGTAGTAGTCCCCTTTCATAGTTGAAAATTATAAGAAAATAATTCAGGGAAATTACGTCGAATCTCTTCCACTAATTCAATAGATACCCCCGATGTTCTTTAATGATTCCGCAAGGCGGACTTTCAGAGTACATTGCGAAAGTTTATGAGTATAATTCATCCAAGGTATTGCGTATGAATGTAAAGCAAGCGCCGTAAAAATTTCATGTTATTTCGGTTGTGCCTACTGTTTTCAGGCTGGATTAAGCCTGTTTTAAGAGGATTAAGGCACAAAACATTTCACAATTTGAGCGTTTTCAATACATATATATACATATATATATAACCTCGGTACCACTGTGTCTCTGAAGGGGCTCTGCCCCTTGACCCCACCTGAGGGCACTCCCGGACCCCCAGCTCTATTACTTCTGTACTTCGTATGGAACGAGAAAAATTGACGTCATTCTTAGCTCGACCTGCATTATTTTTAACTTTGTCTTCTTATATATATACAACAATATATGTAACGTTTTGTGACAAACAAGTGATGGAGGTCGCCCTAAGAATAACTTTGTCATTAATATATATATATATAAGTATTAAAATTTTAAACTGTTTCGTATGAAATGAATAGTGCGAATAATAAGATTTTTTTGAATTTTGGACATACTTACACACATGAAAAAAAAAAAAATCCTTTATGGAAATGTTGACATCTGATAACTAGACATTAATAGGACCGATAAAACTCTGAATAAATTAATTCGTATACAGTCCAGCTTAAACATTAATTTGAAGCTCTAAAGTAATACCTTGATATTTATTCTTTCCAATCAAATCTGTTTTTTTTACTTTTTTTTTATTTTTTTGCAAATTTCGTTGATTATTTTTAAACCGAAATAGAACTTTTTAATGTGAATAACGTAATTTGTTCATTTGCTTTTGAAATTATCGCAGAATTATTCGCTTATGACCACCATCGCTCGGATAAAGCACTCTATTCGTGTTGATTATTTAGAAACAAATTTCGAACGAATGGTGTAACGTACTATTTTCAACTCTTCCGATGTAACGTTAGGAAATTTAATTTGCAAATATTTAATGAAAGTTCGTTGTGTAATTTTACAAAGTTCAAAAGGATCATATCCGTTTATTCACAAAGTAACGTAAATTGTAAAAGTTTTTAAATTTTTGAAAATTTTACTCTCAATCGCGTAAAAATTTTGTTAAAAAATAAGAAATAGCAAAGTTTTATTCTTTATTTACACCTTTTTTTAATCAACCAGCTATTAAGTTCTCATTCTAATTATTGGTTTAAAAAAAAAAAAAATAGCCCGGAAATGCCGTACAACACCATAACCACTCTCTCACAAAAAACAAAAAAAAAACAAAAAACAAAAAAACTGTTTTTAACAACAATCAACATTCAAATATGAAATTATTTTTAACTAACTGGTTTCGCGATAGATCCTTGAAAATGTCCGGCAAACGCTGCTTCATAATGATTTCATCTGCGTGCCATTTAGTTATATAACGTGATCGCCTCTTTTCCGCGGTTAATTTTAACGACATTCATTCAAACAAACAATTTACGGTAGAGAGACCATGTTTCCAAAAATTATAATCTTAAAACTTAACGTGTTTCGGGAAGCTACTAGTTACCATCATCAGAAACATTCTGATGATAGGTAAAAGTACATTACCATCATCAGAAGTTTAGTTAAGTAGGGAAATGGCTGAAAGAATGATGTAAAGAGTAAAAACACGTTTCGAATCATTCTATTTTCTAATTTTCTTTTATTGTTCTCTTTTTATTTATTTGTTTCCACAGTTCCTTGCTATTTTTTTCTTTTTCTTTTATTTTCTCTTTAAAATAAGATCAGGTTTTTTTTGCTTTTTTTTTTTGTTTTTTTTTTTCTTTCCTTTGTATTTGAAGGTATTTAGCTGTCCTCATGTATCAGTAGGCAGTATTTACGGTGTGTGTACGTATCTGCATGTATTATAATTTATATAATGTTAAGTAGTATTATGATGTGTATGGGATAAGCAAGAATAATTTTTAATTTTCTATTTTGAATAAACGTTAATAAGAGTGTGTGACTTGCTCTGTGAGACTCGCAAATTATTTTATAAAAAAAAAGAAAAAGTGTGTAAGCTTTCCGAAACACGTTAAGTTTTAAGTTTAAATTTCCTAAACACGGCGTGTCTATCGTAAACTGTTTTCGTAATTATATCCACCACCTGGAGGAAGCTTTAACTGTTTAACTTTGATCTTTTTTTTTTTGTTTATTTCCTTACATGTCTCCGAGTGGAAGTCGTGTTTTTTCTGTACCCGACTTACGTATCGCAATATATCTTCTTAGATCAAAAATGATATTATCGACGGAGAGCTGGCTACAAGATGGCTTTCGAGATGTTGTCTCGGTAAATGAAATATTTTATACGTAGAAAAGATTCGTTTGCTGTTAGTAAAGCAAAAGCCCGATGATCGTTAGAGTAGGCGTACTGGAAGGTAAGTGCACGAGCGAACGATCAAACGTGTAGATTTTTCAACTGGAAAAAACGATCGATGCGTAAGGCCGAAAATTCTTGACAAGGATCGTGAGAAAAAGCAGTAAAAAAATTGTCAGATGGGTAAATGGAAGCTGAAGCGGGTTGTCAGAAGCTGCCAAAGTTGCGATTAGCTTCCAGTGCGCCTTCTGACGATCATCGGGCTTTTGCTTTACTAACAGCAAACGAATCTTTTCTACGTATAAAATATTTCATTTACCGAGACAACATCTCGAAAGCCATCTTGTAGCCAGCTCTCCGTCGATAATATCATTTTTGATCTAAGAAGATATATTGTGATACGTAAGTCGGGTACAGAAAAAACACGACTTCCACTCGGGCACATGTAAGGAAATAAACAAAAAAAGTTCAAAGTTAAGCAGTTAAAGCTTCCTCCAGAACAACAAACGAATCTTTTCTACTTATAAAATATTTCATTTACACAACATGCTGATAGTCATCTGGTAGTCAGCTCTTAGACTATTAGGTTTCTTCATTTACTTCTTCAAGATTGCAGATGACGCTGTGCGCAGTTCTAGAGTAGTACAAGTCGACGTAGCAGTTGCGTGAAGCATTTCGATTAAAACAATTTCGTCTAAATCGGAAAACTTAAGCGTTTGCTCGGTGAAAAACGAAAAACTCGAATTTAATTTTAAAGTAGAACAGATCAATATGGTATTGCACGTTTAGTAACGAGCAACGAAATGAATCGGTTTCTTCTTTTTAAGAATATTTCATCTTCTCGCAATAAGACGGTGGTACGGCAACGCTATATCCGATATGTTATACAGACGGAGCAAAAGCAGCACCCGTCAAAGCGATGTCACCGAACGCTTACACCTTCGAAGTGAAGCAAGCAATGACAACCATCCGTCTCTGAGCGATTACCGCTCAATTCTAGGTAACGAATTATACGCGATACGCTTTAGTTTGGAAGTGATCCTGACGTTCACGGAGCCAATCTGTAACACATACTATTGCTAAGAGACTCACTAGCGGCGGCTACGATGATCGGAGGTGCCCCACCGGGGGGGGTTAACAAACCAAGTCCTGACACTTATCATGGAGCTGCAGTCGAAGGGCTATAATTTAATCGTGTTCATGTTGTGGGTCCCATAGTCCCAGGGAATGAAATGGCGGATACAGCAGCTCACTCAATCATTACAGCTTCCAGTCCGCAAAACTTCCTGGAGGGCCCCCTCAAGTATCACATGCAATACAAAATCAAATAATGGAACCAAAAGAATACATCTCCACCCCGTCTCACATCCACAGTATTGAGAAATCCGTAGAGCCATGGTGCCCCCTCCCACAGGGGACCTTACGAGTTTATTATCGTGCTCTTAACCGCTTACGCCTAGGCCACACGCGGCTATCCCACGACTATTTGTTGGAGGGCGGTCACAGACAAATTGTCTCTTCTGCCACGCAAAAGAGCCACCGGCGGTTATTCTCATAAATTGCTCTACATTCCAACCCTCCAGAACGGGACACAGATTTTTGTCAGAGCCATGTCCTCTCAAATGCAAAAGCCAACCAGAGCGCAGTTTTTCAGTTCGTCGGGGACAATAGATCACAGTACTGTAACCGGCGACTCTTGGGTCGTAATAATCTAGATAGTATACACGGCCCGGAGTCTAACCAAGGTTGAGAGGTAAAAAAATAAAAAAAAAAAATCCGTATCGGCGCATTCGCGTGTTGTCATGACGTCTGCTCTTCCAATTCCTCTTTCTTATAAATCATCTTCATTAAGCAGTTTTGTTTTTCCGGAGAATATTATCATTGTTTAAACAAGCGAATTTCTCTAAATTTTTTAATCCCTGTTACAAAGCCATCGTTTATTATACATCGTTGTCTATTCATTTTGCATTGGCCATGTTTTGAATTTCTATTTACAGGTTTTATATCGTAAATATTAATATTAATTATCGTGATGCAGCCGCCTTAATTCTATTATTATTAAACGACTAAAAATTAAATAATAACGTCATCAAAAATTATGGAGTGAGTTTACTCGATTTGAAAGTGTAACATGCGCACTAAATCGTTGCGGCGACACTTTGCCAATAGCCCGCGTTCCCAAAGTCATGCTAACGTGAGAAATACGCGGAAATATAAATATCGGATAACTAACTTTAAACTTTAAACAGCCCTCCTGAAAAATTTAAACCAAGGTTGAGAGGTATAAGAAAAAAAAAGAAAATCGTTCTAGCATTAAAAGCGACTTCAGTAAGTGAAGGGAACGAAAATAGCAGCAAAGTAAGTGATGCGGCGACTGTTTAATTTAACTGTCAGTAAGATTAAAAATCAAACATACCCAGGCACGGCAGAAAGCGCGCAGAAAATAGATGAAAAAAACTCCAAATATTAACAGATAGTTACTAATGAATATGAGAAATTCTTTCTGAACATATTAGTAATTCGAATTAAAATTAATCTGATAATTATGAAATTACGCGTGATATCAGCAAACAATATACAACCCAAATATTTTACGACGCTTTCCCAGTAAGGCTCGCCGAGCATCGTGACTAGCTATTTGTATGGCAATTGGTTATACACAGTACGAATCGCGACAAGACTACATTCGAAACTGATTAGTAATCGTTTGATTTATCGATATACTAGTGCATTCATCCGTGTACGTCTGTCATTGGCGCACTCAAGGGGGTGCCACGGGGCCATTGCTCCCCCCAAAAAATCTTCGAAATCTTAATTTCGTTTTATAATGTTTCGTTTTAATTAATTATTTTTTTAGAAACATACATATTTACTTTTTACTTATATTAAAAGTATAATACTATATTCTTTTAGCTAATTTTTTTTTATCCAATTTGCGCTTGTTACAAAAACATAATGTTACGTGTTTCTATTATTATTATTTTTTTTTAAATAAAATTCGTCAGTTTTGTAATTTTTTTAATAATAATATTCGTTAATTTTGTATTTTTTTTTTATTTTTTTTATTTTAATTTACAAACCACGGAAATAGATAGGTACTTAGTCGAGATACCGAGTGTTACCACCCCCTAACTCATCTTCTAAATTCTAGCCAAGACCAAAAAAAAAAATCCTGAGTGCGCCTTTGACGTCTGCTGCTGTGTACCAGCTAGCGCGCATATCATAATTCGCGTGTTTGTCATTGCCTTCCATATAATTCTATTAGCGATTTTATTTAATATAATTTTTCGTAATCGTTTCTGTCGTCTACCGGGATAACGGAAGCCAAGCGTTCCAGCAACATTAGACTATCGCGACGACATTTACAAAACTACTTCGCACTAATTAATGATAGAAAAGTAAAATAAAAATATTATCAATAGAAAAACGGAATGTTCTGAAAGGCGAGATGAATATAATTTAATAAATTACCAACATTCGAAAGGGATCGAATCAAGACGATTGCAATATTTTCAGCGACGAACCACAATTAACGGGCAACGTGCAACTGATGTAACGACTGCATTGATGAACACGGTAAAAACAATACGAAAATTTAATTATAGAAATAGAGAATTTGTGCAATTGGAAATTTTCCCGGTGAAAAGGTCAGTCGGTTACTAATTCAACAAATAATACAGAAAAACGAAAATAATAAAGAAAACCGAAACTAATAAAAAAAAAACGAAACTAAGAACAAGCCACGATTATCGCGATTAGGAATACAGAATTCGCAGAATGACACGTTTTGCCGCGAGTATAATTCGTTGCGATACGTTTCAGCTACGCTACGCCGAAAGTCACGGTTTGCCGCCGCTTACGACGATGGTCACGTTATAACGAACAGCGGGTGTTTATTTTTAAGGTTGAAGGAAATGGCCATTAGCTTATTCGGTTAGTAATAATAATCGAATGGAATTGAAACGGAAATTATAAGAAGGTTTTTGCTTTTTGCGGTATAATTAATAAAAGTCAAAATGCGAATAATATTTTAAAGCCGGGGAAAAACTGTTCTGGAAAAAGGTTTAATTACGTTTACCTTTCTCCCTAGAACGATTTTTCCGTTCTGAAATATTTTTGCATTTTAATTTTTAGTAATGGTTTTATCATGAAATGGCCGCGAGGTTGCACGTTTCGTCGCGACTATATCCCAAAAGTTCATCGCCGGCGTTTTGCAAAATAAAAATAGGGTTTGTTTTTCTAAAGTCGAGGGAAAATTTCAATTTCGCTAACGCGTTGTTAAACTCACTTTCATTCGTTCATTTTCGGTTAGTATCGAATAATCTTGCGGAATTATAATACGAACGATTCACAAATAAAATAAATAAAAGCCAAATTAAAATTTTGTTCTAGAAAAAATTGTTCTAGAAAAATATGTTCTGGGAAAAAATGTTCTAGAAAAAAATGTTCTAGAAAAAAATGTTCTAGAAAAAAATGTTCTAGAAAAAATCTTAATTATTCTAGAACGATTTTTCTGTTTTATATTTGCATTTTAATTTTTAGTAATGGTTTTTTAACTTAAAATGTTACTATAATTTGTTTTAATTCCGTAAGAGACTAATCGAGTGAACAAATAAAAGCGTAATTAAGTTTAATCAACGAAATTGAACATTTTCACTCGACTTTAAAAACAAACACCTGTTTATTATAACGCAGGTGATGAGGCTTTCGGTGTAACGTTGCCGACGGGACAAAACGTGGGACTCCCTTCGCAGAAAACTATTATATAAGCAAAAAAAAAAGTGGTAAAATGCAACAGCGTAATTTGGAGTTTAAAAAAAAAAAAATGATTTAAATTTGTAAAACAGGCTCTTGTAATTCCTTAATGATAAAGAACACGAATAAAAAAAGTACACCCCAATCGTTATGCAGACTGCATAAAAAATAGGGGAAAGTTAAAAGTAAACGAATAATAAGGTTTAAAGACTCCCGTTTTATTTCTACTAGCTTTTCTTTGATTCGTACCGGTGTATTATATTAAAAATTCTACGGCTACCTCGGATGGGGTAGTGTTCTCGTCACAGAAGAACATCAAAATTCCGAAACCTTTAAAGTGGGTTCGCCTGTAATAGAAGACGAATAGGGGAAATAAAAGTCGAGGATAGTGTAGGTGAAAATCTCTGACGGATGCAGGAACCCCTGAAAAATATACTCCGTTCGGAACAGCGATATAAATACGCAAAATCGTTAATCGCTTAGAAGTCCACCACCAGATGATGCATCTTAAGCGGGCAATGTCTTCGGTAAAGAAAGATAAACTATTACCGGCATCTTACGATTTCTTTTTACGTCCCTAATTACGGCCACAACTGTACGTGGAATGCAAAAGTGTACGGGAGGAGAGAAGGCGATCTAAAGAAAGTAATGCAGCGACGATAAACCAGTTTTGCTCTATTCGTAAAAATACTCTCTACTCGGCGGAGGGAAAATAAATACATATATTCGGAAAGGACGTGTTTTGTTTTTACCATAGGCTTTTACGAATAGAAAATGTATAAAATGCACACATCTCTAATTCAACTAGACAACGGATAAGAAGGAATTCTAAAGATATGTATTTCGTATGGCCTAAAGGAATAAACGGATAATCATGAAACTAATACAAGTCATCCACAAGAGCGGAAAAATTAGGATTGTGAGCCCAAGTAAGAATGTGGTTAATAATGATAAGCAAGCATTTCTCAATATTGAATAATGTGCATATGCAACATCTTTTTCTTCCACGAGTAATTATATAATTATTATTGTATTTTATACGTTCTTATTTACAAATAACTCTCAGTGGTGTCGCTCACTTTCTAGATGCTGCGTTATTTTACACACTATAATAGCGATCTTTCAAGTAATCTTAATTTGCGCGGTTAATAAATGTTAATAAGCGTATCGGACACCGATACTACGGAGCTACAATATTATACCTAGCCGGATCCGCAACTGATTTTATAAAAAACCAAAACAAAAACAAGTGCCGAGTGAAAAGGAAGGCCTAGAAACACAAAGGCCCTTTTACTCTATCTAGATTGACGATAGCAAAATTCTAAGTATAATAACGCATTCTGGACCTTGGCCAATTTATGATAACGCCGAAGTATGCATAATAAAACGACTGTTAGGGACGACTGGAAATGTAACCAATGTGTAGTTTTCACATTATTTGCAGCGAAACAATAGTTGGCGAAGTTTCTCGAAATTCCAACGACGAAAAAGGAACCGTTAAGGAATCTCGCCTAACAATATTGTACAGCTAATGATGCAATATTTTTGGAAATATCTGTTTTCTTCTTGTGTGTTTCGTAGAATCTAATACAGATGAGCAGGCCCGTGCCCAGAATTTTTAAAGGGGGAGGTTTTGAAATTTTATTTCACATATTTATTTTATAAATAACGATACATTTTTCACTAATATTCACGCGCTATTAATAATTTCCACCATTTTAATTTATACATATATTAATAATTTAAATATATGAATTACCCCGTATTAATAAAAATCACACATGTCGTTGATTATACTCGTAATAAAAAAATTTTGCATAAAATATTAATGAAGTACATAAACTATTTCAGTTCTCAAGGGGGGGGGGTTAACCTCCAAAACCCATCCCATGGACACGGCCTTGCAGATTAGTACACAGTGATACTTCTAACTGAATCGATACTACTATAGGCATGCAGACGCTGACAAGCTTTTAACAATACTATCGTGTTACTCTTTACCGGGAACGCCGTCGTACATATAATAGTGAATATGGAGGCCACATATGCAATTCGGGGAAAACAGACAATGGGAAAATGAGCAGCAAATGTCAAGTCTGTCTAAAATACGGAAACTGTGGACGAACCACGGCTGTCATGCGGTTTAATTTGATTCGTTACGGCCTGATGAAAGCTAAAAAAACATTCTCAGACCTATTCGAAACTTATCATCAATCCATCTCTACGCGGAAGAATGTAATGAATAGCTCAATAAGGAAGCGGTTCGTTTATTAGTTGTTGTTTTTTTTTTTTACCGGTGATTGATGAGGGGTTTCAGCTACTTAAACTGCAGAGATCGCACATGGTCTCGTTTTCAGTTCCAATCGGTAGTGGAGACACAGGCGAAGGTGTAAAAAAAGGGAATAATATTCTCTATTTCGATACTCGATGTGATGCGTTATAAAAAACTTAATTCCGCGATCTATAACGCGGGCTCTGTGGTTCTCATTTTTTATTTTATACTCGAAAAATATCTCAAAAATAGGCTCAAAGATTTTAGCGTACCATTGCTATATATATATATATATATATTGCGCGTCTAAAAATATACTATCACCTGTGGTATCTTGATCTAGCCTGTGCAACTAAGTTTCAACAATCGCTGTTTCCCATTACAAACCGATGACAGATTTTTCTTTGTTACCGGAGGAACCCCGCATGACCGTGCGAACGAAAAGTGAAATGCCAGAAAAACTGAAAAGGAGTTTCCGGAACCGAAGCGGATGCTGTGCAAGGCACGAGCGCCTCACAATCTCACGATTTTCGGACCAGCTAGCTTCGATAGGTGGCCAGCTTTCCTTCAGATCTGGTGAAATTTTATAAGCTTATTACCGATTTCCCATCATTTTCACGACATCGCTGCAGTTAGAACTCTGTACACTATCGCATAGGAAACGTGCCTCTATCATTTCGTTTATGTAACATTCGCACGAAGACTGAATTTGTTTTTATTCACGTCGTACAGTCCCCCCCCCCCCGGGTTCGTTGAACTGCGTATTATGCAACACGGCAGTGCGCGCTTAAATTAAACGTCATTATTATTATTCGCCGAAAATTGTATGCAGTGTTGTTTCACCATTAATGGAGTTCCGTAGAGAATTTGTCTCAAATAATTATTCAGCTGCACCGACTGAGCTAAACATTAAGGTCAATTATTTTTTCTAAATTCTCATCATCCGCAATTATGATAATCTCAGGTAAGTGTGTTTTATAATATTCGGTAACAGTACTCTCTCTCTCATACGGTCTTTGCTTTTTTTTTTGTTTTTCCCTCGGACCTTCTATATAAAATATCGAAAGTAAATATTAAAAAAAGAAAGTATATATATATATATATATATATATATATATATATGTATATATATGTATATATATCCCTTTGACAAATAACGAACAGATAATTTCCACGCCAGTGTACGGATTTAAAATAGCCAATCCCCCGTTAAAAATAATCAGTTACCCCGTTAAATATAATTTTAAAAAATTTGGCCTTTCTTTCTTCTTAATATTCGGACGCTTTGTTTAAAAAACTTTTTAAAAACTTCCAAATGAAGTGCGCTCGGTGTTATCTTTTTTTTAACGACTAGAATTTTCCAGCCCCTAAAACATAGGGATCATTAATAATATGATAAAAACATATACATCTTTGTTTAAATGGGTTTTTTTCTTTTTTTGTTTTGTAATTTTAAAAACAGATTTATGATACCGTTAATTATATCGAGTTACTTATTTTCGAAGGCAGTTTTGTAAGATTAGCTTTGCAGTAAGAGAAAAAAAATAAGGGCGTAATGATGATATGAAATATTCGACTAAACACATTTTACTTTCATTGCGGCCTTGGATTTGGTCGAAATTCAGCCGAAGGCTTTTCGAAAATAAACAGGTTAGATAAATTCAAACTGAAGCAACACTTTCAACTATATTAGCAGTATATAATTTTCAATGCAGTAGTTTAGGCATAAGGACGTTTACCCAGGTAGTTGTTTCGTATGCCCCTTCGTTTTTTCTGTCTTACTATTTGTTTTGTTTTTTTAATTTTTTTCTTAGTTTTTTTCTTTTTTAAATTACACGGTATCCGTGTATTATTTTTAACTGCCGCGGCTATTATGATCCCTGCGATAAACATCACCACTCCACATGCTTAGGCTGCGGCTTCCTGCTACTTTTTGTGCTCGTTATATCCCGTCTTTTCCTTCTACACTTATTATCCCTTCCATTGTTTCCTACTTATTGACGTGATCATCTCGCTATATAACTATCGATTTCCTCGAATTGTTTCTGGGTGAAGGCCCTTGGTTGACGAGCCCAATTTTATTCCCTTTTAAAAAAAAAAAGAAAATTAAGACCACACACTCACCCATGTTTTTGTTAAGAATGATAGGGCAGATTGAACCTGTTCCGGTTTGTTGACATTTACGCTGCTGCCCGGAAGACGTTTCGCTGGGCAAACGAAATTAGGAAATTGTCGAGGAATGTTATGCTGGATGGTGCGGATATTCAGTAAAAAGGGAAAGAAATGTTTTTGGAAGTAGGGCATTTTTTTGAACGTACAATGACGCGGAAAGATGTGTTTTTCCATACACAAAACATTGTTACTGTTTTGCGTAAGGAATTTTTCCAAAGTCTGTTATTGCATCATTGTTGCACGCGGTAATATTCTGCATACAACGCAAATGTGTAAGCAAGACTACATAGAATGCACTTAAGATATTTTAATTGTTTTTGGTTTTTAATCATTGTACAAGTGCCATTACAAACGCGCGCGTGTGTCTGTACAACAGTATTGCGCATGCGCTGACTTCTACGCGAATATTAACAATTACATACTCTCTTTCGATAATTTTCAATTTTCAAGACTTCGCCGGATATGGTAGCCCGAACGTTGTAGCAAGACAGTGACGATCGTCGTGAGGCATTAAGTAGTACAAACTTTCTTGAGTGATTTAAAAGCACCGCGACAGTTAATCAGGTTTCTTATTCGCTTTAATAGGAAAATATTTTTTTTAATTGGTTTTTTTTTTTTTACTTTGTTATTTGAAAGCTTGTTAACATCGGACAATTTTACAGGTGCGGAGGAGTCGCAGAATATAGAAAAGTGACAGGAAAACATTTTATGGAGGAAAGAAAAGAGCGAGAAAATGGGGGGGAAAAGGTAAACAGTCAAATGGATGAAATTGGAGAACGGACAATGAAATATAAGCAGAATAATAATAAAGAAAGAAAAAAAGAATGTCATTGTCTAAGATTTATTAATTCGCTTAGCTAGAAACCATTCACGGTTGTGAACAGAAAACTTTAACTAAATATTTTTTTAAAAAGATGCATCTCTTTTAAACGGACTAAAAAAACATGATAATTTTTCCAGAACGATAATTTAAAAAATTGCTTTACAAGCGCGGGTGGAAAAATTTTAATTAGTAAAAATTGCGAACTGTTTTTTTCTTAACGAAATACTGTAAATATTAAATAAAAACCGTTTTAATTTGGATTTTTAGTGTTTATTTCTTTTTTTTTTACTTTGAAGGCAACCCCTGGATTAGTATTTACGTGTGTCTATCATTTGCATGTTAAATTTAATCATTTTTCAGAATTACTGATTTACCATCGATTAAGACACACAAAGCTATATTAGAAAGACTTGTGACGAAATTGTTTTCATTATTTTAAAGTAAATTATTAAATAAAAAAAATGTCGACATTGAATTTAATTTTTAAGAGATCGACAATATTCCGTGGAGATTTTCGCGAAAAGCCGCTTTTCCAATAACGTAACGTGCGCATGCAACCGTTGCCCGATCGTAAGAAATAGTCACGCATAGCGATCGAGTGGGCACACAGTGTTCAATAAATGACTCTCCCGGCACAATAAAGACAAAGACGTTTGCGTATTTCCGATTTTCTTTATTTCACGGTAAAATTATTATTTTTTTTTTTGCGTTTCAATAAACGTGGTTTTTTATCCACGTATAATGGAATTAATGAAACAAATACATCGAATTTTCTAAAGGTCTCTTTATACTTATTTGACGAAATATTATTTTATTTTTTCACTGCAGCAAACGAAAAATTCCTATTTTGCACGTTTTCACACGATCGGAAGGAATAGAGATATTCGGTCTAAATTCGCCATCTAACCATTTTCATATTGCATGCTTTCTGCCGAATTTGATTGTATATCGAACCATTTGAAAAAATCAAAAAACAAAATAGTAGTAATTATCTGAAACGGACGTTGCGAATGTTTTTGAACGGTTTTATTCAAAGGGGCGGATTAAGGATTTACGGGACTTGGAACTAATCTTAAATGGGAGGCCGCCTTTCGAATAAAAAGTGGTGAAAAAATTCATTATCATGTATGTGCAAACAAATAAGCAAAAGAAAAGAGAGGAAATCTACTGTATGTATAAATGATTAATAAAATTAAAATTATGCTCTCTTTAAAAAATCAATTTTCTCACCCTAAGAAATTAAATACCTATATAAATTGAATTTTTAAATGAGGAATTTTATACATACACACTCCGAGGAGTTTTAGACAAGGTGATACCATTTCCCCAAAAGGAAACCGCATTCAAGAATTTAAATTGGGATACGGCAGGTATAAACATAGACGGTGAATATTTAAATCACCTCAGATTCACGGATGACATAGCATTAGTGAGCACAAGCGCAGAAGAACGACAGACGATGATAACAGACCCAACTCTACACTCTAACAAATAGGATTAAAAATAAACCTAGACAAAACAAAAAATAATGACATACACCGAAAGGCGAATAAGAATAACAATAAAATCGGAAGAAATAGAACAGGTGGATAGTTACATTTATTTAGGTTAGAAAATCACGACGAATAAAAAGAACATAACGAAAGCAGAAATAACGAGGAGAATACCACTGTCGTGGGTTGCGTTTGGAAAATTAAGCGGGGTATTCCGAAATGAACAAATACCGATTAACTTAAAAAGGAAATTGTATAACCAATGTGTACTTCCGGTCCTGACATGCAGTTCGGAAACGTGGCCATTCACAAAAACTGGTATAAAAAGGATTAGAAAAACCCAAACTGCACATGAAAGTAAAATGCTAAATATAAGGCTGATGGATCGTATTCGTAATACGTGGATACGCGAACAAACAGGTCTAGACGACGCAGTAGAATGGATGACCAGAATTAAATGGAGTTGGGCAGGTCACGTAGTTAGAAGAAACGATAATAGATGGTCGAAGTGTGTCTTGCAATGGTGGCCAATAGACAAAAAAAGAGACCTAGAAAGACCAATGACGCGTTGGCATAGTAAAGGTAGCCAGAAAGAACTGGATGAGGAATACACAGAACAGAAGTGGATGGAAGATGTCGGGGAAAGCCTTCATCCAGGAGTGGATTGACAAAGGCTTATCGTGATCGTGATACATACACACACAAATATACATACATACATACATACATATATATATATATCATATCATTATATCCTCAACCATTCAGTTGGTGGACAACCTATTCTCACATTTTTAGATGTACAGATATAGGTTGTATACTAAACAATTATTATAATATGCAACGCAGGTGTACACACGCAAAACTACATTCGGAACTGACAGTAGCCGCTCAAATTTATTTATAAAATCAGCAAAAACTCGCTTTTATTTTAAATCATTTTTATACAGTTCTAAATAAAAAACCTATCAACTTTCAATAAAATGAAAAAATTAAATATTGTGTAAAAAATTAAGAATATTTCAGATCGTAAAATTTTTTTACATAGAAAAATTTACAACAATTTCACAGGTATCAATATTTAAAAATAAAGAATTGTTATTTATCAATTTGCCGAATGTTTATTTATTATTCAATACGTACGTTAAAGGACTCATTCGCTTTTTTTTAACATAATAAATTAGATGTGTCGTAAAAAATTTCTATAAATATTCATTTTATTTAGCATTTAGTTTATTGGGAGAAAAAGAGAAAATTTTATACAGAAAAAGTATATAATTTCATCAATGAACTCGTATATTATTTTCTTATATATATGTATATAAAAATGAATTCTTTTTAGGATAAAAAACGCAAATTTAAAATCTTTTTACAGTATTGAGTATTTCGGGAAAAAAAAACTTAATAAAGGATGTTCTCCGAGATGATATGCTAATAACACATAAATTATGCAGATACCTTATTAATACGGAGCTAACGCGTTTCAATGTTAATTAAGTGGTCAGAACCGAAAAGGAAGAAGTACTGATGGTAATAAAATAACGAAAAAAGCTTAAATTTTGCATGTGGAAAATTAAACTTTTTTCTGTCCAAGAGCGCAGGGCCCTCTTGGATGCTGGGGCCCCGGGATATAGCCCCCCCCCAGATCCTGCCCTGGTTTTATTACGTTATTTTATTTAGCATTGCCTCTTTTTGTAGACAATTAGCAATAGATTACGGTAGTCTTCACCAGTTTTCTAAAAAAATGTTTGAACAACGTAAGTTTTTTATAACAGCAACATAAAAAAATCGCCAGATTATTATATTATTTTTATATGTTAAACGTTATTATTTTGAATTTGTTTTCACGCATGCTCTTTGTTAAAAATTTTCCCTGATCGCGTAATTGAAGAAAGTCCAGTAACCTTCTAGTTAAACAATCTAGCTAACGACATGGGAATTAGCGATGTTTGTATTTTTTAGGCTTTCGACTAGTACCTAGCCTTCGTCATTATTGGGAAAAGTGGAAGTAATATTGGATTCGTTTACATTGTCGGAATTGTTTAAATTAGCCGAGTTAGTTTGTGCGGATGCAATATCCCAATATTGGTTGTGTTATCACGAATTTCTACAGGAATGATATTGTTAGAAGTAGCAGATAAAGAGCATTAGCTGAAGAAGGAGAAGTTACAAGCGGAGGAGATTTATTTTTATTCGATGATTTTGTGCTATTAACTGCGCTTTTAACAACTGAACGGGAATTAAGTGGAGGAGGCTTGTCTTCCCCGTCGGACGTGTTAGGCATGCAACTAAATTAATAAATTAAGACAACAGTAAAGCGAAACAGTGACGACGATTATTAGAACTGATAACAGAGATAAAGGAAGCGATAAGAATAATTATACGAATATGTAAAGGTAAATACGAAACAATAAAAGAAACGATTTCACCGATAGTTAAGGAACAATTCAATGCAACACAAATAAACTTTATCGAACCGCGATAATTAGTTAATTAAATTTTACATCTATTAGAGAAGCCAATCAGTTTTTAATTACTGATAAAAAACATAAAGAGCTTCAGATTCGAGCATATTTATCCCTCAATCTCGATTTTTTCGTTTCGGTATAATCTGAGACATTCCTTCTCTCATTTATTTATTGACGAATTGAATTTTTCATCCGAAATGCCGATTTCCAGTATTGGAAGACTGCAAAAGCGTTCCCTAGATAACTCCTTCATTCTCATTCCCGTTGTCGACATTAAATTTCTGGGCACTGTTCTTCCTCCTTTTATTTATTTTTACGATTCTGTAAAGGTTGAACCAATAATCGGGAAACCCAAACTATGCCGTAACTGTCTCCATTTTTGTCACTTCAGTTCTTCCTGCCGTAGTAAAACTGTTTGATACGCTGGTAGTCATGTCTCTTCCGAGTGCAATATTAGCCGGTAAAACGATACTGCCTGTTACCAATTTGTTCTTTGTGGCCCAAAACCATTTTGCGCTAGATCCTAATTGTGAAGTCTATAAAGACCAAGTATCCATAAAATCATGAGTTTGCAAAATGTTTCCTTTCCGAAGCAAAAAAAAATCATCCAAGGTAAACTGATCTCTCACTCACTTTTGCCGACGTGTCTAACCTTGCCAACTTCCCTCCCCTTCCAAATTCATCATCCACCACCGCGAAGAGGAAACGGCAAAACTATTCAAGCAGTTGTTCTTTCTCGCACATTACAATTCCAGTCCAAAAACATTACTCCAATTCGGAAACTCAAAGTCCCCTCAATAAATACTATTCTAATCTACCCGATAGTGCTGCCATAAAAGGCTACCGTTCCGATCTAAGCTCCCCTCATTCCCCCTAACAATTCCTCCTGCCTCTAAAATCGTGAATACTGAATCGTCTGCAAACGTCAATAACGTTTCCCTAAATAACTCTTCTGCTCTCTCTGCTCCAAATGTCTTAACTACACTTTTATCTGCTCTCAACGATTTCAATATCCCCAATGTGGAAAATAAAGTCTTAGCCATATGTCACAAGTCTTACAATCTTAGACATAGCTAACCAGATACATTCTCCGACATTAAGTTCCCCATTTGTTTACTATTTTTCCTTCTTTTATTCTCAAATTATTTCTTTTAAGATAAACAACTTTCTATCCTATTTGGATACTATTATCTACACCGTTATTCCTCTCAGTCGTAACACAATTGTCATAGATCTTCTTTCTCTTTTATTTATTATTTTTTTTTTTTTTATTATGGCGCTTCGTCGACGTTTGTTTGCTGTCTTTGACTAGGTTAGTTAGTAGCATGCGAGGGCCCACATGCAAGGATTTATTTGAGCGGTGGGAGCCTTTATGGTATATATTTTCATTTCCTACTTACCGTTCCCTCGGTGTTGCTTGCCTCCTTTAACAAGGCTGATTGATAGCATACGAGGACCTAGTCGCAATTATTGTTTCGAGCGATGGGAGCTTTTATTTTCCTCTTATCATTTTAATTCCTATTCTTATTGCTGCTCTACCAAAGCTTTTCGTCGACGTTGCTTGCTGCCTTTAACTAGGCTGATTGATAGCATGCGTCGACCCTCTTGCAAGAATGTATTTGAACGGAGTGAGCTTCTACTTCGTTTCAGTTTCGTTCTTCAGTATTCTTCGTCTTACTCCTTTCGGTTCAACACCATGTCTTTTAACATGTTGCATGTTGGTAATAACACCGTGTCTCTCTCTGTATCTACGTTCTCAGTTGGTAGTATCTTTTGCCTTTACACGATCCTTGCTTATATTTTATATTTCACTCACCCACCTACTATTGTCTTGTCGACTTAGAATATTACAATGGAACTGTCGGAGTATCGAGTCTAACAGAAAGCGCTTTAGAGCGACTACTAGATCATCACACCATTAACATAGACCTACTACTCTGTTCAACATCTCCTTCACCAATATCGCTTCCATTCCTCTAAGTTCACCTTCCCTATTTTACGCCGATGATTATTAATCTATTCCTCCCATCGCCATATTTTGGTCGCTAGCTTCCAGCTCCAAAATTCTTCTTAAATCATTAGAAAATTCTTTATCAAATATCCATTTTTCAATTTCATCTATTAAATCCTCTGTTGTTGTGTTTACTCTCCGTCCTTCTGAAACCTCTCTAATTAGTCTCGTCATTAATTAATAATGCGATCCCTCTTTCTTCCTCTTTCCGCTATTTCGGCATTTTTCTGGACATTCGTCATTCGTTCCAGTGTTCGTAGAACGAGAAAAGAGGCCAAACAATTGTCAAACGGAGAACACGTGTAAGAGAACTACGCAGAGATAGGTAATTGCTACCTGTACATTGTCTCCGATTACTGCTCCACTTAATAAAATGCGGATAAATATTTTTCGATTATTTCCGACTCCATGAGAGTGCCCTTCGAGACATCCGTTGTCCCGATTTCTGGACATTCTCCCTGCATATACGTTCATTCATGTATAAATCGCATCGATATCATGGGTTTCAGCCACTCTCCGACATCTTTCATAATGGGGTGGCTTATTTTTGGACACTCCAGTTTTCTTCTTCTTCAAAAACAAAAAATTATCTAATGCTTCTCCTTCTGTTAGTCCTAGTCTTCTGTTCAATGTCCTTTCTGTTTCTTTCACTTGGACATGCTAATATTTAAGCCATATGCTGCTATCTCTCTCCCGTTTTTGCTTTTATTAGCTCCCTTTCCACATTCTCCGTTCAAATAACGCGATTGTTTAAAACAACTACCATTTCCGAGTGTTCGTCTCTTTCATTAGAGCGTTCGACTCTGTATTATTCCCATTTGCTTAAGTACTTCCTGCTTCTTCCCGATATGTACCTTGCTCTTTCCTTTTCTTACGTGTAAAGCCCTCCCACCCCCTGGCGTCAATGAGCTCAAACAAAAACAAAATGGAACATAAAAGGCTTATCGTTTCGCAGTTTATACACGACTGTACACGGTATTTTCCTTAATTAACTTGTATATGCCCGGAAAAAATAAATAAGCAAAAAAATAGAGCGCCATTTTATTTTTTTCTATGCTTGTGCGAGTATGTTTTTTTCCTGAATTTTGAAAAGCAGTTATGTTAAACCGCGGCCATATTATGGCATTCGAATCGCGTAATATCGGCCTGAATAAGAAACAGAGCGGTCGCTTACCAGATCAGCTAATTCAGTGTTCGAATAAATGGTATATTTAATGTCGAGTTAAGGGGAAACAAATATTTCGATTTTCGCAGTAGTAGCGGCATTTGGGATATTAATTACTGGAAAAGTCCGAGAAGAATATTTCGAACTATCTTTTTATCCTTAAATGAAGCCGTATTAATAATATGTAATAGTCGCCGAGCCAGCCAGCATACTTATTGCTCATACAGCTATGATACTTTGCTTAAGAGTTAATTACTCTGTAAGATATTATTCGTTCCATCATCGAAGCGGATTCAGATGAATCAAGCTCTATTATTTAAAGTCGCCATTTTTAACTTTTTATTCTTTACCTTATTCTTTACTTCTTTAACCATTATAAATTATATTCGAACACTAAAGAGGAATAGATGCTCCGATATAATGTTTACACATATGTGAGTAGTTCGTATTTAGTGAAAAATTCCGCGTCAAACATCATTCGGGAGAAACGATTTCTAAAAGCTATAGGATTTCGTAACTCTTGCTAATGTGTTTCTGAAGGTAATTCCATCTGAACGGTTGAAAAGTAGAAGGTCATATACGTATCCTCAAGTTCCTCGTGTACACACGCAAAAAACAAAAATAACTGGAAGTTAATGTCGAAACATGCTACCCCGAACTTGCTACAAAAAAAAATCCCCTGAAAAATGTAGCGCCAAAGTTGCTTCGTCTAAATTCATCTACTGATAGACTACTACCTGACAGATTAGAGCCGACAACAATTACTAATGATCCGTTGCAGATTATTAATTAAATGCTTTCTTGCGGTAGATGAAATGTTATAGCATTTCTTCGCTGATGATAATAATTTCGGGTCTTTGGATGAAAATCACCGACGGAGGACTCCGAGTCTGTTGTTTGGGCCTAACCGTCGCTGAAGTGTTGTAACGCATTAAGCAAAATCTACCCATCATACAGATAGGTCAACATTGCAATTTGAAGAAGTTCACACTTTTTGACAGCATCACAAGCGAACATCTCAGTCTGTCGGGTGAAATAGTATCGAACAGGTTTACGAAATCATCAAGCTAGTCAACAAGTTCCAGATACTTGCACGAAAATCTTATCAAGGTTTTGGCTCTATATACCTTAAAGTACGTCAGAATACTCTAACAGCGTACTGTGAAACACGGCAGCAACACCTGGTAACATTCTAAGCAGTGAAACAGCTAACATGCTAAAGGATATACATATATATCGTCGCATAATTAATATAAAAGTGACAAGAATATAAAAAAAGTAAAAGTGTAATTGATATTAAATGATAAATATCTATTGAAATTACGATGTAAAGGAAAAAAATAAGACATTTTTCGGTATATATTGATGATATCGTGCATTTATAATTTGACTATACACGTCCGAATGGGAAATATTTATTAATCATCTGCGAGATTTTTTCAGTCATTCTTAGTATCTTTGGTAATGTATGGCGCTTATTTAAAAAGTGTTTAGCCAATGTCGAATGTACCATGCTCTTTACATACCTGTCTGCATCGCTTAAGATAGCGTAGCGTCCGTGTAAAATCACGAGCGGTACATGCCAAACGACCACCTAGAAAGCCTGAATGAGTAATGTGCAAGCTTCCGAAATAGGCGACGATGGTTATTTCTGCTGCAAGGATTCTTTTCTTTATTTTCAATCGATAACCTGATTAAAAAGGAAAAAAAAACAAATGAACGATTATTGCATCTCTCTAGGTTCGTCGTTTGCAAAGTTCAAAGTATAGCAGTGTAAGGCGAAAGGAAAAATAAAGCAAAGTGAATGTTGAAAGCTTAGAGACTTTTGCAGTTAGTAACGCAGTCGGAATCTGCTAGTCTGCAAAGTTGTACGGCTTAAAATGGTACAGGCCGTTCTATGGTTTTTAAGGAGTTAATTTTGTTCATAATCGACGTATATATTCTTCGCCGCATTATAGGAAATCAATGAACTCCTTGATTTTAAAAATAGTGAAAAGCTTTTATTCAGGAAATGTTTTCCTTTGTTTTTAAATTCTACAATCCGTTCTATAATAGCGATGATTTTTTTGAAAAATTAGAATACCCGAAAAATACAAAAGTCGTAAAAATGTTGAAACTTAAAGGTCCAAATTTTGAAAATTATAAACACCGGAAACGGTAAGACTGAAAACGAAACAGAAATGTCCATAGTCCTTTTCTCGGGAGTTGTAAGATTTTTTTTTTTAATAACGTGTATTTTCATAGCTGAAATATAGGCCAAAATTTGAAAATTAAAGAGCTAAAATTTTGAAAATGATAAGAAGCGTGTTTCAAGGAAATTTTTCTTTTTTTGAATTTAACAGTAGTCCGTATTATAATTTCCAAAATTGTTTTTTTCTCTCTTTTTTTTCTATTTTTAAATCAGCGTATTTTCGTCTTTAGAATACCGCAAATATACAAAAGTTTCTAAAAATTTTGAAACTTAAATGCTCAAATTTTGAAAAATATAATAATAGACACGTAAAACGCTAAGAGACTGAAAACAAAAAGCAAAAATATCCACATTTGATGACGTATTTTTACAATTTAAATATATATATATATATATATAGGTAAATTCACCGAAGTTCCAAAATTTTAAAATTAAAGGGCTCAAATTGAGAAAAAAAAAGTGAAAAGCAGGTTGCAAAAAATTTATTTTCAAAAATTCCACAACCCATTCTATAATGGCCACAGAATTGATTTTTTGTTTTTAATCGGCGCATTTTCGTTCCCGTAGGCAAAAATAACCCGAAAAATTGTAAAATTTAAGAATAGAAATTCGGAAACGATTGAAGCGATAGTCATCAGTGATTTTTAAATATTATTCCCAGGAAAGAAAACAAATTTAACCATTATTCCAAATTTATCGAAAATTAAGTATTGTTAACATAATTATAACACATTCTATTCGCGTTATATTTACGAGCGTCTTCAGTTTTTGAGATATTAAATATTTATTTTTCTTAAACGATGTGCAGCCCCCTTTTATATCTCTCTCGCTCCTTTTTTCGTAAAACTTATGTAAAGGCTAGGGCGCTTTTTAAAAATTCACGAAATATAAAACAATTAAAAATTCGAACGGCCGGGTGTGGAAATTCCACTAGCATGATTACATGTACACTTTTTTTGTTTTTATATTTTATCACGTGTTAACATTAATTATTACAATGACGCCGCAGGGCACAATCGGCCAATTACAATGAAACCTATTCATTACCGAAATGGTAAGTTTTTTTCTACCGTAGTTACTTTGATAAAATAGTCGAAATCGCGCTGACCAAACAAAAATATAACACTTTCTCCATTATTTAGAGGTTCGCTAGGAAAAAACCAATTAGGCTTTCACTAATGTATATAAGCTACGGTGAATTAGAACCTATGTTGGAACTTTGGCACAATTATAATAATTTCTTCATTAAAAGTTTCTTGCTGTTTGTTGAAACATTTACATTCGTAACATATTTAATCGATTTTTATCTGTTTAATTTTAATTTACAGAATCATTAAAATTATATCTGAAACAGAGGAGGAGAATTATTCCAATTTGCCGGTCAAGCAAGACGAGAGTAAAATCAACATGTCGCTGTTCGTTTTTCATCAAGTCTTGGCCATGATTCCAGGTAAGATTTTTCACAATCAATAAAAGTTCGAAGTATTTGTGCCCGACAATACGTACCTAGTCGACTCTAAATGGGAAAAAGCTTTTCGGTTTGAAATCGGTACTTAAACCGCCACGGAGAAAGAAAATTTCGCCTCGTCTCAAGTGAAATTACCGAGGCTTGGCACCTCCTAAAATTAACCGAATTTTTTTTTGATTGAAATTTTATATATTTTAGAGTTTTTTGTAAAGTTTTCGGTGTATTATCGGGACCGTTTAGATTATTGTTTATTAACGGTGTAATTTGACGAGCGTTTTTTGTTTGCTTTTTTTCTTTTAGTTTTATCAGTGGCTAAGAAATCTAAGAGGCTGCAGACGGCGTGTGTTAGGCTTAATGAAGTAGCGGAACAACAAGAAATCTGTTTGTGTTGTAAAAATGAAAGTGAATGTCCGCAACTCGAGAAACGAGCAAGAAAATGATAAGCTTGTTGCTCAAAATCGACGAAACTGATAACGGAAGAATTTTAAGACTAATGAAAACATGGTGCTAGACACGAAGCTGATGAAATCGGGGTTAATATTAGCTAGGTTTTGTAATTTTTACAAAATATCGTGTATAAACAAAGTTATATACAGTTTTATAAAACTATATCAATTACCGAGAAGCAATCGATAAAGAGTTTTAGCCATAATGATGTGACCAAATATATAGATACTTACCCGGCAAATTTATAGAATTGTTTTCTTTTTCTTTTTATTATTTTATTTCGCCTTTTTTTTTTTTTTTTTAATCCCCAAACCTCGCTAATTTCCTTTCATGTTCTTTGATATTTATTTCATTATACCCGGATAAAATTAAAATAATCTGTTATATCGATAGGCAGGCATCATATGTGCACGAGATACATTAGCATTTTAATTTTCCTCCATAGCTCTGACATTGCGAAACATTGTATTCCAACGATCCTCATCTTCACGCGACACTTTTATTAACGGCATCATCCAAATATACCTTAGTCTAGGTCAGCGAAATATCTTGGATTGAATTTCAATTCGCGACTCACGTGGAAAGACTCATATCGAGCATGAAAAGCTATAACTGAAGCGCAAGCTTAGTCAGATGTACTACTGGCTAATTGGCAGAAAGTCATCACTCCTAGTGTCTACGTAATAAGCGGCTTCCGCATCAAACGATGTCCAATATAGACATACGAAGTCAGTCCCTTCTCGATCGAACAGAGACATCATCGAACGTCGACGAAATATTTTTCGCGCGATAACCAACACTTGTAGGTTTCAACATGATAACGACGATAACCGGTTGACGATGATGTCATTCGTGACTTTGCCATCCAACACGAAAGACGGCTGCATGGTCCCATAAATACAGAGGTCGTACTTATAACACCGAAAATGACGCTAGATGCTTCTAGCGCACATTACATAACTCAATTTTTAATTATCGCTTAATTAATAGTAATTGTTTTTGTGAAATATTATTGAGAACTTGTCACTGGACTAGTTTCGTAATATATTATATATGTATGAACTAAGTATTGATTATTTAAGTAGAAACTTAAGCTTCCAATCTTTAATGGGGGTGGTTTATTAAAAAATAAATATTTATTAAAAGATAAATAAAAAGTATGACAGCGTAACATTCTACTGGGTAAATATCTTTCATTGCATGAAGAAAAATAAAAACAACAATTTTGCTGCGTAATCTATCACTATAAAAATTATCATCTACGAACGTAAACCGTTAATTTTTATATTTTTAATTCACGACTGCCGTCTTCGAATCAAACTTTCCACGAACGAAATACCGCTACCTACCCAGTTATCGCCATGGTCGCTGGTCGACATTCTATTATACGGATGAAAAAAATTCGATATTCGATTGAACTTAAAAGACAAAAATACAATCGCTTTACCGTTAAGTAAACTTGCGGGGTATCGCTGATATTTCTTCAATGTTGATAAAATGGTCACTGTAATCGTTTTACATTATTGAAACTTTTTTTCTCGTTTTTTTTTCGGGAGGAGACTCGTGAAGAACTGGAAGAGAATAGTGGCAGTTATACTTTAATGCGATCAGATATCGCCAATAAGCAAGAACAAATAGCGAGAATAACTGAGGGGAAGGAAAGGAAGCGATAAACGAGACGCATAAAGAGTAGCAAACCTGTATCTAAATGCGAATCAAAGCAGAACATTAGAGAAGACTTCATTGTTTAAACTAAAACGAACAATGTCGAGAGGAAGCCAACGAAAAGGTGAAAACAGGAGAAAGGTAGTAATGGATTAAAACGAAGGCGAATAATTAGTTGACAACCGCAGAACGAGGAGATGAAAAAACAGAATGAGCCATGGATTTAAAAAAGAAAGAATCAGTTGAACAAATAAATAAAAGGAATGATGGTTTTTCAAAGGGAGCAAGTATAAATGTTCAACTAAAAATTGGAAATTTTAGAAGCGAGTATAAACAGCAACCTAAGCCGAAGAATCGGCCGCTTTATTACCACAAATAAAATAGGTACAGAGAATACAGAAAAAAAGAATATAGATGAGTGAACCTATACGGAGAATAAAATAGCTACAGGAATGATCAGGAAGAAAATCTAAAGACCCCTTGTGCAGTTCAAAATAATGAAATAATTGCAAGAAAGGTAATTAGTTAATAAAGATCTTAAATTTTCGTGTAACAACCAGGTGCATATTTTTTTCTTCCGTTGACGTTTCGAATAGTAGTAGTGCTCTATTCATCATCAGAACCATCAATCGAAACGACCAAGGAGGAAACCAGTAGTCCTTAAATAGATAAGCCAACGTCACATCCGCGACCTTCTGATTGGCTAATGTTATTTCCACTTTTTATTAGGCCGATAACTGTCTTCCAGTTTGATTTAATATTTTTCTATTTCAATCGCATCTCTGATTAGACGTTTACTTGCGTTTTCGATTTTCTCGCTATTATTTTTGTGTCTTGAAACTTTATCTCATGTTTCGTGCATTCTACGTGTTCAGCCACCGCGGATTTTTCAATACGTCTGTTAAGGAAGGCAGAAAAAGTCTGTGGTCAAGAAAATATCGAAGAAGAAATAAGAAATATAAAAAATGCGATGTTGGAAAATGGGTACAAGAGATTTGAAGCGGAAAAATTAATAAATAAATTTCGGAAAGCGAAAATGAAAAATGAAGAGGCAGAAAAAGAAAATGAGTGGATTACACGTACATTAAGAAAGTTACAGACAAAATCGGTCGTATTTTAAGGAAAAATAAAATTCGCCCAGTTTTTGGAACCAACAAAAAAATAAAAAATTTCGGTAAGCGTGCATAACAGAGTCTCCAGTTCATTTTTGGTCGAAATTTTCAGTTCGTTCATTTTTGGTCTTATTCATAGCGCGTGAACTAACACAAACTATGAATAAGAGCGAAAATGAACGAGGCAAAATTTCGACCAAAAATGAAATTGGCGCGAAAAAAAATCAAACATAAAAAAAAAATAACGAAGATATTAAAGTTTGCGCAAAAAAAAAGTAAAATAACGAAGGGAAAATTTGGAAATAATGTTAAAATAAGATAAAAATAAATAATTGTTAATTTTAAGAACACAGCATATTAAACAAATATAGTAAATTTACATACTTTAGTAAACCAGACACATTTTTGCGGCGGCGTTAAAAAATTGATGTATTTGTCGTGATTTTGCTATTCGCTATATGAACTAAAATTTCGTATTTAACAATATTTTGTCAAAAAAAAAAAAAAATTTTAACGGTATTAAATTGAAGAAAAATTCGTAGCTGAAAGAAACATGCAAAAATTAAATTCAGCTGAAATGCAAAAAGATACAATAGCGAATAAAAAATTGAATAATTTCTTCTTCCATAAATCTAATCAGTTGATAAAATGTGGGATTACACGGCGTGTCGCATAACTCAATATCAGCGGACATAATCGCGAAAAATTAAAACAAAACGCGAAAACGCAAAAAAACGAAAACATAAAAACAAAAAATCGGAAGATAAACAAAAGTATGAAAAAAAAGAGAAAAAAGAGAGAAAAAACGGAAATAAACAAAACCGGAAGAAAGCGTCACTCCAATAATAGACCCGTCGCAACAGGTTATGCCGGTATTGTAATGTCAATGACCATAAAACAATAAAAATAGCGCAATAAATCACATTGTTTGCATAGACATACTTGAAAGTATTTTAATGGTCTTAAGCATATAGTTTTAAAATGTAACATTAGAATTACATTAACAATTTTTTGTTATTAAAAATTTTGTAAATGTTTTTGAAATAATAATTTAAGTTTTAAAATAAAAAATAAATTTACCACTCAATGTAAAATAATTTTAATGTCAAATTTATAATAACTTTTTTAAAGCTGAAATTAAATAATATCACTAACTATTCTTAAAATGTGATTTTATTCTAATGTTGAATTCAAATTTTTACAATTAGTTTTCAAAAATATACTACTTGCAACGATACATAGATTAAATTTACACCCACACAAGAATAGGATGTGAAATTATGAAATGCTGAAATTTATATTTTAAACTTAATGTAAAATTTTAATTCTTCGGAAACACATATACTACAATTGTAACGAACAGAAAAGATTAGCTTGACCCTTACGCAAGGATGACGTGCGAAAATGTGAGAAATGCTGAAATTTATATTTTAAACTTAATGTAAAATTTTAATTCTTCGGAAACACATATACTACAATTGTAACGAACAGAAAAGATTAGCTTGACCCCTACGCAAGGATGACGTGCGAAAATGTGAAATGCTGAAATTTATATTTTAAAATTAATGTAAAATTTTAATTTTTCGGAAACACATATACTACAATTATAACAGAAAAAATTAGCTTGACCCCTACGCAAGGATGACGTGCGAAAATGTGAAATGCTGAAATTTATATTTTAAAATTAATGTAAAATTTTAATTCTTCGGAAACACATATACTACAATTGTAACGAACAGAAAAGATTAGCTTGACCCCTACGCAAGGATGACGTGTGAAATTGTAAAGTGTTATACCATTTTTTACCTTCTTTAATAATAAAATTATTAATATTAAATTTGTAATACTTTAAAACACAAAAATTATTATTATTTATTTATTTTTTTTTTTTAAATAAAAATAATAGTGAGGATTTCATGCGCTGTGTTTAACTACTGAGGCTATTACAGCACATGGAGCCTACTTAGGTAGGTTAAACTCTATGGTATAGGCCGCTGCTATGCATGAAAGCCAACATAGCTGCGACCGCAGACGGAACGTTCGATAAGATCTTAGAGATAGAGGTGGTAGTGAAATAGGTGGATCTTGGTGCCGCAAAAGAGAAACATTCGAGAAGGAGGTGAGATGTAGACGGGGCGCTTGGTTGACCACAGAAGAAGCAGACATTTGGGGGTGCTTGTCCCGTGAAGATATACCTGTGCGAAAGGGTTGTGTGACCTGTTCGGATGCGATTCAAGACAGAAAAATCTCTGCGAGAAATTTCGTCTATGGGCCACCAGGGTTCTGTGGTTGATTTTATGCTTCGGAGGAATGTACTTGCGGATTTCCATTCCTGCTGCCATTTTTCTCCAGTTTGGTGCATAAATAAATGGGCCATTGTGGGGGGAAGAGGGGGATTACATGGCATTGGAGAGAATAGTGTCGCCTGAGCTGCTCGATTGACGCGCTCATTACCTGGGACTCCTACATGGGCCGGCACCCATAGGAAGGATATTTCAGAGTTTAGGTGGGATAGTCTGTATAGTAGGTAGTGGACTTTTCTTATCAGGGGGTTTTTGGGTTTTATTTCTGAAATAAGTTGAAGGGAATTTAAGGAGTCAGTTATAAGTAGGGCCTTTTGGGACTGGGGGTTAGTATCAGTATAGTGTTGAATGCAGAAAACAATCGCATATATTTCAGCGTCCAGTGCTGTGCAGCAATCATGCAGTCGGACTGACTCTGCAGTTTTTGATATTTCGAAGGAGCATGCCGCCGGTGACTGATAACCTTTTGCCTTCGTTCCATCTGTGTAGAGGCATACATGATCGGTGTAGCTCGCTATGGTGTTTTTTACTATTTGTACTACGTTTGGGGGATATTGTGCTTTATTGAATTTTGTGAGAGATATGTTTATATTTGTGATCGGCTGACTCCAGGGAGGTACAGTTATTGCGAAATCTGGTAAAGCTCTTGGGATTGAGGGGATTTGGAAATGACCCATAACTGAAAAAAGTTCAGGCACTGGATCGTTCCCAAAACTCCCATTAGGGGATATGGTGGCCGGCTCGAGTGATGGGGTCTTAGTATTACTAAGGAGGGAGCTCAGTTCTTTAAAGTTGTAATATTTCCTATAATAGGATAGTGGGGGACAACCTGCCAGTGCACACAAACTTACAACAGGAGTAGAGGAATGAGTGGAAAGAATAGACCGGAGGGCCGCAAAATGTACAGGATCTAAGGATCTTAGCACACTATTGGCGGCTGAGGAGTACACCTGGCACCCGTATTTTTTTTTTTTTTTTTTTTTTTTTAAGTGTCGTGTACAACTGCTGGGGCTATTACGACACTATGGCAATCGGAGAGTTAAATGGTTGGAAATAGGTTAGTTGTATGAAGAAACCGAATAGTGTCTGCAATGTTCAAAGGCGAGTTGGCCAAAGACGACTGCAAAGACGCTATCCGGTGCTGGGCGCGCTGGAGCGCGAAGGATGGGCACTCCAGGAGCAGGTGTTTTACTGTAGGAGAGGGAGGAAGGGTGCAAAAGGGGCATTCGAAAGGGGGCTCGCAATTAAGTAGGAGATGATCATGAGTCAGCGAAATATGACCAATGCGGAGTCTTGCCATAGCCACAAAGTGGGTTCTGGGGAGGTCAGAAGGAGGGAACCAAGGGTCAATTCCGTGTTTTATCTCTCTTAGAAAGCAAGATTGTCTAGTGAGCCAATCTTGCTTCCATTGGGATTGCACAAGAATTTTTATAGATTTTACTATGTCGGTGGGAAGAGGAGGGGAACAGGGCATGGGGCACGACAGTGTTGACTTGGAAGCGATGTCAGCTAAGTAATTACCCCTAAGTCCGGTGTGGCTTGGCACCCATAAGAAAGTAATTTGGTGGGAGGATGATCTTAATTTTAGGATTAGGGATTGTATAGAGTTGGTTATGTAATTCGATGGGGATTGTTGGGGAAGGGACTCCAAAGCTGCTAGTGAATCAGATACAATCAAAATGCGGCTGTTGGGTGGAGGGGATTTAACTGTGGATTCGAGGGCTAGGAAAATGGCATAAAGTTCGGCATTGAGAACGGAACAGTGGTCATGGAGGCGGGCGGACGACGAAACTAGGTTAGAGTGAAAGGAACAAGCAGTAGGAGACGATTCGGAAACAGGGCATGATTTCGCGCCGTCAGTGAAGTAGGCTTGGTGATTTGAATATTTTTTAAGGTGGTGCAGAAGAGGGAGGAGGAGATTTTTCCCCTGGAGAAATGTACAAGGGAATAATCGATTTCAGCTGGTAGGGTAGCCCAGGGTGGAAGAGGAGGTGGTGTATTGAGGTTTTTGAAGAGTTGGAGGTCGATGTTGGAGTCTAATAGGATTTTTGTTAGACGAGGGAGCGCGCCATTAGGAGGTGTGGGGTAAGGATCACAAAGTCCAAGAAGGAAGACTCTTAAAGAATCGCGGAAGGAGTGTAAGGATCTTTGAAAGTGTAAGGGTGGAGAACCCGATAAGGATTGGAGGCTGTGCGTGGGGGACGTATGATGCGCACCTAGTATTAATCGAAGAGAAGAATTTTGTAGTGGGTTCAACATTTTGAGAAGGGATGGGGAGGCGGTAGAATACAATGAGCATCCGTAGGAGAGACGGCTGAGGATAAGGGATTGGAAAATGTTAGCAGAAGCTTGGGGGGAGAGTTATGGTTTTTGTGGGATAGATATTTTAATGTAGTGATATATTTGCTGCACTTCTTTTTAAGAGATTGCAGGTGAGGCCGCCAGGATAATTTGCTATCGAAAATGATCCCGAGGAAAGTTGCTGTACTGGAGTATGTGAGAAGAGAATTATCTAAAAAAAGAGTTGGAGGAGAAGTAATTTTATTTTTCCTATTAAAGTCAATACATTTAGTTTTAGATGGAGAGAAGGAGAGCCCATTCAGGCTAGACCATTCTTCTAAGTTTTTTAACATATTTTGCAAGGTGTGTTGGGCATAGGAAGGATTCGATGTTGTTAGGGAAATGTTCAAGTCATCAACAAAAAGGCGGGCAATTACCGGAGGGGGGATGTGATCCACGATGTCATTGATATATAAGTTGAAAAGGGTCACGCTTAGGGCCGAGCCCTGAGGGAGTCCGTTTTCTGGGAATTGCGGACATGAAAGGGAATTAATTATTCTTACCCGGATAGATCTGTCATGGAGAAAATCTTTTAAGTACGCAAACATGTTCCCTGTTACATTGTTCTTAATAATCTTCTGGAGTAATCCCAGGCGCCAGACCGAATCATACGCCTTCTCTATGTCAAAGAAAATTGAATAGGTGTGCTCTCTGTTAGCGAAAGCTGCTCTGACTTCGTTGTGCAAACTGGATAAATGCTCTAGCGTCGATCTTTTTTTCCGTCCGCCAGACTGGCACGAGGAGAGGAGTCCACGGGTTTCTAAGACCCACGACAGTCTTCTGTTGATCACTTTTTCCAAAGTTTTAGCCAGTACTGAAATCAAAGAAATTGGCCTGTAGCTTGAGAGGAGGGTGGGATCTTTGCCGCGTTTGAGGATAGGGACTATGATAGCTTCTTTCCAGGATAGCGGTATGGAGCCTTGAGCCCAGATTTGGCTATAGATTGCTAGGAGATATGAAAGGGCAGGTGGTGGTAAGTGCTTTAACATCAATGAATGAATTCCGTCGGCACCAGGGGCTGAGTTTTTAGAGTGGAATTTTATCTGATAATTAAGCTCGCTTAATGTAATAGGGCTGCTGTATCCATCCGTGTTATTAGTATTAAAAGTTATCGCAGTTTTTTCTTCGTTAGATTTGTGCGTCAGAAAATTTTGTGAGTAAACCGAGGACGACGATGATTGATCTATATATTGTAAGGAGTAGTTTTGGATTTATGTTGTATTTGTAATTCGACAGATATTTTAGGATGGACAAGGATTTTAGACATTTAGCTTTGAGCTCACGTATGTGATCGCGCCAGGAGAGTTTTTTATCAAATATTAAGCCTAGAAACTTAACTGATGGACGGTTTGGGATAGGAACACCATTTAGACTCAGGAATATGCTGGAAAGTGCGTTTTGGCGTCCCCTGTGGAAATCAACACATATTGTTTTTGTTGAGGAGAAGGTCAAACCGTTGTCATTGGACCACTTTTGGAGCTTTTTTATGGATTTTTGTAGGATATTTTGAGCGTTTATAGGATGGTTGGATGATAGGGAGATGTTTAGGTCGTCCACATAGAGCCGGGACGTTACAGGGGCGGCAAGACAGTCAGTTAAGTCGTTAATGTAGTATATGAACAAGGTTGCACTTAAAGCAGATCCTTGTGGTACACCATTTTCTAACAGCATCAGTTCAGACGTTGACGAACCAGTCGTAGCTTGGAT
Source organism: Icerya purchasi (assembly GCA_039619475.1). Taxonomy (NCBI): domain Eukaryota; kingdom Metazoa; phylum Arthropoda; class Insecta; order Hemiptera; family Monophlebidae; genus Icerya; species Icerya purchasi. The sequence continues at coordinate 74,467,779 of CM077115.1, read as the reverse complement.
CGTTCTATTGTCTAAGAAGCTGTGTAGGTATTTACCCATTTTTCCGGCGATTCCCGCCGTTCGCAGTTTTAGTAGTAGGCCATGACGCCACAGGCGATCAAAAGCTTTCTCTAAATCGAAAAATACTGCATAGAGGTGCTGTTGACGCTGAAACGCCGAGAGTATCTGCCTTTGCAGGCTAAGTAGTTGGCTGACTGTTGATCTTGCCTCTCGCCCGCCGGCTTGGTTAGGAGAAAGAAGACTTTTCTGTTCGAGAAAAAACAGGAGACGCCTATTAACCATCTTCTCCAGCGTTTTGGAAATGACACTCAATAACGAGATAGGACGGTAACTTTCGGGAAGGGAAGGGTCTTTGTTTTCCTTTAGTATTGGGATTATATTTGCCGACTTCCATTGCGCGGGGATGTTTCCAGAATTCCAGATTTGATTGTATATGTGTAGGAGAAAATGTTTTCCGGAAATTGGGAGGTACTTAAGCATGTATGGGTGGATGCCGTCGGGGCCAGGAGCAGTGTTGGATGTATGGTGGTTGAGTTGGAAATTTAGTTCTGAGATGGTAAAATTACTATTGTATGATTCATTGGATTCGGGTGGAAAGTGCACTGGCTGTTGCTCTGCATAGTATTTCATGCTACGGAAAGCGGGGGGATACTTTTCTGATGACGATGCTGCGGTGAAGTGATTGGCAAACGCTTTGACAACGTTAGCTTCATCCGTTATTAGACTGCCATTGATGTTGAGAAGGACGCGTTTTGGGACAGTGCTAATTCCATTGATGGATTTTATTTTATTCCATATGGTCCTGTTTGACGTTGATGAGGAGATGGATGAAATAAACTGTGACCAGCACTCTTGCTTTTTGTCGCAAATGAGAGCTCTGGCAAGGGCTCGGCACTTCTTGAAGGCTACTAAGTCAGATAGCGACCGAGACGATTTATACTTTCTGAGTGCTCGTTTACGCTGTTGGATTGCAATGTGGATCTCTTTGCTCCACCATGGTACTTTCTTTGCTCGAAAATTGTGGGAGGCGGGTATCGATAAGTAGGCAGCATCTAGTATAGTATTAAGAAATATCTTTAAATTGTCTGATAGGGACTCGCTAGGAGCTGGGATTTTAATTCCGGCTGTGTATGCCGTCCAGTCTGCCTTGTGAAATGAGAATCTTGGGGGTCTTGGGATTGGTGGTGATGGATGATATCCTGTGAAATGGAAATACAGGGAAATGATCGCTGGAGCAAAGGTCGTCATGGACAGATGATTTAAGTTTCGGGAGCAGTAATGGGGATACTAATGCCAAGTCAATTGTTGAGAAAGTGTTATGGGAGAGGTTAAAATGTGTATGGTTAGGTGGGGGGAGAATGCACAAATCGTGCTCCGTTAATATGTTTGTAATAATTGATCCATGTCTGTTGGTGGTCGTCACTCCCCATAGTGGGGAGTGAGCGTTAAAGTCTCCAAGTATGACCATTGGGCGTACTAGTTGAGATATGGCATTTTGAAGGTCTGCCGAGTGTACCATATGGTTGGGGGGAAAGTAGCAGTTGCAGATCGTTAGTGTGGACCTCGATAGATTGTGTAAGAGAACAGATATCGCTACCATCTGAAGGGGTGTATTCATTCTGACCGATACAGCCGTGATCGACGTGTGCACTAGAGTTGCTACTCCTCCGTTTACTCGGTTGCCTCCGATATTATCGCATCGGAATAGACTATAGTGTTTTATTCTTGGCTTGTCTCTAGGCTGTAAATGCGTCTCCTCCAAGCAGGCTACTAATGGAGAATATGTGGCTAATAGGTGTTCTAGTTCGGCTTGATGATTAATAAAACCTCTGCAGTTCCACTGCATAATTATATTATTACTCGCCATGTTGGGTGTTTCTGTGTTGTCTTGTGAAGTCTGTGAGTGTTGCTAGTCGATGTTTGATGTCAAGTTTGTCATAGTATTCGTGTGTTAGTGGGTAGAGCTTTCCTCTGACGTATTACCATCTGCGGATAGGCTGCTCAGACTTTTCAGTATGCGAGTACATCTATTTTTTAATCTTGTGCTCTTCAGAGATGGTTTGGCGGCTGCAATTAGGTGAAACAGTCCATCTTTATCCTGTGTGAAATTGTGTGCATAGGTTATGTAGTCAGGTTTGGAAGCAATGTTACTCGAGAATATTTTGAAATCGTCAAGGTTGATGATGAAGTTAGATTGGTCATTGTCAAACATCGGTTTGATTTTCTCAACTGCTTCGTCGATGTTAGTGACTTTTTTCTGTTTTGACTTCTGCTTAACCGGCTCAGTGATGTGCTGCATGTCTGGTGGTATTTTGAATTCGGTTTTCTGTTGGGCCTGTTGCTGTAAAACGTTCTTCCCTTCTGGCTGTGGTTTCGAAGTATTTTTGAACTCTGATTGGATTGGTGGGCTATTTATTTGTTCTAGTTGTACTGTTTGGTTGTTGTCATCTTCCGGTAACGGGATATTAATTTTCTTTATTGCAGGTTGTGATGTTGCAGATAATATAGGGTCGCCGGGCAGAGAATCTGGTGTTGTTGGATGGGGGCGTTTCGCATTTGGAATTACTTGGTCGGCTTCCATTGCTCTGTCAATGTCTAGATGTTGTGGGGGTAGGGGGGTAGGCGATGTAATTGGTTGATTAGTTTTCCCTTTTTTATTTATGCAGCTGCGGCATGAGTGGTCGTCTAAGTGGAGGAATATTCGGTGTTCATGTTCATTGTGGGTTAGTATAAAGGAGACAGGGATGTTGGAACAATTAACCTGCTCGATGTAGACTTGTCTGCGCCAGCTAACAATATGTCCGAATTCAGCGTCGTTTGGGTTGACTCGAAGGACGGTTATAGGAGTGATTAATTTCAGTGAAAAAACTGAGGCAAGATGTGAAAGTATAAGCTGGTTCGGGATAGTGGGAGAGACGTTTGACATAATTAGTTTGTTAGATGGGTCTGTTAAACGTCGTGCAGTGATTACTTGTGAGCTTATTTTAATTCTGCCTCCATGTTCAAACAGCATTTCAACGTTGGATTTCGATTTTAAAAATATTGCAACTCGGTCTCTACTAATTCTCGAGCCTGCTATTATGTTAGCTGGTCCGCCAACTAGATCTTTTAATGCTAAGAAGTAATCACGATTGGTGCTCGTCGGAATGTATGGGAATATTATACCCTGTTCCTCTGTTGGGTAATTGAAATCGGTTAGCGGGGTTATTTTCTTTGCGGTTTTTAATTTTTCAGAGAAAGATACTGGTACAGTCGGAAGAGTTGTATCGCAGACGTTGTTTTGGGGTTTGTCGTTTAACGCGGTCGCCGCTGGGCTGTCTACATTAAGAGCAGTGGACGGCTGGCAGCGCGAGTTGATCGCAGAAGATAAATCATCTGTACGCTGTGGATTTGTCTGTACGTTAGGCTGGTTCTTATCGGAGTTGCTGATAAGGCTGGTGTCGTGTGTTGGTGTATTCTGTGTGTGGGTGTGCGACTTACCTGTTGTGTGTGGTGAGGACTTACTACCGGTTGCGCTGTTGTTCACGTCGGGTTTAGACGGCGCTTTCGGCTTGCCGGCCGGCTTCCCGTTTGCGGGCGGCGGGCGGTTCATCGTAATGCGATGTTCTTATCACTATGTTAATACTACCTGATTTGAAATAACGCGAACACGAGAAGACAACGATTCACTAATGAATAGTCAAATTTCCGATCTAAAATTAATTTTCTCCATACATTTATAACAACTATTTTAAAACAAAAAATAAATAATTTGGTTTATTTTTCTTAGTGATATATAAAATTTTTTTAAATTATTAATATTAAATTTGTAATACTTTAAAACACAAAAATTATTTTTTTATTTTTTTTTTTGAAATTTCAGTAATACACAAATAAATTTACCGATGGGTTAGTAATGAACTAAACAATAATAACATCGTAATTAAGAATATGAACTAAACAACTAATATGAACTGTAGGCTCTGTTGTGCACTTTTACTAAAATTTCTTAAGGAACAATAAGGACGACTTACCTCCGTTACATGCAGCAGGTGTATATAGACTTCCGTGTTCGTGCGGCTTAAGTTACGTGGGACAAACTGGCAGAGCAGTACATGTAAGAATTAAAGAGCACGAAGCAGACTGTCGACATAGAGGTATTGAAAAATCCGCAGTGGCTGAACACGTAGAACGCACGAAACATGAGATAAAGTTTAAAGATACAAAAATTATAGCAAACATCGAAAACGCTAGTAAACGTCTAATCAGAGAGGCGATTGAAATAGAAAAATATAAAAATTTTAATAAAGATGACGGTATAAAAGTTGATTCAAACTGGAAGACAGTTATCGCCCTAATAAAAAGTGGAAATAACATTAGCCAATCAGAAGGTCGGATGTGATGTTGGCTTATTTATTTAAGGACTGGTTTTCCCCTTGGTTGTTTCATTTATGGTTCTGATGATGAATAGAGCACTACTATTCGAAACGTTAACCGAAGAAAAAAATATGGACGTGGTTGTTACCGAAAAAAATCGACAACTGGTTAAAGATAATTAGAGAAAATGAAAAGAACCGGCAGTTCATCAATTCGGCTACGAGTATGAAATAGAAGAAAGATAAACGAAAATATTCCAAAATGTTAAAATCTAGAAAGATAAAAAAGATTTCGACTCCGTCCCTTCGGATTATTAATAAAACCGGTTACGTGACAAGGAGAAACTGATAGCCCCGTAGAATGGAATTAAAAAAAATGCAAGAGAATAAATACCTTAGACGGATGGCGGATATTAGAGAGAAGTTGAAGAAAAAATAGGGGACATTATTAAAGAAAGTTGTGTAAATTTGGAATGGACTAAGGCGAAGAGCAATAAAAGATGGAGATTTTCCTAGATATAGAATGCCAGTTCTTTGAAGTAAAAACGTAGGAATGAATAAAGAGCAGAATATGTGATTGGAGAACGTTTAGCGAGAAATCAATAACCCAAATAAGACCTGCGAATATATGAGGGTGTGAAAGAACTAGTCGAATCGGAAATTAAGAGCAGCGAGACAGAATCGAAGGTAAAAATTTCGGATGGTATCTAATCAAACGGAACTTGGAGATACATTCACGAAAATAGAAGAACAGTAGTCAAAATTTTGATCAAAAGATACTCCCAACAAATGTTTTACGAAGATTTTACATTGCAGAAAACAAAAATTTTTTCTTTAACGAATTTTAAATACTTCCGTCACTTTTCTCTTTCTTTCTAGGTTCATTATCTAATCCTGAATAATTCCAAATTTGCAATCGAAAAAGATTTTTTATATTCTAGGAAAATTTTTAATTTTTTCAATCAGTTATTTTTTAACAACTGCGGATGAACTTTATTGAGTTCATTCAGACGTTTCGATTTTAGTAAACGCTATTATTTCCATTAAACAAAATTCCACATTATGTACTCACTTCACATGTTAAACTCGAATCCATTCATCATCATCATCTGAGTCGTATCGCTCGATTTCGAGCATCGTGACTGCCTACTTGTACACTAGCAGTACAGAATAGGCAATTAGGGACTCTAAATTGACAATAAAGGTACACTGATTATTAACTTTTAAAAGATAAAAAGTTCGAGGATAATTTGATTTTTTATAGTGTCTCAATCATTTATTATCATATAACGTACAAAAGTCTTAATCTTTCGAAAATCAGAACGTAGCTGATGGTCATATCTATGATTCTTTTATATTTTAGCTGACTAAATCGAATTTTGCGCAAAATGAAACAGATCTCTTATCAGTGTATCGCAAAAACGTTACACGTTTTGTTACAGGACTTCCTTATTAGCCACAATGTTAGCATGACATAGTTGAATACATTAAATTTTCACAAAGTCCTTCTCTTTGAATTTTGTCGGGCTATCGAAAAGTGAAATTATGTACCTTATTAATGTTGCAAAAACTTTAGGGTGTCTACCAGTAAGATTCTCGACATAAAAACTTTTAATAAAGATCATTTACGTTCAACTTGCAGGCACCGATTCAAAATTTATTGGAAAAAATAAATCCATCGTAGAAATACGAATGGGAAAATACGAGGGTAAAATAAAGCTGAAAATAATAAGAAAAAAAAAAAAAAAGAAAATGTTCTAAGAAAACTGAAATTACGCTGGACATACATTAAGAGCAGTAGGAAGTCGGCTTCATAACAACGAGCTGGATGATCTACAGAAAATAAATAATGGGGAAGAGAGAGACGATAAAAAAATGCGATGGGGGAAAAACGTTAGAACACGAGCATACTGAAATTGGTAGCAAAGGATCATCCGTATCAACTGGCTCTTTTGAGGAAAGTTTTTGCAAAACGATCGTTTTTTTAATAAACTTTTTGTTGAAGTTAATCAATTTTTAAGGCTTATCTCCGTTTCAATGTATTATATGTCAATCTTAGGTCGGGAGCAACATGGGAATCATTAAACAAAAACCTTCTCCAAAAGACCGAGCTGATGCCAATCCTTTGCTACCATTTCAGTTTACTAGTGTTCTAGCCGGTTTTTTTTTCTCAGCGCATCTTGCCATCTATCTTCCCCATTATTCATTTTCTATAAATCATCCAGCTCGTTGTTTATAAGTGAAAACTACTTCTTACTGCTCTTAATGTGACCGATTCCGAAGAAACTCAGCTTATTCCTAAAACGCGATATGCGAGAAAAACGCGTTTGAAGTTTGGGAACACTGTTTCATCATTTCCAGCAGTTCTTACGTTGTTTTTTGCTTCTGTACACGCTAGTATAGGAGTTATTCGGGAATTGAGAGAGGTGCATGATTTTTGTAAAGCTCAAAATTGTAAATAAGAATCAAATAATGTTTCAGTTCCATTAATTTCCCGATGTATTTTTTGTGAATCGTGCTGGCATTTTTTGTAATTAGCATTATTCTTGTACAGCTTGAGAAAGTCTTTAATTAAGAATTAGATAATTTTTCATGTAATTTTTGTCAATTTCTTTTCATGTATTATTCGCGCATTTCATAATTCGTGTATTTTTTGTAATAAATATTGGTAGGTAGTATGTGTATCATTCTTTTTAACGGATATGAAATATTTTTCGTTCCAGCAGCACCATGTCACAAAAAACATTTTATTATAAGGAAGAAAGGGGTTCAAAAAACTCTACAGTTCAAGATAGTAAAAGAGTTACAAATTAAAGAAAGAAAGAAAACTATTGGGAACTATAGAGGGGGAAGGAAGAATAAGAATAAAGGATTGATTGTAGGGTGCTTCCTAGCTGAAGGTGGAAGCAAGAACGTTCGGTAAAGTAAGAGGACAATTCGAAGAAAATGTGATTGACGTTGCAACTGCTGTCGTCAGGGAGTGGCACGAAGGAGAGATTGTTAGAGAAAAGCAATAAAGAAAAGAACGAAGCAAATTATGGTTAAAGTGATGGCGATAGATAGAATGGAAGAACAACGGAGACTCTGAAAATCATGGAACCATGGTCGTCGGAGAGACGGGAATAGCTGAATAGTCAGGTAAAAGCATCGAGGTTTAGAAAAGATAGGGACGGGTATTTTTCGAGTGACGGTTATCAGAAAGAAAATTAATTATTAAATAGATCGGGATATGCGGCAGATCGGGCCGAGATAGAACTGGTCTAGTATTAAACTGCAGTATTCGGGTTATTTTAGTCGTTTCTCTAACTGAATGTAGATTAAAACAACGATGACGATTTGAAGAGTTAGAAAAAGGCTAGTCTTAAGCCGTAGTATTGTAAAGATAATTCTTGTCGATGGCGTTAAAGTCAAGCGAAATGTAAAATGGAGAAAAATGCATTAAATTCGCAATCAATGAGATGATAACAATAATTTATAGTATTAAATACTGATTATTATTTTGTGTAATAATAGTAAGGAAAAAAAAAGTAAGTATATAAGAAAATTTTCTTATTTCTATTAATTGGTGGTTTTTGGTTTTTGTAGTGTTCGTATTGTTGTTTCTGTCCGGAGTAACGCTTGGATGGCTGCCGATAGTATTGTATTTATTGAAAGGACCGGACAACACGCTTTCGCTGAACCATACCGCGTATTTTTGGCTGGCGGCTGTACAACAGGTTGGTCGAATCGCATCAACTATACCGAGCGGCATAATCATGGACATGGTCGGTCGAAAAAACGTTATGCTGATATCCGGATCGACCTTCCTTCTCGGCTGGCTGGTAGCCTTCTCCGTGTACAGCTACGCAGGTCTGTTTCTTTCCAACCTGCTCATCGGCACTGCACTCGGCGTAGCCAATACCAGTTGTCAAATCTATACGGCGGAAATAGCATCGGCCAAACTTCGTGGTATCTTCCATGCCATCAATTCGTTCAGCTACAATTTGGGTTACGTCATCATCAGTCTATTGGCACTTGAATTGCACTATAGGTCGATCACCATGATTATCTTCTTCACCACTTTCCTCTTTTTCGTGCCGTTCTACTGGCTCCCGGAAACGCCGTACTACTTGGCCAATCGCGGCCGGAACGCGAAAGCGGACAAAAGTCTGCAGTGGCTGCGAAGCGGACAAGAGCGAGAAGCCACTGCGAACGAATTTGCCAAAATCGTTAACGCCGTCAAAACGCAGTCCAACAGAATCGATCAGATCCGAAACGCTCTGCGAGATCCGGACAGTCGCAATTGCGTCTGCATGGTGCTGTTTCTTAACTTCGTCTGTACCTTCACCGGTTTCGTTACAATTCGACTTTATTCGACTACTTCGCTACCGAAAACCGTCTTCATCGACAACACCATTCACTATCCGTTGATCATGGCCTGCATTCAATTGGTTTCATCTTTTATTTCGCCGTTCCTCATCGAACGGTTCCCCAGAAGGATTTTGTACATTTGCGCTTCCAGTTTGCTGACGGTCACGTTGGTCGCCATCAGCATTCTGCTCACCCTACAAAATAACCTAAACGTAACCGTCAAATACGGTGACGAAATATTGGTCAGCTTGAACCTGTTCTACTACGTTGTCTACAGCATGACCGTGGTAACGCTTCTGTTTGTGTCGAAAGGCGAACTGTTGCCACAAAGTATGCGCGCTATCGGCGGCGGTATGATCGCGATGGCTCAAGCGATAGCGAACTTGATCGTTACCGTCCAATACGATCTGGTTGCAGTGTGGCTCGGCGCCCATTGCAATTACTACTTCTACTCATTTCACGCGATCCTCGTCGGCGTATCTGTCTACTTATTCTTGCCGGAAACCCGCGGTCAAACGCTAGCTACGATTCACGATACGATCAAACAGAGACGTCGCTCTACGAAAACCGGACTCGAACTGAACTTTTCGAATCACTCCGAAGATACCGAGACAACGAACGGTTTACTGAACGGGTCGAAGAGCAACAGTAATGCGATCAATTGAACACGCCGTATCACGTGTCTTTTTCGCAAAATTGTGCGTACCTGCGATTCTTATTTATCCCCCCCCCCCCCCCCCGTACACAATAAAGCAGATATCGAACAATTTGAGTATTGACAAATTTTTTCTTTTGCTAGAAAAGGTAATAGATTTTTTTCTTTCTTCCATTAGTAAGCGTAATGAAATGTCGTCAGTTGACCGCAGTTAACGATGTTGATTAAATTCTGATGTGCGTAACAGAAAGTAAGTTCGGAATATTCCGATTTGTGTCCGTTGCAGAAGATTTCTTAACCACGTACTTCCGGCAGCCCCCGGGACTGTTTCTATAATATCGTCGTATTGAAAATGGGTAAAAGTGTATATTGGAGCGCGGTATCTTATTATTTTGAATTAATTCTCTCTCGAGTATGACTGATAAATTTGCGTTTCTTCACCTCTCGCATTTACAATTAAAGGTTTACCACGCTATACTCAAGCTGCGAAAGCGCATAAAAGTGGACAAAGAAGAGTCACGGATTAGGGAAAAAAATAAGTTTGCGAGCTTTAAAGAAAACCATTGTAGACTGGATTGTATTGAAGAAAATAATTTGAAATCCCCCTTGTATTTAAATTCCACGACTTCATAGGGCTTTTTGGTGTACATTCTTCAATTGTGCGTTTGTTCACGTTTATTCATATGCATTTTCTTAGCGCAATCGCATAAGCAATATATTAAGTGGAACTGACAAAAAAAAAAAAAAAAAAAAAAGAAAAAAAGAAAGAAAAATAGAAATGTCGAACTAAAAATTAATTTGTCTCGCGTCATCGAATAATCTAATTGTAAGTATATCTAAACTTTAGCGGTATAATTGTATTGTTTTGTTGTTTTTTTTTTTTTTTGTTTTTTAATTATAATAATTATCATTGAAAAGCGTCGATAGCACGAAATATTCGTTAAGCAATAAAATATTATAATTAGCGCGAGTAATATGTTTTTAATTTAATTATTTAAACGAATGTGGCGGAGGCATTTACTAGTAGATATCGTTATTATTATTTTTCTAATGTTCCTTTTACGTGTACGTATACTTCCGTGATCTGACAAGGTAGCAAGTGCATATCTTTCCGTTATTATACTAGTCTTTAGATCGATAATGATCCAAATAAATTCCGCCGGGTCGGAATCGTGCCCGTTGCAATAACGGTTATGGTTGTCAACGCGTCGCTTGAAAAATATAACGATTTTAATTTCTGTAAATCGAAATTTACTTTCTCATACGAAAATATAAAACCTTTAAGAATTTGCTTCATTTTCCTTTTTTCCTCCTTCGTACACTTATTTATATACGATCTTTATCGCTAATAATGATCGAACTTTATTTATTTTTCACACGACTCTAGATTTCATTTTATTTATATAATATAACATCATTACGAAAACACACATATACGAGGAAAAAGCAACGAGAAAACTATTTCTACCCTTTCTTTGTAAAACGTGTATTCTGGTAGCCTATTACGCAACACTGGTACCGGGTCATTATTTTTAAGGCATATTTCAGTTTCTTTTCTCTTGTCATTATATGCACTATTAGTTTCATCTGGTATTTATGAATCCTCATCATCTGAAAATTGACCGGGGCGTCGATGTGCTACATTTCAGGATTCGGTTAATTTCGATTACGAAATTACATGTGTTGTATTCTCAGTCGGACTTGCGCGTAATTCGTAATTTTCGGCTACTAATTAGAAAAAAAAATGATTCCGTGTAATCGATTACGCTTTGGTAATTATAATTTATAATTGCAATTCAAAATTACGAAGTTGTGTAATCGAACTATTCATGGCGAAATAATTAGATAATCAACGTAGGCAATGATGTGAATACAGAGTAACTTCAAAGTAACCCAACGGCAATAACTTCAGTTTTTCAATCAGAAATATCGTTTCCGTTACGAATAAAAAGTTTAAAGCTGGTCGATAATTTTGAATATTCCATTCCGGACCATTAAATTTTTGTATCCACTTATATGACTCTTCTAATTACGTTTTGCGTAGCATCCCTTTTCAGACACTAACGAGCTCGCTCTCCTTCGCGTCTTTTATAGTCGGCGACTGAAATGCTCATTAGCCTTTTTGGAATCGAAATGATTACAACTGAAATGGCGCGATTTTCAAAAAAAAAATTGTATTCTCAAAAATTATTAGTTCCTCTTCTCAATGATGGACTCCCCCCCCCCTGTATCACTATCTCTCAGCTCCATTGACCTCTTTTTTCTCTCTGGCGTTAGTAGTTCATGGCGTATTTTGGACGGTAATCACATTCCTATAATTATTTCTTTTAATGAAATTCGCTCCTTGACATCCTCCAATCTCCTTCATACTCCGATATCTAAAGCCGATTACTTTTTCGTTCCTTTGTTGATGACTCATTCTCTTCAAACCTTATGAATCCTTCCTCTCAGTACGATCTTCTTTTTCTCCACTCATGTTTTTCCAGCATTATCTACTTTCCCTCTTGTTCGTGATTAAATCCGAAAAAAAGTTGTAAAGCTGGTATCGACCTGAAGTTCCCTATATTCAAAACATTCCGCTCTCTCGTTCTTTCAACAACTTTCTTGCCTATAAAAGGAGAAAGCTAACGTTAAAGCCAAATTTACCACCAAAATTACCAGAAAGAAAAAAAGAAAAAAACTCGCAGAAACCTGCACTTTTATCTTTTTGGCTTTTAAATTCCTTCTGTCGCAACTCCCTTCCAATCAACAATTTTCTTCATGATATAAATTAACTCACTCTGCCGATTCTATGGTTCCTAGCTTACAAGTTCTCAGCTCCAAAGAATCGCATTTCATTTTAGTACACTTCCTCGAATTTTTTTTTTTTTTTTTTTTTGGTTTCTATTTTCATCTATACGCCATCCTTACCTTATGTTTTTAATTCCTCTCCTGAAATAGAAATTTCCGTTCCCGTCCTCAAAACTTTTTTGATTATTTCTTTTCACTACCTTTATTTGTTCCTCTCTAATGCCTTTCGGGACACTTTTACCATTATTCCGATCCCTAAATACAATTTTCCATCACTTTGCCCAATTTCTGTTGCTTCTTGCGTAAGAATTTTTTTTTTGAAAGTCTAATCAGCAGACGTTTTGTTTTTCACCTCGATCATGACAGCTCACAACTTGTTTGGTTTCCGCACAAAACGACCCCTTTCAAATTATACTAGCTAACAGCACGGCTTTGTAACGGCTCCCGAATCGTATTCTATGTGAAATATATATTTCTAAAAGAAAAATAAATATATTTTATACATCAAAAAATATTTATTAAAAAAATATAGAGATTATTAAAAAAATTACATAAAAAAATCATGAGTAAAAATTTGTAAAGCGTAATAAACATAACTTATTAACGCCAGCAGTTTCCAAATGAAATATCTCCAAAAATTAATCGGTAATTTTTTTTTACTTTTCAGTTTTAAAGATATTCATACAAATGATGAATTTTTATTAAGATTAAAATCAAAGTAACGTGACTACTTAAAAACCTCCTTTCCCAATATGTTTCTCATTGGATCGTTGGTAATAATAAAATCAATTATTTTTCGCTTGTTTAATCCATGTTATATTTGGTTTTTGTATGTATTTTATTTTTCTCTTTTATATTATTTTGAGGTACTAAAAAATAATATTAACATATTTTGCTCATATTGATATTGTATAACAAAATTAAAATTCTCCTGCGGCGAACATATAATATATCGTACGTTTGAAAAAATAACAATTTGAATTAAAACTTAAAATAATTATACTTAATACAGTATGTCGTAAATAAACGTTTATAGAATATAGTGTCGTCGCGATAGCCTAGTTGCTAGGGCGCTTGACTTCCGTTACGGAGGTCACGAGTTCGATTCCGGGCAATGACAGAACTTTATTACAAAGAATTAAATTAAAATATTCGCTAATAATCACGTGGAAGGCAATGGCAAACCACCACGTACAACATCATATGCGCGCCAGATAGTACACAGCAGACATACTCGTACACGGGACTGCAACTGCAGCGTGATAACAAGCGGCTACTAATTAGTTTCGAATGTAGTCTTGCGTGTGTACACCTGCGTTGCATATAGCAATTGCCCGGTACAGCTAAAAAAAATGTACGAATAGGTTGCCCACCAACCGAATGGTTGAGTAGATAATGATGAGAATATAGTAAGTTATAACAAATAAAAATGTAACAAACAAATTTAAGAATAAAATGATTGCTTACTTAGAAACGTTTCCGGGGATAACCCATCATCAGCTAAAAAAAACAACTCAATATATGTGATCAGAAACAAATTATAAATCACACTGAGGTCAAATAGGAAATAAAACGATATATATATATAGTATAAATCAACAATTTCAAGTCGATATATCATAATTATTAGAACGAGATGATGTACATAGTCTAAAATAAATATCTAAGGATTATATTAAACATTTAAATAATATAAATATATATATATGAATTTTAAAAATTTTAAAGTTTTATATTAAAAAGTGGATTATTATTATTTTGGATTTAGTCGTTTAATATATTAATTTTGTGTTTATTAATACAATAATTTTCAGCTATGTTCATGATGTTACCTTTGTTATATGTAGCTAAGACTGCGACCGTTGATACAAAAAAATGAAGTTTTATGAAGTGAAAAAGTTATCAGTTTTATAGAATAACTAAATTTTCATTAATTTAATTTAATCATATTATTTTGAACTCACGAATTAACATATGTAAACAAAACTAAATATCATATAAACAATGGGTAGAATTTTTGATGCTAAAAAAAATACATATAGTTTTTATTACATGTCGGAAGTGGTTGTCTCTCTTGGGGGCCCCTTTATAAGGTGGGGCCCAGGACTGAAGCCCCCCTAGCCCTCCCTAAATCCAGGCCTGCTATGGAATATAAACATTAAAAAAACAAAAATGATGGTAGTAACCAAGGAAAAAATAGTGCCGCCGATAAACATTAAACTAGACAATCGAGTAATTGAACGAGTGAAACAATACAAATATTTTGGGAGCATACTAACCAGTGACAGCAGATGTTCAATAGAAATCAGACACAGAATAAATATGGCGAAAGTGGCATTTGCCCAAAAAAGAAACTTGCTTACAAACAGAAATCTTAAATTAAACATAAGAGCAAAATTTACCCACACCTATTCGTGGAGTGTATTCTTATATGGTTGCGAAACTTGAGTGATGACGGAACAAGATAAAAGGAAACTGGAAGCAATGGAAATGTGGATTTGGAGAAGAATATTACACATCAGCTGGACGGAAAAAAAGAGAAATTCGGAAGTACTTGAACAGATAAGAATGAAAAAAAAAAAAACTTAGAGTTTGAAAAAAAATGAAATAATCTTAAACTAACAGATTCGAAAAAAATTATTATGAATGATGAGAAAATTATTGTTAGCAGATGGGTGCGTGGGAATGAATGGTATGGTTTCACTGTAGTTTCAGGGGGATGTACTCATGAAAAATAATAGAAAAGAATTGAAATTTGTGTAGGGTGGATAGGGGAGAGGGAAAATATGAAATAGCGTTAAATAAAAATATACTCGAATTCATTTTTGAATACTTACGTTTGGAAAAAAGACTTTAGAGGGGAAAAAATATATTTTAGACTAATTCCATAATACATAGACATGAAAAATTATTATGAACAATATGAGGAATACCGTTAGAAGATGTTTACGCAATCATACTAGTGAAGATATCAATGGATTTATTTTTAGAACCTGAGAAAAAAATAAAATAAGAAAATTATCAACGTTCGGAAGAAATAAACAGAAGCGTAAAAGAAAAATATACTTAGGCTAATTCTATAATATTTTGACTCGAAAATAAAATATGTACGAAGTGTTGGTGTGTGTGTGTGTGTGTGGGAGTGTTATCGCGGCGTTTATTTCGGCAGCGACCGGAGCGTGTGTGGAATAGTACAGTGTACCTTTGTACAGGTTAACTCAATGCTTGATATGTGTGCAGGAATGGACGGTGTGCTTTTGCAATGAACGGAGAGTACATAAAAATATAAAAAAAATATAAACGGATTAAGTATAAGATCAGAAGCGGAAAAATACGAAAAATATATATCAGGTGGCGGTGTATATGTGTGCGTGTGTGAACGTGTAGCGATCGTGAACAGGTTTCTATCGGTGGCGTGTGAGAGTGTGCATAGATGATCGGCTAGTTAATTTCAAAACGAACGACTGGAATTCACCTCACCTGGTGACAGTTTCAACTAGTTGCTGGAACATTTAAATATTTCCATTACAGCCGCGGTCGCGCTTACATAATACATCTCGTACCAGCACACTCGCCCGCTCTTATTCGACTGATGGAACGTTCAAATATTTTCCTTAAAAATAAAATTTTTAAAAAAAAAATGCCGGAACGGAGCGCGACTCGGAAAATTCCTTTAAAATTTGGGTTCTAAGTGTTGAGATTCAAACGTTTTTATCACTCCTGGCAAAATTTTACCCCTCCCAACCTCGAAAAATGAAAACTAAAAAGTATGCTACATATATTACACGCAGAGTCATGTATAATACATACGCATGATGATAGAAAGCGCGGGTATGGGAAAGCGAGTACACTTTCATGGCGGCTAAGGGTATGTTGAATATATGCGTGGAAACGGTGCGAGCGCATTTACAGATAACAGTATGAACGGGGAATCGGGAAAATTTGAAGAAATTTTGGGGAAACTTGGGTGAATTTTAACCATATGGATACAAATTGGGGTGAACTTTCAGCAGCTGTATGCTAATTTGGGTGGATTTTGACTACCTTGATGGGAATTAGGGATCGAATTAGCGGAACTGTCCAGGGGAATCAGGGGGAATCAGGGAAAACTCGGAGGAAATCCGTGAAATCAGGGGAAACTTGGGGGTAACTTTGGGCTCTAAAAGAGAAATTGGGGTTAATTTTGAGTACCCGGATGAGAATTTGGGGTGAAATTTCAGCAGCTGCCCAGGAAAATCGGGGGAAACCTGGACACCCGGGGTACCTACCCCTGGGGAAAATCGGGGGAAACCTGGGGTGACTTTGGGCTCCAAGACAGAAATTGGGGTGAGTTTTGAGCAGCTGAAGACAAATTGGGGTGAGTTTTGAGCACCACGGCACAAATTGTGGTTTGTGACGTCAGACGCGCCAGCTGTCACATTTATTAGCTACTGCTGTAAGCAACATCGTCACTGACGAAAATGTAATGAAATGTGTTATTGCCTCATCTCCTTCAGGTCATAATAAACATATCTCTCCTGAAAATAAAATTTTGTACGATTGGGCTTGCTATATAAAACAGTTTTAAAAATCATTAGTTTGAATAACGAGCTTTCATCATTTCATAATTTCATCGGATTCCATAGAAGCAAAACAGTTCGCAGACAACGAGCGATTTGAAAATAAAGATGGATACATGTCCAACCAAAGTCTGGAATGATTAGAGCATAATAGGGAAAGAATGTCTGAAGAAGGGAAAGAGTCGAGGAAAGGAACATTGCGGACGGCTGAGCCAGCTAAAGAGTCAGCTGAGTCATTGCCATCTATATTGGAATGACCAGAAACTCATAGAAAGTTTATGAGGATGGAACGGGACGAGAACAAAGAGGAGACGCAGAGATCGAATAGAGAGAATGATACCGTCAGACGAATGAGAAGGAGAAGAGGAGATGGCTTGAAGAACGCCTTTGGAGTCCGAAACGATCGGGAATTTGTGAACTACACTTGTAGAGGATATAAAATAAATGACACGAAGAATTGAGATCGATTCGGCCAAGAAAATAAAGCAGAAAGAAGGAACTCTGAGGGACTCAGAATGCAGGAACGTAGGACACGTAAACGCTTCATCCACGTCCTAATCACTTTTGGAACCATCCGTGAAGATTAAGATATCGGAAGGAAAAGAAGAGTCCAGCAGCTGAAGGAATTCGAAGTTGACTACATTATGAGACGAAGAATTAGCTGGGATCGGGAGGGAAGAGAAATTGATAGGGTGCCATATACTATTAAAATCATAAGAGAAGTAAGGAAGACTGTTATAAGAGAGAACGTAGAAAGGAAATTTGGAAACACGAGGTGCTATATATACGATAGAATCGGAATTCGATGAGGCAACAAGCGCCAGTGATTTTTGATATGAAGATAAGAAGGAATAAGATTGGATGAAGAAGTAGGGAAGCATTTTATTAAAAAACGATAACCGAGGAGTGAACGACGAATGAATAGACATCGAGTGGCAGATTCAGATAAAGCTTCATTGCCAAAAAAAAAAAAATTGATTTCAAAAGCGAAAAATTAAGAAAATTTTGATGAATCAGAATCGGAAAACAAAAGCTGAATTATTGTGAAAAAAATGAAAGAAAACGCCAAATCACGCTTAAAAATTACCAAAACGGGGATTTCATTAGCTAAGTGGTCAGTTAGTAACAAAAAAAAAAAAAAAAAAAAGTGTTAGAATGGTAAACAAGATCTGGAGTTACAATTCAAATAAAAGCGCCATATAAAGAGGAATTTATCGGGTTTTTTTTTGTTTTTTTTTGTGGGCGCGCCAGCGGAATTGACCCAACGACAGGAAAACTAAGCTAAAAAACTAAATAACTAGGCGGTCCGAAATGGACGCAACAAAGGAAAAAATTAACACTTTATACTCTTTCATTCTTCTATTATTTTTTGCTTTTTTTCAAATTTTCATGTTCTTTTTTAAAATTAATTTGAAAAGTAAATATTAAACCTAGAAACCTAGGAGAGTTATTTTATTGGAAAGAGCGTACTTTTTTCCATAAGCATCGCTGAAAAAGTGAAAATCGATTTTCCAGACGATAGGTCCCTTTTAATGGACCGGATCACATTGATCCGTTGGTTCTCTCAAGGGGAATTACATCTTTAACACTCCTACGATTATCTTTTATAATTCTTATAGAACAGTCAGTTTTAATATATTATATTATTTGTAAACGTTGAATAAAAATATCGCATTATGGATGTATATGTGTCCGTGTCTGAATGTATCACGGATGACATAGGTTCATTCTATCTGTAAATTTTTGCGAGGAATTATACTTGATGTAACAAATTTATAATTTAATCGTTTTAATTAAAGAACATTAAATTTGACATAAATATAACTGCTAAACCAAAGACTGATAATTTAATTAAAGTAATTGATTACAATAAATTAGAAAAAAATATGGATAAATTTATAAACTTAACAGATCTAAATGTAAAATGTAAATATATAACGGATATTAATCTCTGGTTAAAGGAGTATCAACTTTATGTTGATTGTGTATTACAATATTCTTATGTATATAAAAAGAAATCAAGTATTCACTGGTGGACCGCAGAATTACAAAACTGCAAAAAATTAGTTAATAGGGAGTATAAAAAATATAGTAAATGTAAATGTGTAGTAACGAAAGCACAATACTACAGTAATTATAAAAAAGTATTTAAACAATATAAGTACAAGATTAAGCAAGCCAAGCTAGATGCCTGGAGAAAATTAGCAAATGATAAAAATGTTTTAGTGTTAAAGTACAAAATTTTGAGAGATAAAATTAAAGTAACACAAATACCCACATTAGATAATCAAGCAGAAAGTGATGAAGATAAAGTAAAATTATTAAGCACTAAATTATATTTGAATACAAATCCATTTCAAGCAAAAAGTACAGTAAACAACACACTTAACGTAACAACAACAAATGATGAAATAACAGCAAATGAAATAATAACTATTATTAAAGATTTAATGAATAAAGTAGCCACTGGGCTGTATAATATATCAAATGGTTTTTTAAAAATTTTCAACATCAAATTTCCTAAAGTAATTACAACTGTTATAAACATACTCTATCGAAATCAGTATTTCCCAGAACAATGGAAAATAACAAAAACAGTAATTATACCAAAAAGTAATAAACCACTTGAAACGGTACTACGCTGTAAAGCGTAGTCTCGCGTCCAGGGATGCCACCACGGATTTAGTCCGCGGAATTATTAATTATTATTTTATTAATTATTATTATGATAGTTATTATTATTCTTAATTATTAGATTAGCCAAGAAATGGGTTTCGTTTTAACGGTTTGTATTTTAAAATTTATCTACAACTATTTTACTGGGACGGTATACCGCTAAAAACACACGTTAATTAAACTAGATACGAACATAATATTACGACGATTAATAAATATAAAATAATTCAATACGTATCTCTGTTGTCGGCCGGGTGGTGCAAGATCCTGAATGACGGTGTCTCGTTGGTCCTTTAAATCGGTTGGTATGCAGAGGAAATTCGGTCCGCGGTATTTTAAGAACAATTAACGAATTATACTCCGTACACCTTTTTAATTATAACAATCGGAATTACGAGCGTTCGCGTTTTTAACAGTCGAATTACAGCCAGTGGCCAACTTGAGCGGATTCTTCACTTTTTTACTGGTCCGATGACCAAGACCGAAAACTATAACGTGCCAACTTCGACCGTGACAAAAATTAGAGTGACTTCGACCTTTTTTAGACGGTTCTGCTTGCCCTCGACTCCGGCTCATTCCAGTCGTTATTTTTCGTCGGCATGTTTTTTACAACCTGACCGCCGGACTCGTCGGAATCGCGACAAACAAAAACCTATGGTCGCGGAGATCCTTTGACGCATTCAAAAAGGTCGTGCCTTCCCGGAATCTTTACAACCTGCGATGTTTTCGGGCTTTATTTTTTATGATTCGTAATTCTCATTTTTTCCGAATACTCCTCCGTGGGTGGCGATGCAAAATTCCTTTCTCCCTTGCCGACAACAGGATTACACACATACGCACACTTACGCTCACACCATTTGCCCGATAGTCTATTAAATTACATTTTTAATATTTTATTTACTTGTTTAATAATTTTGGTTTTATTTTGTTAATTTTTTGTCGAACCATGTAATGGTCACATTACACACTAAATGATTCAAATTCGTACAGAGCGATATCGCTTCTGTCAAATTTCAGTAAAGTTTACGAAAAATGTATTTTAAATAAACTTAAAAATTTCTGTAACCAGAATAATATACTTAATCAAAATCAATTTGGATCGTTAGAAAATAAATCCTCGGAACTAGCTATTTACACGATATTACAAGACATTAAAATATATAAGCAGAAATCGTATATTTGCGGTCTCCTAGCGCTCGATATCACAAAAGCTTTCGACAGTTTAAACCTAAATAGTCTCGTAAAACTATTGTATAATTTAAGAGTGCCAGAAAATTTAATAAATATAATAATAAATTATTTTAGAAATAGATTTACATACATAAATATTGGTAATTATACAAATAAATATCCGGTGGTAACAGGAATACTACAAGGCTCTGTTTTAGGACCTTATCTATGGAATATCGTTTTTTCCAGAATGTATAGTTTGGTATTTCCGGAAAATGTAAAAGTAATAACCTATGTTGATGATATTGCGGTGGTATTTGCGGCAAAAACGCAAACCCAACTTGCAGATAAAATTGAAAGAGTTTATCATACAATAGAAACATTTTTAGCAGATTTTGGACTGTCAATTAACGTTTCAAAATCAAATTATGTGATCATGAATAACAAATTGAAAAACAGTCACTTAAATATAGATCAATATGGTTTAGATATTAAACATGTTACTCAACTTAAATATTTAGGGATAATTATTGATAGTAATTTAAAATTTTATAATAATTTTACTTTTATAAAAAATAAAGTAAATAAATTTTTACTTATCTTTAACAAATTATACAACTATCAAAAGGCTGTAAATTGATATGTTCTGAACAAAATCATTCTAAATCACTTCGTTTTTTTTTTATTCATTATTTAAAATAATGTTAGACATGGGGCATAACGGGGACATGGCTATGGGGCACGATGGGGTACCCCATTATGCCCCTGTTATGTAAGTAGTCTGAAAGTATGGTCCGTTATATTTATATAATATAATAACTCCCGTAGAAAGAGGACAGACGGTTACGGTTGAGGTATGTTTTAATGCAGCCGGAATTTACATGCCTCCAATGCTAATATTCCCTCGACAGAGAATGAAGCAAGAGTTATTGGATCGAGCTCCTCCAGGGACGACCGCAGAATGCAACGCTCGAGGCTGCATGACTATAAAAACGTTTATAACCTGGTTCCAACGGTTCGTCAAGTTTTCTGGTGCGTCAATAACTAATCCAGTCTTGCTTCTTCTAGATGGTCATGTAACGCACACACAAAACATAGAGGTTATTGAATATACACGCAAGAATGGTGTTGTAATGCTTTGCTTTCCCTTGCACTGCACCCACAGGCTCCAACCCTTGGATGTTGGCTTTATGAAACCTTTGAGTGTATACCATGACCGAGCCTGCTCTAACTGGTTAAGGTCGCACCCGGGCTGAATAATAACAACTTTTCAAATAAGCGAAATATTTGCACATGCTTATGTTCAAGCTGCAACAATGTTTACAGCAATCAATGCATTCAAAAAATGTGTCATATGGCCATTCAATCAAAATAACTTTACAGATTTAGATTTTTTAGATGCATCAACAACAGACATACCGCCAACAAATGATGAGCCTAAAACAGCTTCTTTAACTGCCGAAATCCAGCAACAACTGTCGCCTTCCCTCGAAGAGGACCCAATTAAACCATTTTCGCCTGCAACTACGTCACCTTTACATCAGAGAATTCCTATCTCAAAGCCTCAGCCCGGACCATCAATACAAAACGAAGATAGCCTAATTTGATCTCCGATTCGAAAAGTATGTCGTAACTTAACAACTTCCTTCGAAAAAGCTTCTCCCAAGGACATTCTCGCGATCTTAACAGTCGAACAAAGAAACCAAACAAGGAAAAAATATCGCAGAAGGAAAACTGTTATTCCTACTTCAACCCCCTACAAAAATGAGTTAGAAGAACAAGAACAATTTAAACGAACGAAGAAGTGTTTAAATCCATATGATCCCAGGTTGAAGAAAAACTCTGAGAAACAGAAGACTCAAAAAGTTCACTCTGATGTAGAAAATGTAGACAGGAATACCTTATGCCTGTATTGCGTTGACGTGAACCACACTTATTTGAAGTCTTCGGAGCATTGGGTGGCCTGTCAGCTATATGGACGTTGGTCTCATACAGCCTGTGCTGGTGTTGACAATAAAAATACAGAAGAAATCCACATCTGCTTTTTCTGTGACGAAAAATAATCATGTACCCCATACTGCCCCTACCATGGGGCACGATGGGGTTTTCATGAGAGTTTCGTAAAATTAAAATTAAAACATTATTTGATTAGTTACTTTACCAAATTCTATGCCACATGACAATTTAATATACAACCAAAGTGTTGTGATTAGTTTTAATTAATAAATATATTCTGTTTATGCTTTTATTGTTTATTTCCCTTAACGTCCCCGTTATGCCCCCCTTTCCCCTATCATTATAAAACTAATAAAATCGTATAGAACGATAAGTTATAAAGCAGCTTTAGTTATTGCAGGACTTAAACCGATTGATATGGAAATTGAAAAACATAACACTTTATTTAGTATTAAACATAACATTAAGCTGAATAATGAATTTAGTAACGTAAAATATATTCATAAAAACCAGTTTACCTATCAAAATCAATTACTAAACGCTAAAAAATTAAAAATTATTCTGGAAAATTATTATATAGATAAATTTCAGCAAATTTGGAATAATTACAACAGTATTGCATATCAGTTTTTTCCGGATATTAAAGAAAGATTAAATAATAAAGTTTTTATCCCAAATTTTTTTAATGTGCAGTTTATAACTGGACATGGAATTTTTAAAGTGTACTTGTACAAGTATGGAATTGCGGGTTCCGAAAATTGTGTTAGGTGCAATTTTCAGGACAGCGTGTATCATATCTTACAAGGATGCAATGGCAGTAATTTAATTATTGAAGGTACTACGGAACAACTGGTAACAGATAATTTCAAACAGTTTAATCAATTTACAATACAAGAGGTGAAAAATCGTAAAAATAATATTCATTTATATTAAGGTACTATTTACAATTAAGATTTATATTTACACTTTGTAAAACAGAATTAATGTGACCTAATAAACTTAATTGGATGGGGCACATTAATTTTGTTGTCATATAACTGTATGTAATGAAACTTATTAAATAAACTTGCCTCATCGGTAGTATCCGAAATGAGGACAAAAAAAAAAAAAAAAAAAAAAAAAAAATCGTTTTAATTAATAATGCACTTTATACTTGATGTAACAAAGTACGGTTATAGACAGTTTCTATTATTATTATTGTTAATACATATTATAATCATTACCAGCATGTGTGTTGGATAATCTTAAAAACCTCAAAAATTACAAAAAAAAAGGCGTAAATTTTTATTACATTACTTTTGTAGTCACATCTGACCAAATATATGGCGTATAGCGGATCCATTTTTCTTCCTTCAATTAATTTTAATTTGTCCTTCAGATATTAAAGTATAGATGCACGAAACCTTATAATAAATAATTATATATTAATTATAAATCATTATAAAGCCGGATTCGTTATCTTTATTACTTTTCTAATCGAACTTAAAAAATGTTTGGATTACTGTATTTACTTTTATATTTTTATTTCTTTTTGTTCATTTATTTTTTTAGGAGTTTTCATCGTGAAGAAAATTTTTATTGTTTTTCTTTTTCTTTTTAAAGACCCATCGCTCAAATATGCGCATAGATGGTCTATTACGGTAATGATAATAATAAACGTTATTTGATTTGAAAAGTTCTACTAATTTATATTTTTCAATATATAATATAGACTAGGTGAATACCGGATCCATCTTCGTGTGCCAATTAGACTATTGGTAATAGTTAATAATTTTTTGCGGCACCAAAAATATAAAATATAATTTCCCGTATGTAAATGCTCATCATAAGGAATGAGTATATAGTATCGCTATTAGTTTTGGTCGTTGAAATAGCGAGATCGTTGTCATGTTCAACGTTAAAAGTATCGGCAATAAAAATGGGAAGTTTATTACGCTCACCGCTGCTAAGTTTGATATTTAAATTCTCACCGAGAATAATAGTCTTATTAAATGATATTCAATTTTTCTAACTAGTTTACAAGTGTCAACCAGTTTTGTACTATACCGTATTAAATTTAGCTTGAAGAAATGTCTCATTTTACGGCTGGTTGCACTGATGTAGAAAGGTACAATTAGTGTCTTCATTTATTGCTAAATTCCCTTCATATACATCGTTCTTTAATCAAATTTTAAAAGATAATTACCGGTAGATTGAAACGCTGCCAGAGATTATTTTTTCTCATCGGTGTAAACATGCAAACACTGCCTGAAAAGCGAGCATTTTTAAGCGGGTATCTCTTATGGTTGGACCCAATCTAAACTTTTTTTCCGTCACGAAGAAATGTGACGAAATTTTATAATGATTTTCGCTTACTACAAATCAGTAGCGATTATATTTACTATAGTGAACATTTTTCAACGCCTCTTATGTTCTTTCTCTACCTATTCTTTCTGTTGTTCCTGTCCTAGGGATGTTCCTTGATTCCATGGTCGACAAAATAAAAATACAATTTCTATTCTATTGCATGGATCTATTCCTTTTTGCTGGGCTAATGCTCTCTAGTAGCAAACCCAAGGGAGGTAAAAAAAAAATAAAAAAAAATAGTGAACATTTTATTCAATTCGTAATCAACTGTTTAATTTCATGTACTAAAACGAAACACGTAGCCGCATATAAAACATATCCATTTCATAATGTACTTCGGAAAGTACGGAGATTTTGTTTTGTTTTTATTATCAGTTGTGCTCAATGAGAAAGGAATGTTCATTAAAAATTATTCTCTAAATTCTTCGAATTACTTTTCATTGAAACTTTTCTGAACTTTTTTACAATTTTGGCATTAAGTAATTTACTTTTTTTCTAGACAATTTACAAATTTATTTACTGTATCATCTTATTTCACAAAGTTTGAATCATTTATTTAATCATTTATAATCCACATTGTTTCTTGTTTTTAACCGACTTCAAAAAAGGAGGAGGTTCTCAATTCGACTGTTTTTTTTTTGTTGTTTTTTTTATGTGTTACCTCAGAACTTTTTTCTAGGTTAACCGATTTTGATTATTCTTCTTTTATTTGAAAGCTGGTGCTTCTCATGTGGTCCCATTTAAATTTGGTCAAGATCAAACCAGTATTTTTTGAGTTATCCTTAATAATGCGGGAAATTGAAACTTTTTGGATGCTTTTCATTCATGACTACTAGGTTCACCGTCGGGTTAGATTTAACTTTTTTTTTTTTTTTTTTTTAATGCGGAGGCGATTGACTTAAAATACTCTGAATTTGCCATATTACCGTGGAAATGCAGTTCAAAATAAAGAAATCGATTTTTTTTAAGTATAAAGTATGGAGAATAATGTGAAAAAAAATTCAAATATAACGCTAAAAATTATAAAATAAAATGTTGTTTTACAAAAAATAAATACCAATTTAAAGGTTTATTATGAAAATTTAAAAATGCAATAAAAAGTAAAAAATAATTATTCGATAAAAAATATATAGCAGAGTGATGTAACTTAAGGTGATATCGTAATTCTTATATAACATTAATACTTATTAGAGTCAGCATCAAACTCATATTAAAATATCTAGGAACAGTTTAATGAACATTTAATGCAATTTATAATTATTATTTTAATATGAATTTGATGCCGACTCTAATAAGTATTAATGTTGCATAAGAATTACGACATCACCACTCTAAGTTATATCATTCTGATATATATTTTCTTATCGGGAGTAATTACCTTTTACTTTTTAGCGCATTTTAAATTATTATAATAAACGTTGAAGTCGGTATTTATTTTTTGCAAAAATACATTTTATTTTACAATTTTTAGCGTTATATTTGAATTTTTTTCTTGTTAAAAATCAAATTTTTTTTCACATTATTCTCCATACTTTATACTTAAAGAAAAATCGATTTCTTTAGCCTCACGCAAATATTTAAATTGCACTCAATGATAACATACATACATCATTGTTGATTTAAGGAATAATAGGTTTTAACTTTTACTTGGGCTAATGTTCTTGTGGACAAACCCAGTAAGAAAAAAATAAACTTTTACTTAAACACCTTCTGAAAAGATTATTTATTTGTAATGAATGCTCGTGTAAACATATAATATATTCCCGATACGCTTAGAATTTTGCAAAAAAATATTCGTTTGGCCTTCACCGGTTACAGTATATTTAACATTACATATATAGGTATATATATATATATATATTTATATATATAAACTCGGCCATTTTGGCCTCGCAAGGGACTGTGCCCCTTGACCCCTCTTGCTTTCATTTCTGTCTCTTTCTCTTCTATACTTTGTATAAAATGATCAAAATTTAGATCCTAATTCTTACTGGCATCAACACACACAAAAAATAACATAACCACAAAAATCCTATTCTAACACTTACCTTCCGTTATATAAAATTAAGACATTTTTTCGTTACATATTTCATTACATAAAATTGTGACATTTATTAAAGAACAATAACAAAAATCCTACAAAATATAACAAACGTTACATACAATTGGGACATTTTTCTGGGACATTTTTTTGGGACATTTTTTTGGGACATTTAGCGTTACATAAAATTGGACATTTTTTCGAATGGGGGGTAGCCTAAGGTTTACGTTGTAATTAATATATATAGGTATATATATATATATATATATATATATATATATATATATATATTTATATATATATATATATATTTATATATATAAACTCGGCCATTTTGGCCTCGCAAGGGACTGTGCCCCTTGACCCCTCTTGTTTTCATTTCTGTCTCTTTCTCTTCTATACTTTGTACAAAATGATCAAAATTTAGATCCTCTCTTCTTACTTTTCCCTATCTTTCTTTTCATCACGAATATTTCCTAACCGTTCCTATACTATGCCTGCATTATTGCATCAGTGCTGGCAGGTCCAGTCGTCTTGGTCTTCCTTGCCACTGGATTGCCTGCCTTTACTGAATAGGCGACATAAGAGACCCTCTTCTGCGCTACTACTCTTATGTTCCCATTAAGCGCGGCTACGCTGCTCCTGCCCGTTTCAACCTCCACATTTTATACAAAACTCTTTCTCAAAAATCAGCATGAAAATACCGCAAATGAAGAATAATGCTGGATCCGCGGGGCGAATGATAATCCATTCACCAGGCAGCGGGCGACCTCCTGTAGCAATGCAGGATGGTTCGAGTTCCCCCATGCCTACAAGGTATGGAACTCTCCAGGAGGGAACACTTTTGCGATCTAGATATCGAACTAGCAATGTCACATATGTGACTTCCGGGCAAGTCATCGTATTGGCTTAGTGTCCCATCTTCGACACAAACATCAATAGCAGTAAAGCGGCACTCATACTCGGCAACGAGGGAGATAGAATAAAAGAATAATAATATATATTTATACATGTATATATATATATGTGGGTCAAAAAAGTATTTGCGCACCATGAAAATTTGCTGCAGGATTACAGGGGCACGACGTAGGACCCGGAAATATTCACTAGGCTAAGTAGATGAAAAAAGAAAGTAAAAGGAAATATACATACATTTACTCCGAAAGAAACGAATCATCGAATTATAAAAAAGGAAAAAAATAACCTCAAAAAAGTATTTGCACATACGGGGAATATACAGAAAACATGAAAACAATACTTTACTATTTAAAAAAAAAAACAAAATATTAATATTTGGTATGCATACGTGCTTTGCATCGATAACAGCTTGAAGACGCCGCGTCATTGACTCGACTATATTTGGCGTTACACGGGGGCAAATATCTGTCAAACAAGCATGGAGCACCGCTTTCAGATCTCCGCTGTTCGATATTCTCCTCTTGCCGCTTCTAGGCAACTTCATAAGGTTTCGATTACATTCAATACGGAGATTGTGGGGAGGTTAATAGCTGAAAAGGAGCGTTACAGAGCAATCATTCACGTATTTTTAGCGCAGTATGCTTTGGATCATTGTCTTGTTGGAAAATGAACGACTCCTCCAAGCCTACCTTGTGATCGCTGCTCTTTAAATTATCGTGCAATATGTTGATGTACAGATCGGCTGCAATTTTTCCTTGAATGAAGACCAGATTCACTATACCGCGGGCCGCCATGCATCCTCATGCGAGCACCTTACTTCCTCCGTATTTGACGGTAGCCAGTAAATTCTCGATTTGCAGATCGGTGTTTGCTTCCCGCCATACATATCCGCGCGTCCATCCGATCATCCGAATAAGCTGAATGTACTTTCATCCAAAAATAAAACCGATTACCAACGTTTGTTCATGTACGCTTTTGCGAACTGCAAACATTTGGTGCGATTAGCTTCTGAAATGAACGGTTTCCTACGAGGTCAACTGGTATGGAAGCCGACCAACTAGAGCACGTTTCTAACAGTCTGAGGGTGAACTTGTACTACGGATGTTAACGCGCAGTCATCGGCCAGTGCTGGAGCTGGTAGAAATGGATTTTTGTGCGATTTTGATATAACGGTTTCTTCATCTCCCGGATTCAGTTTTTTTTGGTCGTCCTTTACTAGCGACATTTGCGGTTGTCTTTCTGGCTTGAAACCCCGTTTAATTACATACCGTACTGCGGAAAATGTGTAGCCAACTTTTTTCGTTATTTCTCGGTAACTTTCACCTTTTTCAGGTAAAGTATCAATGCGCAAACGTACAGCTGGTGGTATTTCAGAAGCCTTCGGCGACATTACACTTCAATTTCTTACATTAATAAAGTTAATTTATACTAATCGTACACCTTTCGTCATTCACGTACTACTGCAGCTACAGCGCTTGTACATTAACGATATGATCACTTCAGCGGTTTTTCCAAGCACAAACTGGCATGCCTCAGTCATTCGTTTGTGCGTGTGTAAATATCTTTTTTGTGATATTTTCCTGCCTTTTGGCACTAGTGGTGCTGCTTTTTATTTGTCAACAACGCTATGTTGCAGTTAAACATTTTGGGTGATTCTGTACGTAAACGTTATTTTTCTTCACCCGGAACCCCATCTCTGCTCTTTTCTCATTTTTCTTTTTTGTGGTATGCAAATACTTTTTTGACCCACTGTATATGCATATATACATATATATATATATATATATATGTATATACAGGGTGCGACAGCATAACTTCCTTTTTTAAAATGCGCTACTTTTTTTCTACTAAATTTTGTTAGAGAGAAATAATAACATAAAATCGAAATAAAACTGCAAGGGAAGAAGCATACATATTGCCTCAATGGGGGATCTAGAGTATGTTATTTCGATTTTCTGTTATTATTTCTCTTTAACAAAATTTAGTAGAAAAATAGTGGCGCCTTTTAAAAAAGGAAGTTATGCTGCCGCACCCTGTATATAAAGTGTGTTAGTAAAGACATGTTAAGCAAAGTACGGCACAGAATATTGTAGATAAGCAGACATAGATAAAACTAATTTGGCGTGATATTTTTCAATTAGCTAACGACGGGTTATACTTCTAAAACGTTAATAAATTAAGAGATAATTTATACCGTGCAGCGTAATTAATTAACGGTCGTGTTTCTTTCGAACAACTAGGTAACAATAGCCAGCGATATACCCTGAAATTATCAAAATTGATGTTGCTTTTAATATTCATAGTAAACGAGCCCAAATAGATTTAAAAAAAAAAATGTATAATATATTTATGTACATCATAAAATTTAAACATTTTCAATTATATTTCTAAATAACAAACAATGTTTCATAGTTTAATCTGCACGTGTGTATTTTAATATACGCGAAATACAATTTTGTTGTAACTATTGAGGGATCATTCCGCTTCGGGCGTTCGAAAAAAAGGCTATTTTTACGAATTTTTTTGACGTTGCTATTATAAATATTAATATAAAAATTATTGGGCTGAATAAATGCATTCTTAAAATATATGAAAATGTCGTTTTTTATTTATTTTAAATATTTTATACACAACAATTGTAGACAATAATTCTCTAAAAAGTAGGCAGGTGAGTTACGTTGTCGATTTCTTTGGAACAAATCACCTGAAATTTAATCAAATAGTATTGGATAAAGTATAATCGTGGGTATGTTCCGAACTACAATTTTTAATTTTATTGCATAATTAACAAACTGGCGCACTTTTTTCGAAAAAATAGAAACAGGTGATTTCTTCGTTGATTTTCACAATAAAAAATATAGTAAAAATTAAAATTTTGATATGATCGTAGTTCAGAAGGACCCCGTACGTGCTGGTAATATGTGGTTAGAATATCAAAAGGATGGATCGGTGGTTCAGCAGTTATTGAGAATTAAACAACGTAAGGCTAAAAGATGTTGTTTCGGGAAAAGGGCGTTTAAAATTTTCATTTTTTTTGAAAAATTATGAAAAAATCTTACTGGTCGGCAATGCTTAAACCGTACACAATTCTTTCTGCATGTTTCAGAACCTCATTTTCATCCAATTTGGCCTCTCTACGCTTCATTCGGCCCTCTTTAGAAGTTTTAGACGAATGCTGCTGTCCGCTGAAAGTATGTGCCCGTTGCCGTGCGCATCAGCAAACTGAACAGCGCCTTCGCCGATTTCGATAACCATTACCCCCGTGATCTTTAAAACCGTATGAAAACTTTCATTTGCAGGCTGCAGTGAGGCAGACAATTTTAGCAACTTCTCTGCCACAAAATACGTATGTTTTAGTGTCATATCTCAAAAACAGTTTCATTAAAATTTTAATTGTTGTTTTTAATGTTTCCTCCGATGCACCTTTTCCAGTAATCTTCGTTTAGTCTTTGTATATCGCTTTTTAAAACTTTTTGAACATCTTCAGCAAGGACAGGAGGGCGTTTATAATGCCTGAGAATGTTGCTTGCCTCAGATAATAAGGCGGGGGCTACGGAAATATTAGGGGCCCTTTTCGGAAGTGACAAAGTTATCAATTTTATAGAATAACTAAATTTTCTTTAATTTAATTTAATTATATTATTTTGAATTTACGAATTAACATTATTAATGTAAACAAAACTAAATATACAAATAATGGGTAGAATTATCAATGCCAAAAAAAAAAAAAAAATATATATATATATGTATATGTAATTTTAAACAATGAATTTTTAAGAAGATTTTAACCAAAGATTTGCATAAAAGGATAATGCGTGTGCGTGTGTCGCTCGTGTACACACGCACACACATCCACACAAACATTTCCTAAAAACGTAGATTCCGAATCGTTATACGTTAAAACAAATTTCTAGCACGTTTTTATGAAACTGGAAATTTTACTATTACGAAGTTTCTTCTTCTAGGAGGAAATAAAAATGGATATAAAATTATTATCAAATAAATGTATTAAAAAATGCATTTGCTCCTGTAAAGTTAATTCTGTTTATTTTAAAAAATGTTGATGTATATGACAAATGATAGATTAATTTTTTATTACATGTCGGAAGAGGGTGTCCCTTGGGGGCCCCTTTAAAAGGCGGGGCCCGGGCCTGCAGCCTCGTCCAAACCCCCCCCCTAAATCCAGGCTTGAATTCAGTGCAGTTACGTTACACCCTAAATAATGGAGAGTTGGTATTTTTTGGCCTTTTAAATATGGTTGATTATATATTTAAAAAAAAAAAAAAAAACAATTGAAAAGAACCGATATTGCATTTGCCGGTTATTAATATTAATCATCTTCATCCGTTTCTTATTACTATTGCTAGCAAAAGTCTGTTTATTTTTGTATTTCACACCGAAGTCGTTATTTCAGAAAAATAAAAAAATGTTTTAAAAAAATTAATAACCCAATAAAATGATGTAAAATATGTGTTTTGTGATTATATATATATATATATATATATATATATATATATATATATATATATATATATATATATATATATATACATACTATATATAACATGCTATACACGCGAGGAAACTATTAACAAAGAATGGAATTTTTGTGTGGAATTTCTGATAGCAGTATTTAGTAACTTGTGTTCCTCACTAACACACAAATTATAAAGCGTTTAACGGATATTACCTGAAAATCACTGCAGGTAACCTGTAAAAAGATCTGAGTAAAAACGCTCGCTCGCTACCGCCCAAACGATCCATTCCCGAAAGAGCTGGCTCCAAGGCAGAATACATAGTCTCGTAGTTTGTAATGCCATTTAATTTAACACACCTTTTGGAATTTGTGCATCCTATGGCAAATCGGAATGAATTTTTTTGTTAAAATGCAAGAAATATTTGTACAAGTAGAGTGACCCTCAATCATTGCAGAATTTAGGAATTTCTTAGTTCAGTCTTGGTGTCTAATCAAGTCAAATGCGTCAACTTAATATTAGTTTAAATAAACTTACACTTTCAATAAATCTCCAGGTAAAAGCAAGAACAGAGCACAATCTCCGCGATATCGTTTAATCTTGACCGAGCAGTCCCACATACGTGTAAATAACAAGTTCGTCATTTGGTCATATTTATATGTCCATTACACACACATTACCTGATCACTAGTTGGAGCTATGCGCATTTACAATTAGTGCAATAATCGATGTAACTTGCAAATTTCTATTGCCGACGTGAAAAAGTACGCAAGAATGTATTGTTAAATTTCAAATTAGATAATTTTAAATGTTGCGGTGCGCAATGCGAAAGCGTATTATTATTTTCCTGTTGGAAGAACCCCGGAACATTATATTGTTTTAATTCTACTAGTAGTTTTTAGACAATTTTTGGAGAATTCGCTAACCTTTTCCGGTTTTTCTCCAATCAATATTTGTTTCTACTAATCTAAACACATTTTTCCATACCGCGGGTAATTTTTTGATAATATTCGTAATGCGCAATCATACTTTTTGTAAAAGCTTGTAATAATTTTACCATTATTGCGAAATACGCTTTCTTACTTTTTTCCCCCCCGAAACAGAGGTAAAAAATTACCTGCTACTATTTTTGAGAACAGTACCACCGGGGTCCGTTATCGTTAACTTTTGTTCTCATGATTATTTCTTCGATGAGTTTGCATTATGAGGAAATAATCAGAGTTTGTAACTGATAGTGAAACCGAACTATTTTTTTGATTACTATAAGCGCATTATTCACATTACTGATAATAATCCAACATCGGCACAATACAGCAACGGGTTTTTTTGGTGATAACGAAACGCCATTGTTTACGTAACTCGCGGAGTGATTATTCACCGATTTTTGTTAATGAACGCGTAAACCTTTGAAATCGACTTTAATCTTGTACTTTCCCTGTTACCAAAAAAAATTCATTTTAATTTTTATAAAACAAACCGACTGTTATATCACAGGCAACTTTAATCGGGAAAATGGGAAAAGAAGAAAAATAAAACGACATACAACACAGTTATTAGCGGGGAGAAAACCTTCGACACTGGTTAGCATCGATAGTTAATCATTCACAAGTCCGGATTAAGTGTATGATAGGCCCAAGGAAATATTAGGGGTCCTTTTCGGAAGTGAAAAAATTATCAGTTTTATAGAATAACTAATATTTTCTTTAATTTAATTTAATTATATTATTTTGAATTCACGAATTAACATTATTAATGTAAACAAAAATAAATATACAAATAATGGGTAGAATTTTCGATGCCAAAAAAAAATAAATATATATGTATATACATATATACATAATTTTAAACAATGAATTTTTCAGCAGATTTTAACCAAAGATTTGCATAAAAGGATAGTGTGTGTGCGTGTGTCGCTCGTGTACACACGCACACACATTCATACAGACATTTCCTACAAATGTAGATTCCGACTCGTTATACCTTAAAACAAATTTCTGGTACGTTTTTACGAAACTCAAAATTTTACTATTACGAAGTTTGCTCCTCCTGTAGGAGGAAATAAAAATGGATACAAAATTATTAACAAATAAATGTATTAAAAAATGCACTTGTTAAGTTAATTATATTTATTTTTAAAAAAATTGATGTATAAGACAAATGAAAGATTACTTTTTTATTACATGCCGAAAGTGGGTGTCCCTTGGGGGCCTCTTTAAAAGGCGGGGCCCGGGGCTAGACCCCCTAAATCCAGGCCTTATCGTCCAAGTTGAACGCAGAAAAGGCCCCCTCGATTCCTAGAAATTGCAAATCCATGAAACTGACTTTGCACGTAAGTGTATTTCTGTACCGTTCGATATTTGTCTTATTGAGAAGACTTTTCTGGCGGCCATGTAACGTGTTTATTACTATAAAAAATTGCGAGCATGCTGTTGAGTCGCACGGAAAAATTTTTCAGTAGCAATTGAACACCAATATAAATGACCGATCCACGATGGTGTTGCTTCGATACGACTAATCTCGATATATGGATCTTCGATATATACACATATACATATATCGAGAAGAATAAATAAAATTCAGCCCGATAGACCAGAAAGCCTTCATGCTCGGCACATGAAACTGTATCTAAACTAGATGTCCTAAGCATTTCATAATGCCGACTCACTAAAAGAAATAAATTGTATCTTCAAGATGCGGAAGATCACATCATTTAAAAAATAAGTTCGTCAAGAAACAGGTAATAAGTAGCAGCTATCCAGTGAGAAAACAGCGTATTATCAAGGGGCGAAATAATAGTGATCAGTTTGTTCAGGAGATTTCGCTTTGAACTTCATCAACTTGGCAAAACTACTTGCATAGATATTTCGGATTAAAATCTACTGAACAATGTGAATTCTGCGAAGCTTGCTCGATAACGTCTAATTTAATGAAATGTAGAATTGCGATGCACCAACGACCGAGAATCTCATTTGTGAAGACTGCATATTAAAGTTTACAACTAAAAACTACCTAATCTCTCGTAATTACGCCCATTCACTGTAATTATAACAGATTAATAAAACTGGATATGTAAAAATATTTTTTTTAAATAATTATTCATCGATACTAAAAAAAAAGAAAAAAAAAAGAGAAACGTTTAACAACTTTATAAAAACACGAATCTGTGCAGCCTGTAGTTGGTAAAAACCCCGACGAGGCTGTATGTTAGACACCAGAATAGTAGTTTTGTCTAGAGATGTGAGTACTTTAGAGTGATATATGCTACTGATTGACGAAAATATTCGACGTAGCCGTCGATTTTTAGCTTTCTCTAATTCTCTCGAAAGAAATTGAATATGCACCATTTTTAAATATTACCGTAAAATCCATACAAAAAAAATCGATATTACACGGTTTTTCATGTTACTTCCGACGACGTAAATAATACAGCCTGCAATTAATTCATTGCGCTAATTAAATTATTACGCGACAGTTTATTGCGCATTGCCAAGCAAAAATTTACAAATGTGATACATTATCAAAAGCAGATACTTATTGAAGGAGATTATTTTCACTTAGTTAGACAGCTCCGGCGATAGTAAAATTAAAGTAAGAATGTCGAAAGAAATTGACGACAAAAGTTACCACAAGCCGAGACGGATAAAATTGAAACGTAAAGACGCGGTCAAAGCAAACAAAAAACTTGCCGATGACGACGTGGAAGATACGAACAAAAAAGGAACGGAACATAGTGAAAAAGTAGAAGAAGAAAGAAATTTATAAGTGGAAACGTAGTAGATTATTATTATTGCGTTCTGCTGTTGCAAGAGCACACTGGAATCATATAAAAAAGAGAATAAACAGCAACGGAAAAAAGTAGGTAAGAACTGTACAAGCAGATAATGAAGAAGAAGCTTAAACGTAAACTGTGGAGAGTAAAAAAAAAAAAGGGTGTCATTCAGCAACAGAAAAAGGGTATTTATCATATTTTCCAAATTTGAATTTCTTATGTTGCTGTCGAACCCGGTAGAGTCGACGCCGGCTAACTGACGTTAAATTTAGACTTATCGAATAATTAAAAAATCGTCTATTGGATTCAAATGCCCCTGAAACTTCTTGCATTTTTTACTTCTTCTTCCGTTTTTTTTTCGCGATTGAATAAAAGAAAAAAGTTATTTAAAATGATTGTGGATTTTTTTTTTTTTTTGGTTCATTCAATCGATTACGAAATATTCAAAAATTTTTGTTCGCAGAGTTTAACACTGAAAAATCGAATTTCGAACTACTTATCGACATTTTTCGTTTATAACGTGGAATCGGTAGTAGATTTATTTGACGCAAACATTTTTCATTCATTCCGCGAATCCACTAGTCTTTCGCATACTAAACGCTTTCACAAGGGAGCCCAGGATCGTGGCGAGTACATCCTTGCGCAAAAATTCTCCATTGACGACGCTGTGTTTTCGGGGGATACGATGTCGATCATTTAACCACTCCTTCCAGTTCGTTCTTTTCGCACCACTGTGTGAATGTGTCAAATTCATATTTATACATCAGTTATATCAATCAATATCAAGTTGCGAATAATAAGTAAATAAATAAATGAATGTTCAAAAATTGCAGTTACTATAATATGTTAAAACCGAATTTTATTCACCATATTCACGTATGTATAACATTAATTATTTACAAATAAAAACATAAATTAAGTTTACTTCTTCTTCTTCTTTGTGTCAGGAAAAGGATCTTTATGCGTTCACGGTGCCTGTCCAATATCCTGCCAACGCGACACTGTCTCCATCTAGTTGTAATAGGTCATTAAAGTCGCACCTGTGCGGACATCTACAAAAGGTGAAAAGATGTTGAATAGATTGCTCCGCGCCACATATACAGAAAGAGTTGTCAGAAATTCGGACCTTCTTCATGTTGCCCCTGTTCGGCCAACCATTGTTCTTCCGTATTTTAGTTCGGCTCCTGGAGGAAGGTGTTACTTAGGTTCAATCCACGGTTCTTGATTTCTCTTCGCCCATTCTTCCCTCCAGGCATCGTGTAGAGCGATTTCCGGGCTTACTGTTAGTGGCTTGATAACTGCCGTGAAACTGTTGCGAGACTTCAATCTTCCGTAAGAAACGTCCGCGTGGTGCCCCTGGTAATGACGACTTTTGTTTACAAATTTTGTCGCCTAATTCTTACTACACAGGAAAAGAAAACCAAGATTATGAACGGTATTCCGAATCAATTTCACTAACAACATCTAAAAAACTTACATAAAACATATTTAAATCTTCTCGTCCGACCGGTTTCGTAAATTGTTTGACATATACAACCGGTCGGACACGGAAGATTTGTATATATTTCATGTAATTTTTAAATGTTCATAAAGTTTTTTAGATGTTGTAGTGAAATTTATAAATAATTAATGTTATACATATGTGCTAATATACAGTACGTTGTGTTCCATAGAGGTCGACCTGTTCAGAATCCGCCATCACTACAAGTGAACAATAGTCCAATTCCTTATAAAACAACAGCAACTTTCCTAGGCATCTTGATGGACGCCAACCTGACGTGGAAGCCCTTTATATCTGATTTAAAAACTAAATCCCTTCAGTCTTTAAGGGTAATCAAGTTCTTGTCAAATCCCAAATTTAATGTTCAGCCAAAGTTTCTCTTAAATATTTATAAAGCACTGGTCCTCAGCAAAATCAATTATGGGAGTCAGGTGTACTCGTCAACGAGTGGTTCCCTGTTAAAAACACTTGACCCAATCCATAACGCCGCTATTCGCATAATACTTGGCGCCCATCGTACATCTCCAGCTAAAAGCCTATGTTCGTTAGCTGGTATACCACCGTTGTCTTACAACAGAAAGTTCTTCACTTATCGCGATATGCTTTCATGGGCTGCGGAGAATCATTGCGACGTAACTACGGAGCCTGACTTTCCCAAGGATAACCTACCTGAAGTCAATGCAATCTTGTTGCAAAATAACATAAAGCTCAACTTAACACCCAGAACGGACTTTTCAAAATTACCCCCACCCTGGGCTTCTTTTCAGGTAGAAGCTATCACAACTCTCACTGATAATAATCACCCACCGGCGCTGCGAGGGCACAGGGCGCTAAATATTATTAATAAATATACCACGTTCTCGAAAGCATACACTGATGGATCCAAAGCTAATGAGTCCAAGGCTGCCCCAGCTGCATGCGCTTTCGAAATAGACGGAATCGCAGAGGGCATGCGGTTGAACAACGTTGTATCTATTGCGGAAGCCGAAATGTATGCTGTGTTGTTTTGTCTTCAGGCATACTTAGAACTGAGATCCCAACCGCTCGGAATCTTACTGGTGACTGATTCCTTGCAGTCCATACGTGCTTTGCAGTCAGATCACCCGGAATCACCAATGGTCCTAGAAGTCCTGGCTATCTTATACCAGCTGAGCCGAAGGGGATGCCGAGTTGTTTTTTTATGGGTCCCCAGTCATGCCGGTGTTCCAGGGAATGAGCGGGTTGACCTGGTCGCTCGGTCATTCATGATGTGCCCAATGCCGTTATTTGCTTTTGGTCCATTATCTCTGAGAGGTTTCCTGTCAGATACGGTCTTCGCACAGTGGAATCATGACTGGATGTCTCAGTCGACCTTCCTCAGGGAACTGAAGCCTACGACGGAGCCATGGTGGCCTCCAGTCGGAACAGAACGCAAAGTGTTTTCGGCAATCAATCGCCTGAGAACGGGACATACGTCCTTTTCTCACGACTATATCCTCAAACAAGCCCCAAAGCCAAGTACCTGCCCACTTTGTTCTACCGATGAATACCCGTCAGTTTCGCATATCTTGCTGAAATGCACACGTCTAAATGGGTTACGGCGAGGCCAGATCACATCGATTGAAGACATCCTCTCAAATACCCCTACTGCTTTGAACAATCTTATGACTTTCGTTCAGGCTAGCGAGCTAAGGAGTCTGTTTTAAACGTGGGTCCACTCACTGCGATAACCTAGGTAGTTACATGCATCAAGTGGTTTAGTACCCCTTCTTAAATTAAAAAAAAAAAAAAAAAAATATATAGTGAATAGAATTCGGTTTTAACATGTTATAAGAGTTAGTAACTGCAGCTATTGAGACGTTAATTTATTCATTACCTTATTATTGGCAATTTACAAACAGTTTACAGAAGAAAAAACTTATAATCAGTATCGAGTTATTTTTTTGTAGAAAAAAAAAAATAGTCTCCTTAAATTAAACTATAAATGTTTCAGTCCATTTTCTATATTATCAATTTATCAGATATACATAAAAACGCGAGTATTACAGAAAATAAAAAAAAACAGCAGCCGACATGTTTTGGAGTTACTTACTTCATATAATCACGGCAATAATAAAATAAAGTTGATGATTAAACGATAACATATGTGTCTTAAAATAAATTGATCTGTTCGATATATCAATATGTTATAATTAAAGCGGGTTATTATTTATAATTAGATTATTATTAATTAAAATGTGTCATTAAACTTATTAATATAATATGTTTCGGCGCTATTAATTATATTATTACTAGCTAAACCCGGCCACGCTTCGCTGTGACTCAGATTGATATTAATGATTGGGGAAGTAAATAAAACTATTGTAGTAAACATAGATTCACTGAAAAAACACACCATTCAATTTAATACCACACTTTGTGTTGCTATGACTATGCTGCGGAATACAATCAAGTAAAATAAAATAATCTTTATTATTATTATTATTACACGTTTTGACTACAATATGCAACGTTGCACGAGATGTAAACATTTTAATTCAGAAGTTACGTACAAATATCGGAATTATTATATACAAAAAAGAGCACAGTGAAACAAAATGTAATTAAACAACCAGACAGAATGGAATATTAATATCGAAATTATATACAAAATAACGCATTATAAAATAACGCAATAAAAAATAAAAATTTTCGTTATGTAAACGCAAATAATACTTCTATTGTAGGTACTACAAAAATAATATGCATGCCCATGAAAATAATCCTATTCGTAAGAATAAAGCCGAGCAAATAATATAGATATAATTACATTCATAGAAATAGTAAGGGGAAAATATAAACAAAGAATAGTGAAATAGAAATAAAAGGAAAGAAAAAGAAAATGTTTCCCTGAACTTTTAAACTATAAATTGTACGACTTGCGAAATAATCAGGTTCCATTTGGTGGAGCATTGGTGTTGCTATCCGGTGATTTTAGGCAAACGCTTCCAGAGATATTTCGCTTATCACCAGCTGATG
This sequence comes from Icerya purchasi, assembly GCA_039619475.1. Lineage (NCBI taxonomy): Eukaryota > Metazoa > Arthropoda > Insecta > Hemiptera > Monophlebidae > Icerya > Icerya purchasi. The sequence continues at coordinate 74,427,221 of CM077115.1, read as the reverse complement.
AAAATTACATGCTTGCATAATTAGATATTGCATACACTCGTACGTGTCATCGCCGTTGATCTACTGCTTCTTGGCATTGTTGAGACGAACCTTGCTGCTCTTCTTCTTCGCGCTTCTACTTGTAAGACTTCAAGTCTTTCTACCTACTGATCTGTCAATTTTTCTGCTCGCCTTTGATAAGTTCCGACTCTAATATAAAAATTATTTAATATAGAAGCGAGTTTTAATCGATTGCTGATTTTATAAATACATTTGTACTTCGAATAACTGAATAAATCATACTGTATTTCATTCACTATTTTCTAATCGCGTAAACAATCATGGAATTTTAAACATCGCATGAGTGTATCAAAATTAGCTTGAAAACCGCTGTAGCGATAATACAGACACCGCCGCCCTGGATGATGCACATAAATAATGTTTTTATTTTTATTAAAAACCCGATTATCTTTTTGTACCCACAATATTTAATTTTTATATATATATATATTTTTTTTTTTTATTTTGTAGAAAAAGAAAACGTAAAGTTGCTAATAAAAAGTTACAAATATTAAGATTTATATATAAAATTCCTTATTTGATGTTTAATTTATGTAGCATTCAGTTTGTTAGGGTAAGAAAGTCAATTTTTAAAGAGAGCATTTTAATTTTATTGTTTTTTTTTTTTTTTTGTTTGTTTGCACATGTACGATAATGAATTTTTTCATCAGTTTTTCTTTGAAGGGGATCACTAATTCGAGATTAGTCCCGGGCCCCATAAATCCTTAATCCGCCTCTGGTTTGAATGTGTTAAATGTAATATAACTCAGAAATATCACATAACCTTAAAATTGTTAGATTTCGGTTTATAGCAGGATGTAAAGCAATAAAAGTACTACTAATTTTATAACACCGTCATGGGAAATACAAACAAAATATGTAAATTATAATTCTAAGCCTTATGAATGTACCGCAATTTAAAAGTAGAGCAACAAAAATTGTAAACTGATATTTAAACATGTCATATTAAAACTCTTTATTAAAATAATATCATCATAAAGAACGGGAAAAAAATAAATGTCACTTAAGCTCTCTAGTTGTCATGGAAAGATAACTTATTATGTTGGAGTGGAGAAACAGAAAAAGAACTGATGGAAACGGCCATTAATAAGAACAAACTAGCCATATTGATCGCCAAACTTCGTTCGGAGACGGCGCAGATAAGAAGAAGAGTTGTGTATCATAACCTATTAAAAACTTTAAAAAAGCGTGAAAAAGTTGATTTTTTGCCAAAATCAGGGTGCCCCGCCGTTTTTTTATTTCTTTTTTTGAAATAGTAGTAGCCCTATTGTAAAGAGCGGGAAAAAACATCCAACTCATGAATTTAAAAAGCGAAACCTCAAAATTAAGAGTGTAAAAAAAATGATTTAAGACTTAAATAATTTTTTTAGGGACCAATTTTGAGGTTATGAGATTTGAAAAATATTATAGTTATTTCTTACGCGGAAACCCACCACTGTGAATTTTTTCAGAATTTTCGGATCAAAAGACGCTTCAGAAAAAAAAAACTTAAACACAAAGTGTTTTTTGACTTTACTACACATCCACAGGGGATAGGGAGCTAAAAATTTAGCTGTAGTTTTCTTCAGCCCTTATCAAACAGTGTAAATTTTACTATAGTAATCCGGCTATAGCCTTTGTATCAAAAAAATAAATCCCAGAGAAAATTTAACACAGAGAGAAATAAGTAATTGAAAAATATCTGATCTGAACGATTGAAATAAAAAAATAAAATTAAAATAGAATTGAAAAAATAAAATTTTTGTGTAAAATAAATAAACCTAATTTAAATTATCGGAGAATGTGTGAAACGAAAGCGACATATAATCAAATGCCTTCTCATCAAATCAATTCTAACCTTTTTTTATCTCAAATTTTTTTTTTCTTTTTATCACTAATTAAAAGGTTAATATACTATCACACTTTCATTTTTACCAAATACCTTCAAAATGCCAATGAAGTGTTCGATATAATTACATCATTCACCTTTGCATCCGCATGTATCTATTTAAATAATATTTGTGCGGATGTATAATTTGCCTATAAATTATAGTTAACTGAAGGAATACACATTAGATAAAGTAACATAATATATAGTCAAAAATATAAACATGTAATTTCCTTTTTAAATTTTAATGCGATTTCTTGATTGTTTTTAAAATGAGCAGTAGTCAAAAAAGAGATCATAATAAAATTAATTTTAAAATTCAGTTTCATAAATTGTATATGTAAACATATATATATATAGAAGTAAGTTCACAATCACAGTTTTATTTTACTTAAATGTGCACAGTAAAATAAATATGTAGAATCAATAATTAAATGAATAAAATCTAAAAAATCAGGTTAATAAATTTGCATGAAAAAAATAAATCACGGAGATAATGTAACAGAGAGAACGAAATGATTAAAAAATACATGATTCAACGATTGAAATGAAGCAGATAAAATTAAAATTGAGATGAAAAAATAAAATCGTGATGTAAAATAAATAAACCTATTTAAATTATCGGCGAATGTATGAAATGAAAATGACATCATGAAGTAAATGAAATTTAAAAATTCAATAAAAAAATCGAAATCTAAAATGAAATGCTTTAGAAAATAAATGTTTCGGAGGGAAAAAGAAATAAATAGTTGATTAGAAATTTAATATAAAGACAGTATATTAAATTGATTTTCATTGGACTTAAAATATATGCTAGTTTTACACATAAGTAAATGAAATAATTTCATGTACTTACTGAACAGTAGGAAATATCCGGAAAATGTAAAATTGGTGTATGGGCCTTTCTTGTATATAACTGAGCTACTGCCGGTGCGATAGCTATAGATATTGTTAAGTAAAATAAAAAATTGAAGAAATAAATATGCATACATATCGCTTAAATAATAATGTTGTAAATAGTATAATTTGTTATTCCGCACATGGCGTAAAAAAATCTTTTCTTTCTTTCTTTCTTTTTCTAAATATCTAATAGTATCCATTACTGTTTTCATAAAAATATATTAAAACCAAATTTAAAAATAAAAATGTATGTATTGTTTGAAAGTAAATGTGAAGGAACTAAATTTCATCGACGTACATATGTTAAAAAGATAAAATAAAAAGTACTTTTTATTAAATTTTTCCCTCGCTAATAAAAAACAAAAATCTACGTATATTTTAGAAATGTATGTTGTGAAAAAAAGAAGTATAAAAACTATTATTTCATTTCTGTATATTATTGATTGCCATCGTGTACATAAAAAATCAGTAATGTATTAAAATTGTTACTGTACATATTTTCTAAAATTCGGTAATGTTTACTTGAGCATATATTTTAAGCGGATAATTAGATTTGAACCTGAAAAGTTTATTACCGAATACAAATAATATTGCATAAAAGGTAAAATATAACAAATAAAATAAACAATGTATGATAGTACTTACTGCAATAAATGTAAACGATGGATGATACAATCGACCTCGTAATTGAAATTTTAAATGGCAACGCAAAAATGACAACTGCTTCGGATGTGCACAGCGCAGATCACAATTTCAATTGCCATGCGGTTCAACATTATCCAGCATTTTACCCATCGAAATCACGAACAGTGTCATAAAAAACGTTTTTGTTTTTCTATCAGCTGGACAATGATGATCGGTTTCTTTCCAGGAAACTGTTGTTGCACACTTTCTCTCTGTCTCATCCATATATGTATGTATATTCTCCGTCATTCATCTCATCACTGATTATAGACTGTCGCCGCGTATTTAATTTACACACACTTATGCAATTACAGAGCCTCTTGCATATATAGACACAATACATTTTTCTAAAATTCCTCGCTGTAATGCCGAAAGCAAATCATAGATCGCGCCCCTTACAAAAGCTTAAAATTTCCCGTTCCCAGGAAAACTTAGGGATAAAAAAATTATACAAACCATCTTCTATAGAAATTCAACATTGAGTAAAAATTTCAAGTCAATCCATCCACTACTTTTTGAGTTTTGCGATCACAAACACACCGTTTGATTTTTAAATATATATATAGATTAATTTGATTTTATTATTTCTAAATCGTCCTGCATGTTTAATTTTAACCTGTGTTAATATGTTCAGCAACAGACGATTTATTCATACGTCCATGATTTGTTATAACGAACATATATTAAACATGAACGTATGAATAAATCGTCTGTTGCTGAACATATTATTACTAATAAACACAGGTTAAAATTAAACATACAGGACGATTTAGAAATAATGAAATCAAATTAATAATAGTATAATTAATAGCGCCGAAACATATTATATTGATAAGTTTAAGGACACATTTTAATTAATAATAATCTAATTATAAATAATAACTCGCTATTTAAAATTAACATTTAATTATAACATATCGATATATCGAACAGATCAATTTATTTTAAGACACGTATGTTATCGTTTAATCATCAACTTTATTTTATTATTGCCGTGATTATATGAAGTAAGTAACTCCAAAACATGTCGGCTGCTGTTTTTTTTTATTTTCTAAATAATTATTTTCTGTAATACGTGCGTTTTTATGTATATTTAATAAATAGTCTCTTTATAAATTAATAATTCACTCAAAACTCCAAAGCATATATGGAACTATTTTTTTTTTCTCTTCTTTGAAAAAAGAGTGAATTTGTAAGCAGCGGTTCTGCACGAAATCGGCACACAGCTGGGCCCCAACGGGTTTTCTCGTTTGAATTTTTGTGAACTTTCGATGTGCAGTAAAAAATTCTTTCCGGAGGGGGGGGGGGGGTCACGAACACAAACTTTTGCCGTGGATATGAAGAGTTCGTCATAAAATTTACGTTATTCGATTATGTGGCTGTGGAAATTTGTTTCGTTTCTACTCGAAAATATCCTATGACTTGGATTCAGTGAAAAATTCCCGTTATCCTGTTTTGATATTTTTCATTTAACTTTGGTGACGCTATCATTTCGGTCGCCGAAACGCCATCGAAATAATGCGCCGGTATACATACGATTATGGTTTGGGAGAAACGGATAATATTTGAAAATCCCGAATTGTGTTATAATTAATAGAAATTCACAAAACGCAAAGAATTATAAATATAAAATATTGCCGACTAGTTCACACATAGATTCGTGAACTGAAACATTACTTAGTTCATATTGTGATTTTCTGCATACTTATATTAAGTAACATATTGGAGAAAAAATACAAAATTATGAACGGTCGGAAGAAATGGTCAGAAACGAAAAAAATATACTTCGGCTATTTCTATAATATTTAGGCTCAAAAAAAAAAATATTTAGAGAACATTTAGAGTCAGAGGTTGTATCTTACAAACAGATGAAAACTCTCACAACTGCGGAAATACGTGATGTACGTGAAAAAGTATAACAGTTGAATTCGCTTATTACACACAAAAAAAAATAAAAAAATGGTGTATTACAGACAAAAATCTAATTTTTTAATCTAAACAGATATGAACAAATTATGTGGAAATATATTCGAAAATTAAATAATTATATATACATTATACTCGACTGGTTCAGATTTTTGAAAATTTCGTCATTACCAGTACTTTAAGTTAAGAGGGGGAGAGGATCGCTAAATAAATTAAATAAACAGAAATCGGAAAGGATCGGAAAAAGATGAAAAAATAATTAGCAAAAATATATACAATATGAGAATGAATAGATATTGAGGGAAAAAATATATACAAAATATATACAAAACAGTATTTACATGTGTATAAAAATATATTTAAAAAATTTTAAAGAAAACATAAAAACGAACGGTCTGAAAAAAAAATATATATGTACAAATACACACAAAAATATACAGAAAAAATATACAAAATTGTTAAAAACGATCGAATTAATGAATTTTTAATCTGCGCGAATTGTACGTTGGCAGTCGATACAATCTTTTACTTTCATTCAATTTCGAGTACTATGCAGAAATATATCGTCATCGAAATAATATTCTTCATCATTCTCATGTTCAAAACATGGCAGAAGTGATTTTATCGTATCATCCTGTTTTAGTCTATCTGGTAAAAATGTATAAATGTCTCCAACACAACTTGGAAATAACGTAATTATCATTTCTTTAGTGGTTGTAATGAACAACTGACTTAAATCATTTATATTGAGATTATTCATAAGCTTCAGCGGACGGATGACATGATCGTACCATGCCTTCATCACCATATCGTTTTTCACTGCACAATGAAAACTATCATTCTCATTATGGTGTTTACAAGTTATCAAATTGCTTATACCAAAATACTCTTCATGTAGATTCTCAATACTAGATAATCGAAAGACTTGATCCATATTAACGATTTCGTAGTCTAAATCACGCAACAATTCAGACTTTTCGTTAAGTTCCATTAGTGTAAGTTTAGCGTATACTGTTAAAACATATACACGAGCCCTCGGTTTTTGGGACAATATCGTGAATATATCGCGCGCGATGAATATTTCTTCACGACATGGAAATAATGAAGGGTTCTTCAAGTAATAACTCACTGAAGAACATTGTAAATGTGGCATTTTTGATGCATGTCATGCTCTGCTTGGCTTATACAGCGTATGCAAACACTTCCCTCCAGACATATCAATCATTGCTAGTTCAGTTACTCGAAACCCATAATCACAATCTATATGGACGCTGATATCTACAAAATATTCCGCTATATCCACTTGTTCTGATAATAATACAGGACCAACGATTTTACGTACAAGGGGTGTTGATTCGTCTGATGTATAACCTTCATCATATTGCGGTGTTTGAGGTGAAAAAGACGAATGCGAGTCAGTATCATTCGAAAATGAATTCTGAATAAATTCGTCTGCTTTAATATCAATCGAATCGGTATTGTTATTCATGTTTGATTACTATTTTTTTAACTTTTTACTAAAAAAGAACCGTAGAAAATTATTACTTTTACCGTTACAGTAAATTTTTAATAAAGCGTGAAGAACACAGATTCTACAAAATGAATACGTTTAACATAAAACTAATACTGCCTGCACGATCAGATCCGTTCAACAATCTACCTCAATGCATGCCTTTGAAAAGGGAGGGTTGTATCAGAAAAACCACATTGCTTTGGTTATAGAGGTGTTTGAAAGACGCTGTCAAGGGGAGATGAAGATATGTGTGTTTGAGTGTAGGTGTGTACATGTAAACCGTTTTGTACAAAAGATATGAAGAGGAAGATCCTATTTTAGCAGACTCAATAACATTGTCGCACGATCTAATACAACGGTATGGCAACATGCATGTAAGGTTATAAGCGACGCACATTTATGCTACGATAGTGAGCATACATATTGGAGAAAAAATATAATACGAAAGATTTCGAAAAAAAAAAAATGTTAGAGTTAGAAAAAAAAATGAAATATTCTTAAACTAATAGAATCGAAAAAATTATTATGAATGATATGAGATCTAACGGTAGCAGATGAGTGTGTGCGAATGGATGGTGCGCTTTTGTGGTGGTTGTGACCATCAAGGAGTATGGGGAAAAAAATATAAAAAGTATGTACAATCAGTAAATTGATTGCAAAAAGGTAGAAAGGTTTAACGATTACATTTGCTTATTTATTAGTAGAAAAGGTGCATGGACGCCTTAAATTAACCTTCTGCAAAATAAATGAAATAACGGTACATCATTCAAGCTGGTTTTCATCGGGAGAGATTGTCCATTTTCACCATGCTTTCTAGAAAAGGTGTATACATGTCGTGAATTTGTATGTTGTAAAAGGTCGTAAATATCGGTACATGACAGGTGGTTCAATAATGTTACAAACGACTGGTGAGGCGGGCGGAGACATCTTAGACTGTGGAGCAGCGATTGAATTTCTTGGAAATGTCGAGATCAGTGTTCGATGACGTTGATGTCGATTTTTTTATGTGCATGTGTGTATTTGAACGAGTCTAAAAAAATATTCTTCTAGCGAATAACGGTAAATAGCGGGGGAGTATTGAGCGGTCAAAGGTTGATAGAAAGACGAGCCGAATACATGAAGAGGTTGACTATACCTGGAAAAGGACGATTAATGTTTGTAGCAACAATATCGTCAATGAAAATAATAGTTCCTTCGTTTAATAATTATACTGAGATATGTATAATATTAAAATTAGTTACGATGTTGATAAAAATTATTTAGTGCCCTGAGATTTTCTCTATCAAAATGTTAAAAGATGTAAAGTACGTATGACTGGGTGAATGTGTCGGAAAAATAATACCAGTAAAAATAATTAAAGATCGATAATTAAAAATTAAATATAATGACTGTGTGTGGTATATGTGTGGGTCTGATTTGATATGCTCCCGCGGATAATACAAAAAAAAATGTTCACGAGTAATAAGGAACCTATCTGTGAGTGTGACAATATGGCGTGTATGTAAGTCTGGGACGAGTTGAAAAATAAATAAAACATATTATAATTGCTAGGGAAACGTGTATGCATGGAAATGGATGTCGTGCAAATAAAATAAAAAAAAAATATACGAACGGAAAAAAATTTCAAAAGACTTTTTGGAAAAATAATCTAACAATAATATACAATAATTGATAGTAAAATGGGTGTTGGAGGCAACGTCTACACTTCTGCGAGAGTTGATGGTGTTTGGATGGGTCTAGAGCATATATTATGAAAGAATTGTAATTTGTGTAGGATGAATAGGAGAGGGAGAGGGAAATTATGAAACCGTGTTAAATAAAATTATACTCGATTTCATTTTTGAATACATACATATGTCTGGAACAAAATTATGTATGTTCGGGAGAAACGATCGGAAGCGAAAAAAAAATATACTTCGGCTGTTTCTGTAATATTTAGGCTCGAAAAATTATTAGGATCGATACGGAAACTAACTGCAAAAGATGTGTGCGCATTCATCGCGTTGAAGACATTGTAGGATTTATTTTTAGAACCGGAGGAAAATAAAAATATTATGAACGGTCAGAAGAAATGATCGGAAGTGAAGAAAATATATAATTGGAATAATTCCATAATACTTGGAGTTGAATAAAAGTTATTATGAACGGTATGGAAACTAACTACAGCAGATGGGTGTGCGGGAATGGACGGTGTGCATTTATAGCGGTCACATAAAAAAAATAATTACCTCTCAATATGAGATGACGGAGGCGTCGGGAGCGTCGATCGGGGGTTTAATGGTCGTAGTAAAAGTAAATAGAATGCGATATATTCGATATTAAAACAACGTCAGCGGTATGTGCAAGATTGTACGTTAAGTTGCCATAGTGTGTAAAATGATCTGAGGATAAGAAAAAGTAAATAATGTATATTATAATCGATCGTAAAAGAGGGTGGAAGGGGTAAAGGAGACTAAGGCTATTTTAGACTATAGAAATAATTGATTTGTTAATTTATAAATGTTTTGGATAACCGGTTAGGTTTAGACAACAGAGCAGGGATTGGGTTATTATGTGAAAAAAATAATTATTAAAAAAAATGGAGCAGTGTAAATGGATGACACGTGCGGGGGATCGGCGTGTGCGCTTTCGCGACGGAGAACGCTATGTTAGATATATGCGCGGGATCGGGACGTGCGCTTTCGTGGAAAATAACGCTGTGTTAGATATATGCGCGAGATCGGGACGAGCGCTTTCGCATATGGCAGTAAGATCGGGAAACCAGGAAAATAAAAAATATACTTCGACTAATTTTATATTATGTATACTTAGACTTTGAAATATTAAAGAAATAATCGCGGTATCGGGAACGGAACGTATGTGTGCGCGGGGGATATCGCGGTGGAGATCGGAATATGTGTGGGATCGGCGCGTGCGCTTTCGCGACGGCGACCAGAGCGTGCGCGGGAACGAAATATGCGTGTGAGAGGTGTAGACTGGAGTTATAGGTTAGATTTTAGCTTTAAATAATATACTTGGGTTACACTTTGGAATTTTCTTACATGGGCTTGGAATTTTGAAAAAATTGCAGTAACGCAATGGAGGGAGAGACCAGCGGGGGCTTGGGTTACTTTCAGACATTAATTAATATACTTATGTTAATTAATAATCGGTTCTGTTTATCAAAAACGAGCAGGACGCGTACGTGGAAATTTTGGAGACGGAGCGTGTGTGTGTGTGTGTGTGTGTGTGTGTGTGTGTGCTATCGCGGTGGAGATCAGAATATGCGTGGGATCGGCGCGTGCGCTTTCGCGACGGCGACCGGAGCGTGCGCGGGAACGAAATATACGTGTGAGAGGTGTGAACTGGAGTTATAGGTTAGATTTACGCTTTAAATAATATATTGCGGTTAAATTTTGGAATTTTCTTACTTAGGCCTTGGAATTTTGAAAAAAAATTGCAGTACCATAGCAGGACGGGCGGGGTCAGCGGAGACTTGGGTTACTTTCGGACATTAATTAATATACTTATGTTAATTAATAATCGGTTCGATTTATTGGAAACGAGCGGGACGTGTACTGGGGAATTTTGGAGAAATTTGGAGAACTTGGGGGAACTTTCAGCACCTGGACACTAATTGGGGTTACTTGCGCCCCCGAATAACACTTTGGACAGTTTATTGACCTCGGGACACTGTTTGGACGATCGGCTTATCGGAAATGCACGGGAACCGTCTGGGGGAAATTCGGAGAAATCGGGGGAAACTTGGGTGAATTTTGACCACCTGGACATGAATTGGGGTGAATTTCGTGTTCGGATTACCGGTCTGGGGTGAATTTTCGCCTCCGGGACAGGAATTGGGGTTCGGATTAGCGGACCTCCTAGCTTCGGCTTTTATTGACTACTTATATATATATATATATATATATATATGTGTGTGTGTGACATATACCTATAATTATATCTATCTGTAAAATTTAATTGATAAGTTTTAATTTGTTTTAATTCCGTACGCTCTTTTAACACTACTAATATCGAATGAACGAATAAAAGTGTGAATAAGTTTAATCAGCGAAATTGAAAATTTTCCCTGCACTTTAAAAACAAACACCTGTTTATGATAATGCCAACAGCGGACCGTGACGTTTCGAGTTGTTGTTGGTAAAACGTATTACGACGAACTGCGGTAGACCCGATACATTTATAATACATCAGGGTTGGGATATATGTCAAAATAGCGAATGCGCCTAAATGCAGCAATGCAATGGACACATTGTTTCGAATATCGTGGTTTTCTTTTTTTTTCTTTTTTTTTTGGTCCCCATTCTGGACATAACCAGTGGGGAAAGTATATTTAACATAATCTGTGTATAAATGGTTGTAGTGTTCTTATGAAATGTATGTTAGTTATAAAATCATTGTGTGTAAGTGTAGTGGGTGCTTACCAATGAACACAGATTTTTCTTTTTTATAATTTATATAAGTTGTAAAGTAACGGTGATGTTGATACACATAGTCACCGTTACATTATATGTACTTTAATTAGCTTATCAAGTACACAATTAATACAGAATTATATTTAAATTAAATACTATACGTATGTGTTTATGTATATAAAAATATGTATATCTATATGTGTATGTATGTTGTTAAATGCGTTGTATATTTACAGGTGTTAATCGATGTATTATAAGTGAATATTGTTACTCGGTTTTGGGATCATTTTGCTATCAGTTCATGGAAGTAGCTGAGAGTTTTTTTTGAATTTTCTAGGGTTATTACAAATGAAGTATTTATGTTAACGTTATATTTTCCACGGATATCGCTCATTTTTTTACAAGTGTAAATAATATGGTAGATATCATCAATGATGGGTTCCCCGCATATTTGGCAGTGAGGATTATTGCTTAGTTGAAATCCGAATAAATAGCTTCCAAGGTTGCCATGACCAGAGAGTAGTTGGGCATTAAAGAATGTTATGTCAAGAAATTTCAGTTTATTTCTGTTGCTTATGCTGGGAAAGAAATCATAGGTTTTACAACCGGAGCTTTCATTATCCCAACGGGCTTGTCAAATATTCAAGATTTCTATATTTACTTGTTTTTTTAATAGTTTTATCAGCGGAGTTAGTCCTAGTTTGTTTATAATTTCTTTATCTGGTAAGAAATTTATGGAAGTTACTTTTAACAAATTTTTTGTTATCCGATATTCTGTTACTATGGCTCGACTTATCAGAAATAAGTCCAGGGGGAATATATTGGCTAAGACGCAACCTGCAAAAAAGAGATGAAATATGTAAAAGAAATTTTCTCTGATGGCTTTTAACTAACTGAAGTATTCTCTTGTTAATGTAGACGCAGACGCCATAATCGTATATTGCTTGCACTATTCCTTTATATAAAATAATTTTTTCTTTATGTATCATCCCGTAGGTATTGGAAAGAATTCTCCTTAAATTACCAACAATACGATTACACATGGCATTAATTTTATGTAAATGGGGTTTAAATCTTAATTTGTGATCAATCAACACACCTAGGTATTTTAATTGTTCAACAAGTTGGACAATGTAATATTGAGTTGTCTTAATCTATTTGATAGTTTTTGGTCACCGAATATAATCGATCTGCATTTGTCTGAGGAGAAGGTTAAGCCTAGTTCACCAACTAAACTTTCCAGCTTATCATAAATGATTTCAATGTTTTTGATGTCTGTATGCTGTGTTAAGGTAAAGGATATGCAAAGATCATCCGCATAGGAGATCAGTGTACAGTTTATATTTATTAAATTACAAATATTATCCAATTCTTTGTGTATTTTTGAATATGAGATATTCCAAAGTGTAGGGCCAAGTACTGATCCTTGTGGAAACGCCACAGGTTAATTTTTTATTCAGAACTATATTATTGATTTTCAGGTGGGCATTTCTAGATTGAAAGTAATTTATAATAATATATCGATTATGGATGGCTTTACCTGATTGGATTGAAGTATTTTAATTATGGAGGACCATCTGCAGTTGTCGAAAGCACCTTTGATATCAAAGGTGCTTTCGACAAAGGCAGATGTACCACCATCAATCGTTTCATTGATGGATGAAATTAAGTGGTATATCGCACCTTCAGCCGACCTGGATGCACGAAACCCGTACAGATTATTGTGAAGTACATTTTTGCTTGAAATTTCTTCCAGCAGCAGAAGGCTATTAATGACTTTTTCATATATCTTCCCACAAGAATTTAATAAAGAAATTGGCATGTATGCTGTTAACAGAGATGTATTTTTGCCGGGTTTTTGTAGCAAGATAATGTCAGCTGTTTTCCAAACAGGAGGAAAGATTTCAAGACTTAGACATTTGTTAATTACTGCGGGGAAGAGTTTGGGATATTTCATGTTTAATTGTTTGACAATTTGGTCCTCTCCTGATGCTTTATTATTGTTCAATTTTTTGATTATTATGGCAATGTCGAACTCACTGGTGATAAGATGTTCATCTTAGTTTGAAATTTCTTTTGTTAATTTACTGTCCGCTTTTAGGGGGAAGAAGTGGTCGAGAAGAATTTTACATTCTTCACCATCTTCGACATAAAGTTTATTATATTATGTAGTAAGTCAGGAATAGTAAATTTTTTGTATTTTTGTAGAATAAATTTATAAGGTTTTCGCCAAGCATTTGTTTGAGTTATACATTTTTTTCCAGGAGTCCAATTTAGCTGCTAAAATTTGATCTGATTTTTGGTTCTAATGATGGTGGTAGCCTTATATTGAAGTCACCAACAATTATATAATGCGGGTATTGATGTTTTTTGATTATATGGTCGATTTTTTGTAAGTAAGGTTCTCTCTCTCTCTTTATTTGGAAAGAGATAACAGCCAAGTATTAAGTAATTCTTAATAATAATGGCAACGATATTTTCAGATATATCAATTACTTTGTGGATAATGTTACGTCTTATAATAAGTGCAATTCTATTGCTTATGTAGAGGGAAAGAATGTTTGACTGAATTGGGATTTCATTGTTTTTTAAATCGCATTGATTGTTTTGTATAAATGCCTAATTAACAGATGTTGCGCTGCCGAACATCGTGGTACGAAGCGAAAAGTCATCGAAAACGGACAGCAATTAAAAACTTTTCGTTTAAAAAAAGACCTTTTAATATTAAAAATTAAATTAATATCGACTAAACCTTACCCGAAAATTTTATCGCAAGATTGCTGGTTCTTCATTAAACTTTTAAATTGTGTGTCACCTTCAACGATTTTTCCTTCTAGCTTCGAAATATCGTTAGATTTTTGCATCCGTATATTTTGCAAACTTACTAGTGCTCGGCTTGTAGGTGGTGACAGTTGTGTGAAATTGAAAGTTGTAACTTTCACATACTTCACCCGAACCACGAATGTGACAATTGGCAACTTTAACAGTAGCTTTTATATTGAAATTTCGAATATCACGCGAAAACCAAAATCTCTGTCTCGTCTATACATATATAATAACTTACATATTTACCTATATTCAACATTTAAGGGAGTCACGCGTAAAACGAATTTACACACAAGTGTGTAGTAATGCTCTTTTAGCTCCATATGTCTACGGAGTAGGTATGCCTTATGGCTGGAGTTCCGCAAAATTCTTACGTCGTCACGCAAAAGGTCTTTTACTTATATTTATTATAGTGTAAACATTTTAATTAAATTTGTGATGAATAATTAAAATTCAGGTTTTTACTAAAACGAAATAGTTGAATCATCTGAAAGATGTCACAATGTATTGCTGTAAAAAAAAAAGATGTATAGGTGTACTACCGGTTTTGATCAACATACTACATAATTTAATTTAATTTAATATATATAATACGTATATGAAAATAATTCGATTTTGTTTCTCAAGTGTATACTAACAAGCGTGTAATTTCTTTGTTTCGTTTTTTTTTTTGGAATTTTTCCATTTGCTTATGAAACGCAAAAAGGAAAATAATATGGTGAACGGGAAAATGAATGACAAGAATTGCACAAGTAGTTGTTTTTGATAAGTGTTTTGTTCGCGATTGAGTGGACAGACCGATAAAGTAAAGTAAGATGCGTTTCTTCTGAGACGAGAATAGCAATGAAAATTGTAAAAAGAAGTCTCCTTTAAGCGTGTTAAAAAAATTGCAATTAATGGAAAGAAAAATATTTCCGAGTCAGTATGGTCAGTCGATGGCGACTGGAACGAATAATGAAAATGGAAAATGAACGAGCTGGCGAAGCTAGAAAATCGAAAGATGAAAAAATTCCGAAAAGTAATTCACGAGAATCCGTTCGGAGCTTCCTGTCTTTAGTCTCCGAATTTAATTGACGAAAAAACAAAAGAAGAAATTAAGATATTTTCGTAGCGAATATTTCTCTAGTTGTGTTACGAATCACCGGAAGAAAATAAAGTTATTAGCATCGATCGAATAAATTAGCGGACTCGACTCTGATTTGCATTCCATACGCCTCGTATAGTTTTAATGCGTAAATCCGTCGTCTTTACATACTGTTCAATATGAATAATCTCAGTCCGAGAGGCAATCAGCGTGCACATGCAGATGTGAACGAGATGGTACCAATGAGCTACCACATCAACTGGCGCACGAGCACACATGATCAGTGTGCATAACAGGGACAAATCATCGTACCCACCAACATAGGATTGAAAAATCTGCTGTCGAGGCTTGACTGTAATATTGAAGAACCGCTGTACAGACCGTGCCCTATAAAAATGTAAGCCATTCCTCGTCATTCAACACATGTAGCTGTACCGTCTGCTGTCGGCAATGTAGATCCAAATAGGCTGGTGAATCGGTATTTCTAAAGAGTTGAAGAACGTACATTGGCGATACGGTCGGAACGAGAGTATCCCCATGAATAAATCAAAAACTGATAAGATTTGTGAAAAGCAGGACGAGAGTGTTCAGCTTGCCGACACACTTATCTCGCCGAGCTTTATTTATTCAGTTTATAACGTTGCTCCTCGTTCATTCATATTCATCAAAGCTTCGAGATCCGTAGACAAGATCGACGGCGTAGTGCGCCCCTAGCGATGAAAATCACGTGCCTGATCGATCGCCTCCTTGTACGTCACACGTTCAGGATTTCCGGATGATATGTTACGTTAATATAAGAAATCTCTCGAAAATTTTACGAAATCTACCGTTCATGAAATTTATTTCAAACTCCATAACAAATATATATGTAACTCGAAATAGTTATAATGTAAGGGGTTTTTGTCGCGAAACGATCGATTTCGTAGAGATTTCTCATGTTGGTATCATCTCTACCTCCCGACGTGGCGTACAATTCGAAACAGTTACACTGTCTCTCGTAACGGTGCTGCGAATAAATTTACATTTCTCGATAATTGATTTTGATTCACGCTGGCAGGAAAGAGAAAAAAAAAAGAAACGAATCTAGTTATTTTTGAAATTTGCTGCAAAAGCAAAGTTTCTTTTTTTGTTTTATTATAAAAAAACTCGAAATTGTCGGAAAATATTATTTTTTTCCATAGCCTCCGTAGAAAAATTTCATCAAACGGTTTTGCATCAGAATTCAACAAAGAACTTTGCAAACTAACCCCGGAGGAGGGGAAAAAAATAGTACTTTTTCCGTTATCTTCGAAGTTTGCCTTATTCATTTGTACAAAACGATGTAATTTAAGTTATTTTTAATAAAACATTAAAAAACAGAAAATTATCGCTATATTCGATACTACCGATATATGTTTAAATTCCGAAATTAACGAGTGTGAACCCCTCTAAAAAACTTCACTGGTACTACGGCTGAATTGAACACTAGCGACGTATATCAGTATTGTTTTATGGGGAAAAAGTTCATTCGTATTGTAGCGTATTTTTGTATGAAGTAAAAAGTGAAAATTTCGCATGATTCCACAACTTTGCGCATTTACCCCGCGGCAAGCTTTTCATCCGTACACCAAGAAGCAAGAGCGACAAAAGGAACATAATGCCGAAAACACTTGATAGGAACGCAACAACGGTAAATGAAATTCAAAAAGTGGATGTTCAACAGGAAGTTGTATTTAAATAATTTTTTCGACGGGCTGGTGAATACGAGAAAAACACGTTTCAAGCGTACGTTCCATCAGGACAATATTTAGAACGGTCACATTTAAACGGTGCAATACTTTCAGATTCTACGACAAAACATGCGATAACCATAAACGAGCACGCAGAACTAACGTAGCAAAACAATGAACTGACTTTCGGTTTCACTGATTCCAATTTTCCCTCAGGGTATCATCATAATAATATTTCGTCGTCATCTTTGGGAGCAAAAAATCCGTCATTAGAAAAGATGTGAACTTATTACGCATCACTTGAAAAACTGCAATTCATCGGATTTTTGTTACAAATTTCATTAACTGATAACCTAAATAATGATTTGCGCCCATTTTCTACTAAGTAGGTAAAGATGATCCACACTTCGCTCGAGAGAGAATGAAAGCAATACGCCAGAAAGAGATTGAAGGAGAAAATAAATAATGGAAGTTGGAACATCCCTCGGAAGGAACATGATCCTTCTTTTTCCGTACTTATTTGATTTTATTCACTGACACGGCTCCGAATAGTCACACAGAGTTGGTTCTGCCTTGAATTAAATTTTCTTGTGAACAATCTCTTTCCCGCATAGTTTCCTCGTTTCCTATCTGCACCTATTCCACTTGTTTAACATTTCCATTCACGTTCTTTTCCACGCTGATCATGTTTTAATTGAAACAAACAATCATGCTTTTATTCCAACAGATTAAAACCCCGGCCATTCTTTTCTTACAAATCCTTCTTACATAAATTCCATTCCATTTTCTTCTCTGTTGTTCTTCTTATATTCTATACGCTTAAACGTTTAACAACTTATTTTTCTCCTCCTTTCCAATTCTTCGGCTCGTATACCCTTCACTGAAAAACCAATCAAAAAATAGAACGTCTTCATTATTGTATTAGAGCTAATGGAGAAGACCTTTGAATGCGAACACTAAGGTTATTTGAAGAATTGTGAGAAAAGTTTTTTTCACACTTTTTACGATTGTGAGGAGTTTTATTTTATTAAAAATATTATAAAAGACGTGTACTACAGAAATTATATTAATGGATTTAATGTATTTTAAAGTCTTGAGGAAATTTTCTGTGCTCGCAAGTGTGTCGTTGATAGATTCCGGGATGTTGAACTGCTCTCTAGTCGTCCTGAGGGGCGACTTTCTATTAAAATGTGACATACATCAAGGTTTTGATTTTTGTGGCTCCTCTTTAGTTATATGATGGATGTGAGACGCTCTGATGTGGCAAGTTCTAAGTCTAGTAATTACACATTGGTCTGATCGATTAGTTAGAATCATTGGTCTTGGTGAGTGCATATCTTGTCTTACCGAATAGAGCTTAGAGCTGATGGCTTGCCACCTCTTGTTCCAGTAGTTTTTCACAGTTTCGTGGATCCGTTTTTTTTTTTTTTTTGCTTCATGGAGTTGGACTGGTACTTGTGGTTTAGGCATGGTTATAGCCTTCTTGGCTAAGGTATCGACTCTTTCATTGCCAGGGATCCCTTGGTGTGCCGGTATCCATAGTAGCATAAAGCTTATTCCTTGAGTTCGAAGACCACTGATTAAGACTTGTACTAATTGGACTAATGGATTTTCGGCGGTACTATAGTTTTTTAGTGCTGTTAGACTGGACAGTGAATCAGAGCATACGACGTATTTGGTGTCCGCGCGGCCACATTTGATGCGTTATAAGGCTTGGCATATAGCATATAACTCACAGCTACAGATTGAGAATTAACTAGGGAGCTTGGTCGATATGCAGTCCTCGGTCTCTGTGGTAAGTGCGCATCCTGCTTGGTCTTCTTTGATTGATCCGTCTGTGTATAGGAATGTGTGGTCCTCATAATTGCTTTTGATTTCCAGGAATAATTATTGGTATGTATGGCTGTTGGTAGCCGATCTATAGGTTATGTGCTAGTTCTATATTCATAGGGATCTTTTGAGTTAACCAAGGTGGTAACGGATATTGAGCCCTTTGATAAGTTGGTATCAGCTCGGTTTTTTTAATGTGTTTAGGTGTTCATGCAGTCTGATTTTTAGTGGTTTTGTGGTAGTCTGGGATGGCTTCGGTACACGTTGTTTGCTGCATTTTGTGTCAGGAAGACGTGAATAGGGTTGAGAGGAATGCTTTAAGTTTGGTAGCATATAAAATAGTTAGTTCCATTCTTCGATATTTAAGAGGCTTTTATTGGGCTTCTACGAGAATGCTAATGGTTGGAGTGGTTCGAAATACTCCAAGACTACGTCTGAGGGCCGTATTTTGAACTGTATCCAGTTTCTTTAGTAGGTTTGGGTTTGCGGCGCTACAAAAAGAAGACCTCTATAAACCCCTATTAGGCTTTCTTGATTTTCTCCCCACTTGCTTGATGTTAGGACTTTAATGATATTCAATATTTTTTTACATTCTATAACCAGATCTTCAATGTGGTTTTTCCATGTATATTTGGAGTCAAATGTCATACCAAGTATTTTCATTGTGTCAACGCGTGTCAAGGGCTAGTTGTCTAGTTTCAATGATATTGGTTCTATTGTTTTATTACTTCTTGAAAATACAGTGAAAGTCATATATATATATATATGCAACAAAAGCTAATTCCAGTAAATAATTTATTGTTAGACTAATAAGTAATAATGTAGTTTTTACTTTAAAAAAAAAAAAGTTCGAGAGACGAGCATTGCAATTTTTGTTTCGCGGTAAGTATTTTTACGAATCATTTTTAATTTTTTTTTTTTCCATTACCGATTCAATTTACTCACAGAGGATGCCAACTCAGAAGGTAATTCCCAGTAATGTATACGCGGTTTGCACGTTTTACTTCGTCTAATACCATTTTGTTCTTTCTAAAGTTGATATTTTGCTAAATCTGTTAATATGTTCGGCGTTTCGAATGAATCAACAGATGGATTTGTACTATTATACTCTTGCTTCAAATCAATATTAGTTCCTTTTATAAATCTTACTTTTTTATTTTTCGTCTATGTTCGTAGCATTTAGGAAAAAAATATGATTTTATTTTTCAACAAATTTTTTATATTGTGTGGTGTAGACCTCATTAACAAAGAGGATATTTAAATCAGTGCGTAAGGTCATATTAGAGACGTATTTGGGGGCAGCTGCGATTGTCTGGAGAATTTTGGACTGCTGGCTTTGGATTTTAGATAAGTTGCTTTGTACAAGCGCAGTCATATATCTCCAGCCCATACCTCCATATTGGCGCTATGATAAGGTAGATGAATCTTTTAAATCTTATACTTAGAGTAAAAGATCTACCTAATAGAGTGTATAGTGTCCTAGTTCGAGTGACAATTTTTTGGCAGATCTGAGCAACATGATATCGCCAGCTGAGTCTGCGATCGAGATACATTCTCAAGTATCTCACAGAATCTGATCGTTCGATTTCCCTATTATTTATTTTTATTCCGGGACATGTAATCAATCTACCCTGTAGAACTAAGGCCAAAATGCTTCTCTTACTAGATATTGCATTGTTCACTTTTACTATCAGACAGATAAGAAAGAAAGAATAAATATAAGTCCGGAAGCAGCAGTTGTTTGAGTTTATAAAGCGGACCAGAGTGTCATGGTCAATCGAACGTCTGAGACACGTCCAGAAAGGCCGCAGACCTTCCTCTTTCCAGAATCGTTGTGAGATTGCATCCATTGCTATATGGCATTGTTGTAAAATGGTTCTGAAGCCCTAATTAATGATTGGGAATTACCTTACTAGCAGTTAATATAGGTTGAATTCTTCTTAATATTAGCTTTCCCAAAAACTTTAAGAAGACTAATAGTTCTATAAGACAATAATGAAACCTGAGTTTTGTTGTGTTTCCGTACCATTAAAATTATGGACCTTTTCGAGGCTTTCAAAAAGTAGCCGAATCTTAGAATTGCGTTGAATATATAGCATAGAAGAATTGCTGCTTTGTTTGGTAAGTTGGATAGTACTTTGCCGTTGCCTTATCGATCGGAGCATTTTGCAAACATAACTCTTTTGGAGAGGATGGCCTACTAGGGAGCTGGAGTTGTAACGGTTCATCACTATATTGTTCGATATATTTTGCGTGGACTGGATTTATATCCATGTACGAAGTAAACGTTGTTTCCAAATGAGCCTGCAAATGCGTTAGCTTTTTCATCGTCAGTTTTGACCCACTTTCCATTTGCTAGTTTAATATTACACTATTCGTGATATCATTGCATTATTTTTTTGGTAGCTATCCATAGTAAGTCATCTTAGAGGCTTACGGAATCAAGGTTCTGCTTGAGGTTGCTGTTCTTATAAATGCTAATCTTCTCCGTTAATTTATGACGAAGTTGACAGTACGTAGCTTTCACAGTCGGATAACGATTAGATTGTTAAGCTCTTTTCATCGCTCACGTTAATTTTGTTAGCTTCCTAACTTCCATAGGAACAAAATCTTTAATATTCGTTTTATGAGATTTATATATGTATATATATAGTGGAATTAACGCACGCAGTCTCTATTAATCCTGTAAGATTGTTAACTGCTGCTTCAAGATGTTCCGCACATTTTAGTCTAATATTAAAGTCGATATATACTGTTGTTTTCCATAATGTTTGCAAAATAATTCCAGTCAGTTGCTCGATTATTTAGTCCAAACTGTCTATGTTGTATGGTGGAATTGATATCTAAATTGGCTATTACCCCGGTACAAGATCGGTTGATAGGTCACTTAGAGTGTGTTGCAATATCCTGGGAGTAAATTATATCAACGCCGCTGTTATTTAATGAAAAATGTAATTAGTAGTAGTTTGATTCATGCTAGATTTGCTCGTTGTAATCATTTACAGACTTTTTCTTTAATTCTTTAATTGTCTTCGCAATTTTGACTTGTACCACCTCCGCGAATATGCTCCACATATTTTTTCGTCCTACATCATGCCGTTTTATTTTTTTTTTTAGTACAGAAGCTGCAAGGTTTCCCCCTCGATTGAGTTGATATACACCGTCACTCTATCACATTTTAATGATACGAGCAAAATTTCTTTATTCATAACTACACGTATGTGTCAGTTTATTAAAGTACATCAAGAAGCTGGCAGAAAATTTTATATATCACAAGTGTATTTATATTTGAAAATGTGAAAATCGTTCGATCGGTATGAAATCGTTCGATTTTACAGAGTAACACTGACAATATTTGTAGCAAAAGCGTAGCTTTATTTGTAAATATTTACAATAAAGCCATTTTAAAAGAGAAGTTTTAATTTTTAATGCGAAAGTGTCGCCCAACTATTTTTTTCTATTTTTCGCTCTTTCGTTTCTTTTATACTTTGTAAAAAGTTAGTCCAATTGAAGTGCTCGTTACTGAATTAGTGTACCGGTCTACAACGAAATTCCTACGTCGGGACTAAAAACTTTCGGAATAAACTTCGCCTAGGAAATTTTTACATTTGAAGAGCGTGAAACTCTTCAACTGGTGCCGGTTGCAAATGCACCGCAAAATTATCACCATCTTCGGATACTCTACTATATATTCCAACATCGGCATCATTACTTTTTCTAGCAGCGTGTATCAAGCATACACACTATTTTAGAACCGTTGTAGTTGTGTATTCCTGTATGTTAGAGCCGCAGTAATGTATATGAGGATCCGGATTTTGTTCCCTTCCCTTATAGAAGGCGTGGTCATGAAAGATTAAAATAATTACCCTCTCTGTTTGAAGTCCGATTATTTAATTAAACGAAAGAAATAAAAAGTGCGATTGTGCGACTTCCATTAATTTGAAGTTCATTTAAAAACTGTGAATGCGCAATATTTTTATTTAAAAATGTAAAACTGAAATTGCAAATAAAAGAGAACGCAAAATTTACCTATTTCTTAGGTTCCGAATCCTTTTCGGAAGTATTTCTAGCTAAAAGCTCTTCGTATCGGCTTTTTTAATGGAAGCCAGTTGTCAGCGGTGTTATTTCTATTGCCATTATTACTCTAGTTAATTAACGAATGAAATGAAATTATTTCGTTCGCTCTACGAAAGTAAAGTATTAATAAATGCTTCACGTTTTTTTTGGAGTTGCGAAGAAATCGACGATTACAAGCAACGTATATATTGTGAAATAACTTTTTATAAATGCATTTAATCGTTATTTACTCTTTTTATTACGTTTATTTGTTAATTATACAGCATTTATCGATTAAAACGAATAAGTTCGTATTAACGAATGTGATCGCGCGCAGTATGTTGTTAAAACAATAAACCAATCGGTAATTTAGTTATAGAGTACTTTGATAGATGGCGCTAAATACTAACTGCAGTTTTTATGATGTTTTTGAATCGAAAAAAAACAACAAAACATTCCAATTCTTCGTTCGTACTTAATTAGTGGACAGAGCAGCTAGAAAAATAAATCGAAAAGGTTAAAATACCGTTGATGAAATATATACCCCATCATATTGAACAGAGATGATAAATGATGAATGGCAAACATAATGTGAATCAAAATTAGCGGCAATGTTGGCAAGAAATATTTCAAAATACAAAAAACCATATATAGAATAGAAGGCATAGTTTACAAATAAAATGAACGGAGCATTTATACGTACATAATGCCGAATGAAGAGCTCCGGAAATACTACAGAAACTGGCTATATCATCGAGCAATACATGTTATTATCTAAGAATATTTGTAAACATGGGCTATCAGTGAGTGTTGAGGAGATTTTGGTTTCGCTTTCGTATGCGTTGTTTTTCTTCATAATTGTTGAATTTATAACAGTAGCCCATGTACGAGTAATTTAATTTTAATTTTACTTAATTTAATTTCGTGTACACGTAATTGTCGAGGAACGCAAATATACTAAATTACAAACATGGGCTATAAAATTATGTTATATTAATTTACAGTAATTAGCATATAATAGTAGTCCATGTATACTCATTAATATTTTCGCGACTCGCGCTAATTGAGCGCATCTGCAGTTTTTAAGATTTTCTATATATACATATTCCGTTGTACGTATACTCCAAAATATATTGATTGATTTATGCGAATTCAATTTATCATTGCTGACTAGTAAGCTCTTTAACCAATACTTTACTAATGTCTCAGAAGAATGTTCAATCTTCCTTTGATTTAACCACATAGCTACAAAGATAATAAAGTGAAAAAATTTAAAATAGATGAAATGAATGAAGCAAAAAGAGACAAACATTTAGAAAAATTATAATGAAAATCGTTGAAAAAAAGTAAAAAAAGGTCAATTACTAAAAATTTAATTTCAAAAATCTTATGTGCTGTTTGCTAAATGAGACTAAAATATTTAGAACCGCTACTTATAAAAACATACACGTAATTTTAAATATGAACGAATAATAAATTCCCCAGTTTTTACTAAACCCAAAATCAAATCTGTTCCGTTTTTCATAGAAAGCAACAACAAAAAATCCTGGATATAAAACATCGCGAACCCAAAACTTCTGAAGAATGCTAAAACTAAACTGTTTCGGGTCTCGTAGCGTTGACAAAAAAACTGCGGTGATGACATCTGCAGAGTAGTATCATGCGGCAACAATGTCGGGTTTCGAAGCATCTGTATAAAATCTGAAAGGGTC
Source organism: Icerya purchasi (assembly GCA_039619475.1). Classification (NCBI taxonomy): domain Eukaryota; kingdom Metazoa; phylum Arthropoda; class Insecta; order Hemiptera; family Monophlebidae; genus Icerya; species Icerya purchasi. The sequence goes on along the minus strand of CM077115.1, from coordinate 74,402,639 downwards.
TCACGTCTACTTCCCGAGTCTCGCATAATACACATTATAAAATTGCAAAATTCGTATATTTTATTTTTAAATTTACCTTACCCCTCCATGGTTCCCATGATTCACACGAATAATTACATTACAAAAAACATAATTTTGCAATTCTAGCACTTTAATTAAGCCTGGGTCTCAGGTGGTCCGCTTGATACATACCGGGTTTCACAACGAACTGGACAGCAATATATATATATATATGTATTAATTACATCGTAAATCTTGGGCTACACACATTAGAAAACATGTCCTAAAAAAATGTCCCAATTTTATGTAACGTTTGTTATATTTTATAGGATTTTTGTGATTATGTTATATTCATATGGACCGATTTATAATTACGTTGTAAATTTTGATCATTTCAAACAAAGCATAGAAGAGAAAAAGACGGAAATGTAAGGAAGAGGGATCAAGGGCCACAGCCCCTTGCGAGGTCAAAATGGCCGAGTTTTATATACGGGTGTGTATATATATATATATATATACACAGGGCCGGATTATAGCCAAATGCCGCTGTGGGCTCAGTAATTTCTGCCACCCTTGGAATAATTTATAAATTAAGTAATAAAAATTATAATTGAGTAACTGTAGTAAGAAAGGACATAAAAGTTAAAAATTAATTTTCAATTAAAAAATTTCACACATTTTTAAAACATACCTAAATTTTATTATAATTCTATACATACATTATTCTTTCATGTGCCAATTAAAGTTAACATTTTTTACGACGCAATTTTAAAGATGCAAATTCATTTATTATATCATCAAAGTTTAAATTCATCACTAACTGTTATTCAATGAACAAAACAGATAAATTATTTAACTTTTGGTGAGACAATATTATTTTCGCCGTTAGCGTGTTTTTTCATCAGATTCAGTATTCAGAATAGTTTCAACAGGTTATGGGTCTCTAGCATGTTTCCCGCAGTGCCCCAGTGCCACACTGCTTTGAGCACCTTTCATCGTTTGGTATGGCAAGAAATAATATAAATAATTCTTTGAAAAATCTTCTAACTTGTCGTATCAATGAGATACCGCTACTACATTTGTGAATTTTCAGTTTTTCTTCCAGTCTTGTTTGACCTCTTATCATGCCGACCAGCCATTGTCTTGTGCACACTTCGAGAATTTCCTTTAACTGCTAATATTATAACTGTTTTGCCTAATAATAATGTACGTTCCGGTTTACACTTCGTTAATTTTAAATTCATTTCTCGATTCCCCTGCTTACATGTCATTTGTCTATAATCATTTGGAAATTTTACCTAAATCAATATATTCCCATTTTAACTTTTCTGCACATTAATGCAAGTTAAAAAATGATTTTATCACATTCCTCTCCTACCCTAATATGACTAAAACGCCATAATATGTAACACAGGCTCGTGCCCAGAATTTTTTTTGGGGGGGGGGGGGGGTGAAAATTTTCTTTGCATATTTATTTTATAAATAACAATACATTTTTCATCAATATCCGCATACTATTATTAATTTCCATCATTTTGATTTATATATGAATAATTTACATAAATGAATTACCCCGTATATGAACATTAATAAAAATTACATGTTATTGATTATACTCGTAATAAAAAATTTTGCATAAAATATTAATGAAATACCTAAACTATTTCAGTTCTCATGGGGGGGGGGGGTTAACCCCCAAAACCCACCCCGTGGACACGGCCTTGATGTAACAATATTTTGGAAATTTTAAGTATTTTTCAAAAGAAAAAACTTTTCAATCTCATGCAAATTTGTCGCCTTTCGAATTTTGCCGCTGTGGGCTGTAGTCCATTTAAGCCCGTGGTGTAAATCTATGACTGTATATACATGCATGGGCGTCGCCAGGGGGGGGGGCAGGGAAGGGCAGCTGCCTCCCCTGGAGCCTTGAAACTTTTTAATCAGCTTGCATTGATGAGTATTCATAGGCGCGTAATCATGAACAATTTGCCAGAAACCCACGAAAATTATGTTTTAATTAAGATTTTATTCTTGTTTAATAACATATTAAGCGTTTACAACTTATACATTTTATTTTTCCTATAACTCATATCCTCCTTCTATCATCTTGCCCCCCCTCCGGCGGTTTGGCAATCCATCTAGCACCTCCCTGGCTCATTGGCTGGCGACGCCCTTGTATACATGTATATATGTATAAATAGAAGTCGGAAAATTTCTGTCCGTCCATGCGTTTTATTTAATGCGCGATTTAGCTGAACTATGAGGGCTTTATCAATAAAGTGGAGAAAACAGAAGAATAAATAAAAATAAAAATTTGGATACAACTTTTACCATAGTGTAAATACGAGTAGTATTTTAAATAAAATTATTACCACAATAAATATAAATTAAATGCAAAAGCTCAAATAAAATTATTACTATGGTAAACATATACATAAGTTCTAGATAACTTCTTTGATCGAACGTACATAAGCTCTCAATAACTTTTTATCAATTTTTAGCACAAATAATAACATCACGTTCCATCGCTTCTACTTTTGCTTTACTGAAATCATTAAACCTCTATAACAACGGGATCCAAATAGAACAGATTCGTTCCTAGTCTGTTAGTAACACACAGTGCGGAGAATTAAGAACAAAATGTGTTCTGTATTAGCTTTTACGGTGAAATAAAGAATTCGGCACGATCAATTTTTAATAGTTGCTAGTGGAAACATTACTTATTCTCAAATTTTAAATCCTCGCCCAACTGTTGCGTTTATTCAGTTGTGGTAACAAATGTTTATAAAACTCTCAATGAAGAGGAAGTCGGAAGACTCAAAACAAAAGAGCGTCTAGTTGGAGAACATATTCTCTTAGATATGTAATTCTCGGAGATTACTGTTTGATCAATTCGCAACCGATTCATGACGGAGTATCCTATGTACGTAAAATAAAAAGGAAAGAATGGTGTGTTAGTTATTGATTATATATATATATATATATATATAATTTACAAATTATAGCTGTGCGTAATCTCTTTTACATAAGCACGTTAATTAAAAACCTCAAAAAATGAATTAAACATTATTTACTTTTAAGCGGTAAGGTAGACAGGGACAGTTTATAAAATAAGGGGATGGTATGATGAACAAGAAGGAGTAAAAAACAGTTGATTGCCGTGATCAGCTGACGGAAAAGTAAACGGGCCGTTTTACGGAATAGGTGAATGATACAATGGAATTGGTGAATAAGGAATAAAAAGCAGATAGTTACAATGATGTAATGGGACGGTTCCAGAAATGGCACTCAGTTAATTATGATGAATATTTTGACAAAGGACAACCAGATTTAAAAAAAAAAACAAAAAAAAAAAACGGTTAAAGTAAAATAAAAATTTAAAAAAACTATTTTATAATATGTAGAAATTTTAAATAAAACAAAATTGTTTTTTCTTAAATTCTACAAAACGGCATTAATATGTTCACAGAGTCGTGGTTAACAGCTAGTTTGAATATAAATTTGATATAAATTATATGTTTAAATGTATTTTTTACACTTATAATTATGCTCTAATTGAAGAATTTATTAAGTAAGCCATTAAATTGATTAGATGCGATACTGATAAATACGGCTACCAACTCCGTTAATTTTTTGTTGTAAATTTATAAAACGACTAAAGGTTATTTTTAAATGTATTATAAAGACAATTTTTTGCATTCGTTATAGAAATATGAAATACGGTCTTTTTAAACGTAACAGAAAAACGTTACGTTTTTTAAATTTTTTGAATTATAAATGTTCGTATCCATTTTCTATTTAGTCGCTTTATTAAATATATATATATATATAAAATTACGTATTACAGAATAGTTATAATAAAAACATAAAATATGGCCGACATGTTTCGGAGTTACCGAAGAAAAGAAATATAAATAATTACCTATTAGATACAAAAATTAAAGATACAATGCGGCGATATTTAATTTTAATAATTCAATACGGAGGAAAATAAGAAAAGGTATTAAGAAAAATAAATAAACAGTTACAGGGAAGCGAAAGCGAAAAGCGAAAAGAGATAGCTAAGTCGGAAACAAGAAGAAGAAAAAAAAATTGACGACAACATGTGTTTTTATATATATTTAATAAAGTTACATTTTCTGTAACATGAATTGGCTCATTTGTTCAGTTTAAAAATGACATCAGGAAGAGTACAGCTAAGCAGAAATTAGCTCTAGCAAAAAATATAGTAATCTTTCTCTCCGGCATGATCAACACCATTGTTTTCAATATTTCATCTCGTTTTATATGAGGGCTGATGAAAAAGTCATCGGATAAATGCTATTGTGGAACGAGTAGAGTACATATACTGTTTAGCGACTTGGAGGTGGAAGGCCTGAATTTTTTTCCGCTCAAGCGAGCAGCGAGTGTGTGCGTTTTATGTACAGTCGAATCAGACGGGACCGGTATGGTTTTTTTATTTTTTTATTTTCACGCAAAGTGTCGAGTATTGAACAGCGCGCAAACATTTAATTCTGCTCAAAAACTGAGAAAAAAGTTCAGCGAAAATTTCAATCTAATAAAAACACACGTTTACAGTTTGATAAGAGGCCTACTATCTACCTTTTTTCGTCCGAGGCCGGGAATCTATCGGAGAATGACGCGAGAACCAGTCGACCGGTTACAGGTTGTTCTTCGGAGCGAATTTCTCGAGTGTTCGTTTGTTTCAAATAGACGTGTCTGGAAATTCAAGAAATTATGTAGTTCTGAATCTGAATTAGAGGAACTTTTGACGGATGGATTTGAAAATTTCGAGTTCGTGCGGAACTCCCTTTACAGCTGTTAACGGAAGAGCAAAAGCGCACAATCGACCAGAAATTGCTCGAGAATTGTTCACGAATATCGAAAATGGCACTCGTCTTCCCTCAACGGAACTATTACCACGGTTGAAAGCTAGAGCTATGTACACGATGGAATTGCCGCTGCTCTAAGGGGATTACATCGAAAAATTCGCCAAAACCGAACAAGAGGAGTGAGAATCATCGAGAATGAAACGATCGGGATTGGAAATCACGATGGTGTTATTTTTTAACAACAAAGTTTATTACCATTTACCACGATGTGGAGCATTTGACTGGACAAGTGGAAAAATAGTTGACTGCATTACTGTTTCGCGTCACACGTCTCTTCTGATTATGATCGGGCAGTAATAAAATTGATGAACTCATTATTTCAATTACTTAATAAATGGAATCATTTATAAAATAATAATAATAATAATAATAATAATAATATATTTAAAATTAACAATAGCTTCGTGATCACAGTATATATTACACTAAGGTTAATTTTAAAAATGAAAATGCAATAAAAGATATAAGATATCGATAATAAAAAATAATGGTTATCAATTATAATTATAAACTTGAATTGTGAAAATCGGTAAAATGATGGTAACAAAATTCGTAATATAAAAAATTATTTAATTCAGAATACCGAGTTAAAATTAAATATATTTTGAATTTTTCATATTACGATTATATTGTAATATTTATGTTAAATTAACGATCTCCAGGTGAAATTCGTCGACGAAGTCATCAAGGATTTCGCAGAACAACACAAGAAGCGCCTACATCAACACATCAACGTTGAGGCACTGCAACTTCTCGACACCGAATATGACGTACGACGCCTTAAGCGTTACAAACCACAAGACTTGGTCTTGTAGTTAATGTAAATATTGTAAATAATTTTTGGGGGCTTTGATCAATGGATCTAATGTCCCCGTTCAAGTTTCACTTAGTCTAGAAGATACATTCTGTCTAGTATTAAGTACATTTTAATATATGTAGTATTTATTTAACGTTAGTCGTTATGATCGTACTAATTAATATTAAAAAAAAAAAAAAAAAAAAATATTGTAATATTTATGTTAAATAAATGGATTATCTGGTATAGTTACGATTAAAACACACACACACACATATATATATATATATATATATATATATATATATATTTATTAATATAATAGAGTTTTCGGGGAAATTTAACATTTTGTAAAATTATTGATATATTTCAAAACAAAATAAATTTTTCGTAATATCATATGCAATCGGCTATTGATGATTTTCCTATATATTTATATTTTCCTGTATAAGCGTGTTCTTTATATCTGGTCTTGAAATTTCTACGTGTTTATCTCCAATGTGCATTTTATGACATGTATTACAACTGCTTTATAATAATGGTTATATTAGCTGTGTTATTATTGTATTTATTATTGTATTTTATTTAATCTTAAATATATCGTTATTTTATAAAAGTGTATATGTCTATTGATTTATTTAATAAATAATTACATTCTGTTCTCCCGATGTAGTAGCCACGTCTGATTTCCAGTTCTTTCCAAATTGAAATCCGGACGATTCAATAACGCGCAGACGATTCAAGAAAACAGCAAGGAATAACCAAGGCGGAGTTCGTTCAGTGTTCCTCGGAAGAAGCAATTGAATGATGAAGACTAACCATTGCTACGAAAGAGGAATAATGCTTCGAGTACGATACAATTATTCGTAGAAACATTTTATTTTGCAATAAAAAGGTGATACTTCTTTGATACAATAACAAAAATTTATTTCTACGAATGTTTTTAATTTACCGAAAAACTATTTCAAGGTTTTTCCTGGAAAAATTGCGTTTACTACATCGTAGAAACCGCTTCAATTCGACGTGTACTCATGAGGAGAATGGGGCTTCGTATATCGCGAAAAGAGAAACCTTCTAGTCACGGTCGCGGGTCTTGCTCTTTTTAATCAGTCCTTTTTTTAAGTGTACTACGAAGCGGTTAAAAAGAAAAAAAGAAAAAAAAAAAGAAAAGAAAAGTTCAAACGATAATAATATTTTTGGTAATTCGATCAATTTTGGAACGGGTATAAAAACATGTACGAATTCGATCAGTAAGTTATTAATTAGTGTTCCTTAATTTTTAATTAAGTTGGCCGATTTCAAGTTGTTCGGGTTAAGCTTACATTTAGTCGCTTGTTAGTTAATATTTCAGTTGCTAATATTAAAAATCAATCTATTAAAAAAAAGTTCCATTCTCGTAATAGTCGTTATATAACTTCAACTGTATCTTCTCTCGTGTTGCATATTTATATCGAACATTTTATGAACAGGTATGCTAATAAAAACAATATAAAAAAAAAGAAGTGATTAATTCTTATCATTATAAATTCGACAAGTTATCAATTATTCGCTCAGTTTTTAGTTAAGTTGGCCGATAATAATTCGAGTTAAATATACAGCGAATTAATTTTCAGTGGATAAGGTTTTTCGGTAGTTAATATTAAAAATTGGGAAATATAAAAAAAGCCGATTCTTATTTCGGCATACGGTGTCAAAGTCATGTAGCGATAATAAATATATAGCAGATGTTTTTATTAGTAATTGATATGCCGTATGTACTTCGGAATGAGAATTTTTATATCGTGTATTTTACCATCCATGTAGAAAGAAATTTCATATTGCATCAGGAAAAATGGAACAATTACAGAGTCAATAAAAATGATAATAGTATCGACAAATTTCGCAAATGTCGTTATATGACGTCAAAATTGTAAAACTGGGTCGCGTTCACTTTCGAGGAAAAATCCTTTTGATAGTTGCGTAGAATTGTGTTTGTTTACTTCTTAAATGCTGTCTGGCGTTACGTTTAAAACGCGATCAGATTCGAATAATTACGAAACAAAAGCACATCGTAAAAAACAAATGGCTTCAAAGCGTAATTTTCATTTAACACCTTTTTCCCGGTTATTATTGACAATATTAATTACTCGAGTGACTTTTTACGCATCGATCTTCGTACATTTATTTTCTGCGCCACAATTGACATCGGGTAGTAATTGTCGCTGTCTCAGGTTGAAGGAATTTTTCATCGAGCCATCTGTCCGAATTTTATTCGCGCTTAACAAGTGAACAAAGAATAAAAGTACGAAAGAGGATTACAATGGAAGAAAACGATTTAGAGATTACCCCGTCTCGTCAGATATGCGATTAATTTCATAATCCGTCGATGAATTTTTATTAATTCGTACGCGCGCGTTTGTCATTTTAATGATACCGGTAAAATCGCGAAAGATAAAGATAAAGGAATTTATTTCGTTTCGATCAGTTCTCTCGTCCAGCGTTACGCGATTCCTTTCGCAGTATGCTGCATCGCTGCTTCCAATTCCACTGGCTTTGATTCCCTAAACCGATTGCAAAATTTCGCTGCTGAAATAAAACTATGCGTCTAATTGGACTGCTGTTACGACTCGATTGATTGTGTACACAAAAGCGAGAGTCGAACGTCACCATCATCATGTATTTTCCAAAAAAGGCTGTTTTTCATCAGATATTAACAGTCTTTCCCAGTAAGTAAAATCGTTGTTAATTTCTTTTTTTCCTTTTCTTCGTGATATCTAAATATTTATTTATTCATTATTAATCAGCCTATATGTGTGTGTGTGTATATTATATGCATACATATACATATATATATATATATATATATATATATATATATATACATATATATATACACAAGTTGTTACCCACGGCTTCGCCTGTACCCGTTTAAATCTGCACTTGGAATTCATAAAAAAATTTTTGTTTTATCTGGAATTATATTTATGTGAAGGTTCGTTTCTCCGTTTTGGGAGAAATATGTTTATCACCGTCCGAACAAAAAATGATCTCCACGTTTCACGTTTAATTAAAGATTATCTGCCTTTCTATAAGACCTATCTGTCGTGATCTAACAAAAAGTTTCGCTCAACTAAACAGCACACGTAGCCATCATTTTGAAGAGGTCGAGTTATACACATGATGATCTTCCATAATTATACATTTAAGAGAACATGTTCTTCACTGATATCTTCCGATCTCTCTGTCCTGAGCGTTTTATTAAAATTAGTTTATTAACACAACAGCTACAGTAGTTGAGTAAGATTTCAAATTTGAGTATAAATAATATTCCCGGTAGCAACTTTTAAAATGTTGTTGCAGGATTTTTTATTTCTCTAGAAAAGCTGATAGAGAAAGGCTTTTGTTTTTTGTTTTTTTTTGAAATCTCCGCAATGAGTACAGTAGCCAGGCTACGACTTGTATATGTTTATGTAATGGAGGTTTGATGATTTCAGAGTAACGCAAAAAGTGAAGTAACGGAACACGGTATAGATATTTACGTCAGAAATTAATAAAATGAAATCTCGAGTTAATTATTTAGTAATCATTTTATTTAAAATTTTATAAAAATTCACTTTTCTTTTATTCGTCTCGTATGGATTACTGTACCGCCGGTTGCATCTCGACACTTAAAACCTCATATTTCGTGAAGAAGAGGAGGTAACAAATTCAGTCGTGCTTTAAAACCTTTGTTAGGATAACACGAGTACATCCTGAAAATGTTAGCATGATCTGTCCAGCGGTGGTACAGGAATGCATACGGGATAAACAAACAAACAAACATTCATTTTTATAAATGTGTATTCAACCTTTTTTTTTTTTTTTTGTTAATAAAATTTTCGTAAACGCACGAACACGTATATGAAAAAAGAATTTATTATTTTGAAGGTGTACAATTTTTCGGCAAAAATCAAAATTATACAAAAACGTATACGACTTTTATGTAAAATCGTTTTTGTACCTGAATGCTTCCCCGTCAACGTAACCGTTTTCGTCCGTTTGTGTACCGCATGTGGAATAAACAAAAAAAAAACCCCGTCTAAGCAAACTTTCCGTCCGTGTTTCTGCTACATACGCTAAAATTATTTAGTATTAAAATTTCTACCTGATCGGCAAAATTTGCGTAATTTTCATCAGCCGCGTAATTATAAATATTTAACGAAGATATAAAAATCGGTTGAAACGAAATAATGATCGAAAATAGTCTTATTACGCGGGTTTCCATAAATAATATCGAGAAAATGTTGATTAGCCGGACCCGGAGCATTTGCAAAATTCACATGTTTGCTTCGTGCGAATCACCTGACTAACATAATTAACGTGCGGAGAAGCGCTTTATTAGCGAACCTATTATTTTGAAATGAGTAAATCTGCCGGTAGACTCTGTCGAAAGTTAATCACGAAATTTTTCTTACTGACATATTGGCTATTTAGCTACCTAGCAAAAGTTTTACCGTAGAATCAGAACTATTTGTGTCATCCGAGAAATTCCTATGTAGTTTCTGGGAACCTTCCTTAGTTAAGTATGCGATTTTAATTCCCTGCAGTCTAGGCTGTTGCGTGCCAACACATTTTCGTAAATTTTTAATTTGCTCGCGATTTTTTTTTTTTTTTTTTTTCTACGTGACATCTGACAGAGGTTTTATATTAAGACCTCCGTAGGTAGTGCATTTGAAGAACACAATGGTACACAGGGATTAGGTGCGGTGTGACTTTTCTCAATAAAAGAAATGAAAAGAAGCAGCAACCCGAGCTAACGAGTCCGCCACTTCATTATCGAAGATGACCGAATAGCTAGGAATCCACTGCAGATCAGTTTGAATGGAATGGGAGAAGGAAAGAAAGTGGAAAAGAGAGCGTATACGGAGAATAATAAAATTAGGACTATATCACACTGTATCTGTGTTAAACTGTAGACCTTTGTATGCTATTTTCCGTTAAAAATAAGGCGGTATTATCTTTAAAAGTAGCAATATTAACATTATTTACTTTTCAAAAAAAAAAATAATAACTGCCACGCCGATCCGATAGAGTAACGTGGAACTTTAGCAAGTTCCGTCACCTTTCAATATCGATCGTAATGTAAACCTATACGGAGAAGAGGTATCGATCACGTCAATTGCGTTGATGAATTGATGAATTGAATAATAACTTTTCTGTAAACATTCTGTACTTCGAAAATACAGAAGACCCCTTCGTAAATTTAAATCGGTTGGACTATCGCACTAATAATTATCTATAATAACCAAACCCGAAGAAGTAAATATAGTTTTCTAAAGCCGTGCTCGCCGAAAATTTTTTCGATACACAAACGAACTAAGAGTTTAGACGCATAATTATACTAGCGAAACAATTAAATTCCGCCCTACATAACACCTATAGAGCACTTTTTAGTTTGAATTCTCTCAACGTTATTCATCTGAAAATTAAGAGACATCGAAGAATTTCTTATTTCTGCTTTAGCCAAACACACAGGTAAAATTAACGTGTCTCTTAATCTTATTTTCAAAAATAACTCTCGAATTAAATTTAAAATTATTCGCGCTGTTCATCAGGTTTTGGTACCTTTTTATAAACATTTCAGACTTTTCTACTGAAAATTCAAGTCTAAACTGTTTGAAAATAAGTTTTAATTTATGTTGCATATACGTGCATTTACTTTATAAAGCTGCGAGACGAAAACATAAACGGCAATTAAGTACAAAACCTGTTTTATAGTATATATATTTATTATTATTATTATTATTATTATTATTATTATTATTATTATTATTATTATTATTATAAACCGCCTTAGGGAAAGAGACTTTATTAAAAATTTATAAAAACATGTGTTACAGAAAATTATACTTTAAAAATATTAAATGCCATGATTATGGAGTACGTAACTCCGAAACATGTCGACTCTTTTTGATATTTTTAAAGTATAATTTTCTGCAACACATGTTTTTATAAATTTTTAATAAAGTAATAACATAAAAAATGGACTTATTACAATTCAAATATAAAATAGTTAGCGATTTGATTTTTCCTTCTTTTTTTTTATGTTTTTTTAGTCAGATTTATTTTTCACTTGGCCACAATTATTTTCCTTTTTAATCGTCATCTAATTAGGAAAATTATGAAAGCAATACGATTCTAGAATTGGACGGGCTAAATTTAAAAGAATCCATACATATCAAGCCGCAAGTTTTATTGTTTTCATTCGTTTTTTATAATTCATATTTATATTGTATTTCATTTTTGTATTTTAATACTCCATCGTTGGCGCAATATTTGCTCATTAATGGCACCTGTAATAATAATAATTCAAATTATTTATATATATATATATATATATATATATATATATATATATATATATATATATATATATATATATATATATTACACAAGTAAATGACCCACAAATACCACAATCATGCGCGAACAACTGTGGTCATAACAAATAAGTATAACAGAATATGCGTATTACAACAAAGTATATACATAACGGTGCAAATTAAAATTTATATACTATAAAATAGACATAAATAAGAATAAGATAACGCGTTTAGAGCTTAAATAAAACGGATTATTCATTCTGATAAATTACAATTAAGCTAAATCAATAAATACAAAGTATAAAACCAATACTACCCATGACTCACTCTCATTTACCTATTTACAAGCATACACGAAATCCACACACGCATGTACATACATGCGTACACGTCTATATATATATGTATGTGCCTTACATACAACCTACTTAAAATATACACGCAAACATACGAACAGACACCAACACAATACACACATATACGTAGACGACATTTCATTGTTGGTTAAACAATAAAAATTAATCTATAAAATATGTAGAGAAAATATATTCATATATGATCCTAGTTGTTAAACGAAATAAAATGAATTTAAAATAAACATGAAATTAAATAACGTTATTAATATAATTAATTACAAATTTTTGCCTTTCCTTATAGTTTGTTAGGCTAACTTTTGTATGCTCAAGTAGTTTGTTATACAATTTTGGATCCATATAAACGATTTAAATTCTAGCATGATATTTATAGCCTTAGTAGTATTTGCATTTCTTGTTATTCGCCCTATTTCCGAGATTTGAAAATAATTGTGGTTTTTAACCCGCGGTAGTTCGCACTTTTAGAAAAAATCTAACAAACAACTTATTTTTAGAATAACTCCAATAGATTGAATGATAATTATAATCACCCCTCCATCAATACCTTAATCTACACAACAACGGAATAATAGCATAACTGTTGATAAAATTAAATTTATTGACAACTATTTCCTGTTTGTAATCGATGACACGTGAATTGTTAGTAATAATGTAACGGGTGGGAGAATAAGGTCACGAAACATCTCACACAAACATTCTAGTTTATAATGTAATAAATATAATCTGCATAAAAATAGAAATCGTATTTCCATGAAATTAAGTAAATTCTCAGGAAAAAGTGTAACACGCGAACAATCAAGTAAAATAAAACAGGCTAGTGATCCCGCGTTAAGAACGCACTGTAGCAACTGAACTTCATAAAGATTGTTAATGTTTAATTTCTATCAAACTCCTCTTGACCTTATTTTGTGTTCTTAAAAATAAATTTCCGTAACCGACCTAGCTGCTTGATTCGATAAGATGGTGCGACACCCGAATGAATTATTCCACAGGATAGTATAGGTTTATAAAGAGATATAGCTGATATTCATTGAAAGCTTGTCTTAAATAATAAATCATGTAATTTAAATTACGTGTAATTTCGACGTTGCGTAGGCCAGATACTTGCACCAAGGAAGTTCACAGTCTAAATAAAGACCTAGATACCAAAGGTCATATACTCGTTGTAAACGTGTACTACCTTGCCACTTAATTTCCGAATTATTCCAATAAGAAGATTGCGGGGGAACACTGTATATTATATATTTTGATTTATTTAAATTTAAGATTAATTTATCTGCCTCAAACCAACTATAAATCCTCGACGATGCGTTATATTTTGAATCATTTGCTTTAATAACGATATATTTCCGGAGCTTACAATTAAAACCACACCATCAGTATAACGATATATTCTTTCCCGTCTTAATTTAAATTACATAAATTATTGATGTATATTAAAAACGGAATAGAACCGAATATGTTCCCCTGAGGTACCGCACCCTGCTGAATAACAAAGCTACTAAGAACACCATTGATTTTAGTAGCACATTTTCTATTCGATAAAAGTATGTTTCAAACCACTCTAAAATTTTACCACGAAAGCCACATAAGTATAGTTTACAAAAAAGAGAATATGTGATGATCAACCACATCAGGCGCCTTTCCTTTTCAGCAGTATGGGAAATATGGAGAAATAACGTATCAACCGGAAGTTTGTGTAAAACCATATTGACTAGGACTAAAAAAGTCATTATGTGAGAGGAAATTTAACATTCTACTTTTAAGATACTTTTCAGATACCTTGCAAAAAACGGAAAGAATGCAGATTGGTCTGCAATTATCTTTATAAACAGCAGTAATTATCCCTAATTTCAAAATGTCTGGATATTTACCGAATTCAATCGAGTCATTAAATAAACAGGTTGAAGGTCTCAGGGAAAACGATAAATTTTCCTTTAATAAAATAACAGCTATTCCATCTACATCATATGACGTTTCATTGATCAAAGAAAGAATAGTACATCTTACTTCATTCAAATTAAAGTCTAAAAACCAATAATAATAATAATAATAATTAATTATTTGATTTGATTATTACTACTATTACTCTTATGGTTATTGTTTTTATTATTACTATTATTACTATTATTACTATCAGGAAAGGATCTATCGTACAATTTTGTTTTTGCGAGAGGGGTTATTATTAAAATTGTTAATAAGAATGATCCAAATTTAAAATTAGACCACAGGGCGTTGACAGCTCTTAATTTTGTAAAAAAATATTTCTTTCCTAGAGTGGTATATCGATGGAAAGATCGCTATTTGATAGGAACGAAACTGGATTTCATTATTCGTTTTTAAGATTTACTCGGTTTAATCAGTCATTATTATTGTTTTGTTTTTTTTGTAGAATCAAAAAAAAAAATATATAAGACGGTAACTTGAAACGTAAATAATTTGAAATAAGATTATTACAAATACAAATAAAAACTATTAGCACCTTTTTTTTTTTCAACGAAATTACTAAAGGACGTTGTTCTGGAGAAGCGTGATTCGAAATTTTATTCATCTAAGAACAATTAAAAGGATACATAAATGCAGGTAGGTAAGCACGAATACAGATATAAATTAACAGAGATATAAAAATCGTCCGCTATTGTGAATAAAATAGAAATCCATTTTATACCATCGTTCGATAGTTCTTTGCAATATTGCCGTGAAATTTAAACGGACTTTTGCGGTGCGTAAGAGTTTTGCTAGAAATAAAAGGAGGGTGAATATGATTTTAATATTAGTAATCATTCAAATTCTTTATCCGACGTTTTTTGTTTTTTTTTGTTTTATTTTTATTTATTTAACAAGCAGTTAACTATATTTAAAAAGTTATAAACTAATAGACATTTCGACATATTCAAAACGTAACATGAATTAACTTAATTTGGTTCTGATATCGTTTATTTGGTCGTATATTCCCTTAAGGTTTCTTTTATTATCTACAGTTTCAACCATACGCAGGTATTGCATTCGTTGGTGTATTTATATATTTTTTAATTATGCTACTAAATGAAAAACTCATCGTACTGCAGAACCGGGTATAACATTTTTTTATTATAATATAATAAATCAATGAAATTTGCCAGGTGTGAAATTTACTTCGATTCCTTATTGAAACTCCATGGTCTGAGAAAGTTTTGAAAGGATAAAAAAAAAAAACCCAGTAAAATCAGGGAAATTTTTAAACGCATAAAATTTATACATTGGGATGGAGTAAAAATCACGTACGATATAACAAATTTAAAATAGAAAAGTAAACTTATTTTTAATTGGGTATTATATGAATTGTAAATCATGGTTTTCTTAAACTTACAACCTTAAGCGGTTAAACTATCGCGCTTGACTAGTCTTGTTGTAACTTTTATTTACTGCAGCGCACTCTCGTGCCTGAACACGGTACTGTAATCAAAAAAGAAAAGCGAAAAAATTACAATTACGGCTTAACGTAATCGAAAATTATTATGTCTTTTATTCAAATACGGCATTATTTAACAATTAAGTAATTCGAAAGAAAACGGAAATCTACGTTAAAAAATTCTCTCATTACTAGTAGCGACAAAAAACAGTAATCGTAGAAAAAAAGTATGGACCAATTTGATACTTTTCACGTACTTAGTTTTCGTTTCTGTGTTGCAGTGCACCTGCTTTCTTTCATGACCGGACTTACGATGGGATGGCTGCCGATACAGTTGTACCATCTTCGTTCGGTGAACAGCGCCATTCGGTTGACAGCCGAACAAGGAGCCTGGATGGCGTCGACGCAAAGTGTTGGACGGTTGGTGGCCGCAATTCCGGCCGGAGTGATGGCGGACTGGATTGGACGGAAAAAGGTGTCCTTATTAGCCGGGTTACTTTATGCATCAGTTTGGTTCGGCTTGCCGTTTATCAGATCGTTCCAAACATTGTGCATGCTGAACTTTATTCTAGGTTTCGGCGTTGGAATGGTGAACGTTTCGAATCAGATGCATCTGGCTGAAGTTGTATCCGCCAATTATCGTGGATCGTTTCACGCCCTTTCCGGGTTCGCTTACAATTTCGCCATGCTGATCATCGCCTTGGCCGGAGTCTACATACCGTATAACGCGATATGTTTCGCTAACGGAGCAGCTACCGTAGTCTATCTGCTGTCCGCGTGTTGGATTGTCGAATCGCCGTACTATTTGCTGAGCAAAGGAAACCGACGGCTGGCGGAGAAGAATTTCCGATGGCTGCGCACCGGGATTCCGAATTCGGAACAGGAAGCGGAATTCAACAAAATCGGAGCCGACCTCGAGTTCCAGCGCAAACAAAACGGACCCGCCGGATCCTCGTGGAACATTTTCAAGCCTTTCGTCGATCCGGTGAATCGCGCTTGCCTTTTCATCGTACTCGCGCTGAACTTCTTCATTATTTTCACCGGAAACATTGTTATCAAGCTAAATTCTTCGTTCATATTTTCGGCCCGGGAACTAGTTCAACATCGAACTCAGTACCAGTTCATCATCTCTTGCGTTCAATTCGTCGCTTCGTTCGCCGCCTCGTTCATTATGGAAAGCTTCGCTAGGAGAACTCTCTTCGTGAACACTTCTTTACTGGACGCGATTGTTTTGACTTTCGTCGCCGTCTGTTTCTATCAGTTTGAGAGCGGAACGGCCAGTGATCGCATGCAAACCGTTTGTTTCCTGTCCACGTTAGTTTACTACGGCATTTACACGTCTGTACTGCACTGCCTCATGAATATGTTGCGATGCGAGCTTTTGCCGCAGAACATAAAAGCTCTCGGAACCGGCCTGACTGTGTTAGTTCAATCGTTCTGCACAACTTTATCGATTTTACTGTTTCAATACATCTCCGATGTAGTCGGCGTTTATCTGAATTTCGTCTTATTCGCCGCGTGTAGCGTCCTCACGGCAATCATCAGTTATTTCTACTTGCCCGAAGTTAAAGGACGAACGTTAGCTGAAGTTTACGAATTGGTACGAGCTCGCATTAATCGATCAGCCTCTTAGCTGCGCCCAAGATATAATATATAAAATCGATACGTAAGCCTGATTTACGTACTGAATAAGCGATTTTGTACATAATGTGTATCTATTTTTCTTTAATTATTTTATTTTTTTTATTAATGTGCTATTTCTCGTATTTTTCACAGTTTCTTTTTTTAATTTTTATTATTTTTAATATTATATTAGTTAACATTAATAAACGACCTTTTTTTTCTTTCCTTTTTGTAACTGAATTATGTTTAGGCACATTCGGATAACCCGATTATTACCTGAAAATGTAAGCCGTTATAAATTTCATGTTTTTTTTTTCAATTCGACTGCGTATATATAGTATTTTTGTTAATTAGTCCAACTTTACAACTGAAATTTGAGGCACTTTACGATAAAATAGAAGATTAACTTCTTTCTTTCTTTTTTAAATGGATTCATCTGTCACAGAAGTGCAATAATATATAATTATTATTTTCAGTTGTCAATATTTGGCTATGGATTTGCAGTGTGGTGGTCACAAAAATTTACATTGATAATTAGCGCTTAATAAAAGTGACCTTTGCGTCGTATTTTTAAAGATAAGCGAAAAATAAACTTTTTCATAATAATACTAAAAATTGGAAAAAGCGCCAAAATTAAAAATAATAAAAAAACACTGAAATTAAAAATATTAATAAAAACACTAAAATTAAAAATAATAAAAAAACACTAAAGCTAAAAAATAATTAAAAAAACACTAAAATTAAAAATAAAAATAAAAAGTAGTTTTATCTGACGTTTTTTAACAATGAACTATAATTCTGAACAAGTATTTCTTGAACAACGCGTATTTTTTAAATGCGTTAAAAGGTACGAATAGGAATCGATTTACAAGAGTTGATACATTAACATACATATGTATAAAATAAAAACATGAAACATTAAACACGTTTATGTTTACTAAAGCGTTCTTTAATTTAGTATTATTAGCTATTTTTCCCATTTTAAATTATCAATAAACAAAAACCGTATTTCATTTTTTAACACTAGAGCAAAATTATTTTTCTAAAACTATTTTTTTAATTTAATTATAATTTATTATTAAAGACTGCCGGTCGTTTGCTTTCTTTTTTCGTAAATACTAATATCGTAACTGTCAAATAAAAGCGTCCAGTTTTGTTTGTTTTTTTTTTGGAAAGGTTATTTGTTTACTTTTTTAAATTGAACTTGGGCGTTCTTGTCGTTTAATCTGCAGTCGTGACTGTTTTCCTTCAGAAATATAAGGATGCAGGCGTACAGAGTGTAAAATGCAATAATGAAATTTTCAACCATTGCATTAATATTGAATTCCGGATGTCTGGCCGATGACTCGCGTACCCTAGATTGATATCGTTAGCATAGCGTTGTTCCCATAGCGATGTCTAACACTGATATCACATTACATTATCGAATGAAAAGCTTTGTCGAATTTATCGTTAATAAAGAGTAACCAGTATGAGACTCTAAAATGATGTGTGGGAAAGGAAAATATAAGAGGCACGATAAGGAGCAGGAAGATATGCTTAAGCAAATTAGTATACAGAGTCGAACTCTCTACTAAAAGAGATGAACATTCAAAGAATACAAGATAAATGCACCAGACAACTGCATAATTCGAATGAAGAGAATAATGTGGGGAAAAAGCCGATAAAAAGCGAAAACGCGAGGAAAATAGTAGAGTACAGGAGTTAAGAATGTAAGTGAATAATGGACACACAGCAACGGAGCTTCGAAGTGAAGGAAAAAGGAGAGATAAAAGAAGCGATTGTTAGGAAAGGAGGATACATCTGATCAAAGCTTGAAGTGTAAATTCTTACATAGCGTTAGAAGATTAGGAGATGGAAATTTTTTTTTTTGACAGAGAAAAAAGAAGTAGAAACTCGAATGGAGAAAAATCAGTCGCCTCGTTAACAAAAGTGCTAGAATAGCCCCACATATCCATACCAAAAATATCAGTGTGAATGGAAAATCGCAGGAATGATGAGGAAATGAAGAGTGAAAGGCCTAAAGGGCCTCTTGGTGTCAGAAATAATCAGAAAATTTAACGAAAAGCGACTGTAGAAAATGAAGATAACAGAAAATAGCCATGAACTGTCGGATGTAAAAATATGTAAGAAAAAAAGCAGGACAAAAAGATTCGAAAAAGTTAAATTCTGGGAAAATTCAATTCAATCCATTCAGTTCAATTTATTTTAAGAAATATTTACATTTTTCATAAGATTATAATTTACACCGCATATGCGCATAAAAAAAAACACAAGGTAAATTTCCTGCTAAATTACGGCTTGGGGGAGAGATTTTGAAAGCGAGGGCAGGATAAATACCCTGGGGAAATGGCAGAGGTCATTGAAATTAAAAATGGGGCAGAAACTATAAAAGGAACGTTCCGGCCAAGCAGAAAGGAGGAAGTAGCACTGTGTCGACTGCGCATTTGCCATACACGGATTACTCACCAATTCCTCCTGAACAAATCCTTAACACCTCTATGTGAAACCTGTTCCTCAGTTCTCTCCGTCCAACACATTCTATTAGACTGCAACAAATATAGTCACACACGCACCACGTTTTTCCTTCCGTCTACCTTGAAAGAATTCCCGAAGAGGAACAATGAAGTAAATATAAAAAAATTATTCGCTTAACTCCACTAACCTTCTATCCTAATTATAGAATCCTAACTTTCCGTGCCTCTGGCCTTTGTTGCAGTTCATGGGACGTAAATGAAGAAGAAGAAGAAGGAAATATAAAGAGGCAAAATGAACTAAGACTAAGGAGAGAACGAAGAAATAAGATAGTGATTTTCTTAGGTATAAAGCGCCAATTCCTGGAAATTGAAAGAGAGGAATGAATTTAGAGTACCGAGACATATGCAAGAGAATTTTTTGGGTTTTATCTAATTTAGCTAGTCGGGACTTTACAGGCAAAAATAAAAGAACAATAGTTAAATTTAGAATGGGTTATAGGTTTTCGCAAAGGTAAATAAGAATATAAGCATTACCACCTCATTTAGATAGCAACGGGTTTTTTGGAAAATTTAGCCTTCCGATAGAAACGGAAGATAGTACGTTTAAAAAGCAGACGACTATTAAGAAAACATAGTTAAAGTAACCGAAGCAATTAACACGAAAAAGAGATTTACGGACAGACCAATAAGAGCTGAATCACAAGGTCGAATGGTGTAAATACAATATAAAAAGATTCGGAGGGAAAAATCGAAAGTTCAATTGAAGTAAGAGTACGTTGCAACGAAGTAAGAGACTAATTAAGAACCTCATTAGCTGAAAAAATATCGTGGAAAAGGGTAGAAAGCGTATAATCATCTGTAAAGAATAAATAGAATCAATTTAAAGGAAGGGAAGTAAGTACCAAGAGGAAAGACGTTAGAGGAGCCTTGAGTAAGACCATGAATTACCTTTCTGAAAGCGCAAAGAACTGGTAAAGATTGGTGGTTAGAGCAATTCGACTTACATTAATAATATGAGGGAAGTAAATGAAAGTGGAATGTTAACTGCTATCATTTTTTTCCTTTATAGTTGGTAAATAGGCATTATCAAAAGCACAGGAAACATCAATGAAGGAAACCAAGGTGTTATTTTTATGAATATTTTACGAATAAACGATTTGTATATGTGAGAAAGGAAACCCCTAATACAATCCGAAGGGCCAATACCGAAAGCCGAACGTATTACCAGTAGTAATACATTATTCATTAAACAAGGCGTTCGTTCAGCATATCCCTAAACGGTTTTCCGAAGCAGAAGGCTAAGAAAATGGATTGTAAGAAAGAACTTATTTTAGGAATAGAGACGATGATAAATGAATTTTAGGAAGGAGAAATTATATCTCAAGAAACGAAAGAATTAAAAAGGAGGTTGAGGAGGTAATTAAGGGATTTTTCAAAAAGGGTTTTAAAAGCGCGATAAAGTATAATACCGTTGTAGCCTGGAGTCGGGCTGGAACATTTAGATAGAAAAGACTTTAATTCGTTAAAATTGAAAGATCACGTTTGGAAGTAAGGAGAAAAATTTTTCTGGAAATTAGAAAGTAATTCATCAAAAGAAGGAACGTAAGCAGAAGTGACAAAATCAATAAAGGGTATCATCCAACGGAACGTTGAATAGAAAAGCACATTCAGAGGATGGGATTTTAATAGCTCCAGCTGTTCTACAAATATTATGTGAAACAATGACAGTTCTAGAGAAGGAAGAAATTCATCCAAGAGGGCTTTTCTTGGTCTTTATGTGTATAAACCTAATTTTTGCATTTGCCAATTTATGAGCCAAAATATTTTCTGCAATATTATTAGAAAGGCGGGTTCTAAAGATGGCGCGCGATAATGATGCCATTCCACAACAATATACATTTTTAGGAACAGTAAACTTTTTTTCCACTTTTATTTAAAACATCGATATGCCGCATAATCAGTCTATCGGATGGGATATTAACAATAATATTATGTAACTGATACGAGTGAAAATATTATTTTACAATATTTGCTTAAAAGACGTATCAAACAAAAATCCCCTAAAACACGAATTTGAAGTAATCATTCTATACTTCTCTAAATGTACAAAAAAAAAAAATTATCGTCTTATGAAATAGTAAGTACAAACGCTTTTTTTTTTGAAAATTCCATTTTGCAATTGTAACATTTACAGTAAACATTTATTTTATCCCTACTTATTTGTATTCATTTCCATACCTCTATGCTGCTCACCTTTGGTTAATTAAGCAGGATAAATGAAGAACTATATTTGCCACCGTCTAATTAAGAGAATCACGAGGAGAGTGTATTAGTATTCTTGAAGTACTACCCTGTTCCAGGGAGTGTTCGATTATGTCTTGTTCTAAGTGATTTTACATTGCAACACTATGTAGTCTGTCGTGCTCCTCGATTTATAATTCTTCTTCATCCGCCATCTTTGTTGCGAAAGTCGGCGATCCAGCTAGCTACAACTTCTTTTGAAACAGCTATCCGAAGCAATTGTATGGTCGGGCAGCCAAACCAGCAGCGTCGTAGGTCTCCCGTCTAAGAATTTTGCGGACGGCCCACTGATCTGTTCCCAGAAATTTTACCTTCTATGATAATCCGCGGTAAAGCGTACTTAGGACCTCTTAGAACGTGACCCAAGTAACGTCCATCCTTTGATATAGTTCAATAATTCTGGACGTTTCCCCACTCTGTTTAGAACTCCTTCGTTGCTGACTTTTTGCGTCCAAGGAATTTTTAGTATTCTCCTATGTATAAATATAGATACATCTCAAAAGCTTTAATGCGCTTTTCAAAGTTAGCATCTAGCGTCCAACTTTTGCAGCTATATATATATATATATAACAGGACGGAAAAGACGTGGCATCTTGAAATTCTTAAAAACCAGCTTAAGTTTTTTCCTGGTAAGCGTGTTCCTGATTTTAATAATAATTGATCTTGCCTGCCCTATTTTCGATCGTATTTCAGTTTTCGACGTGCAACTGCTTTCAAGAATGGTGTCTAAGTTTAAACCTGCTCACCGCGGCAATATTCTCTCATAAGGTTGATTCTGAATACCTGTTATGTTCCGTTTTCAGCCTAATTGTAGTTACTGTATAACCTTTTAAAAGGTTAACGACTCTTCATTTTATTTTAATCTAATGTTTTCCCCGACAACGACTACGTTTATGAAATTCGCCATTGCATTTCACAAAGACTTGGTTCTCAACGACCGCGACAAAGTCTTTCCAATTCAGTTTCAAATTGTTTTACTTGTTCTTCCGATATTACTCTTCCACTTCGTTTCGGAGTGATTTAGGACTCAGACGACTAGCGTAATTTAAAGATTCGCCTGCTTTTAAGACATTCTACCTTTGCTATTTTCTTACCTCTCCCCGAGATTAGTTTAGACAATGCTACCGGATAATCTGTTAGCAGTAGTATTTCCTTTTTTTCACGACTGGGGTTTAAGAACACATTCTAGGCATTTTTATGTAGCGAACATTTCCAATGAAAATCCATCACATATTATATGTGTATATTTACCGAAATGCTCTAAATTGTTTTCGGTTGGTGCTGCGTAAAGTGCTGCTGTATACTTGTTTTGTGACAACTGAATTAACCCGTCCGTGCAGGTTACGCGGGGTAATTTTTTAATCGTTAATATTTTTGATAACATGAAATTGTTACCTCCCGAATGCGAAGAATTAATTTTAAAGCATTCGTCCGAATCAAATGCAATGCGTGAGCAAACAAAGTGATTTGGCAAAGTCTATCCAATACAACTCGGTGGTTTTATGATACGCATTCGTAATTCGGAATATTTCTTAAAACTTATAATTTTGTCCGGGATTGGATTATACACTTACAGTAGTCATAATTCACGAGACTGACTAATACGGATAATTGTTAATCAATTGAATGAAATTGTAGTTTAGTTATCGTGTAAGATTTATTTACGAAATAAATCTGTAAAAATTAAACTGAGAGTTTTGAGCGTTCAGCATCGAATGTAGAGTAAAGTAAGTCCCATATATCCTTGATATAAGGTATCATGAATTGCGAAATTAAGCTTTTCATAATGTACTTAAGGATCTAATGAATCTTAGGAGGTCAGTTCCTTTTGAACATGTAGAATTCATGGTGCCTCTATAGAATCGTGAAGTTGTGTTTTGTATTACTGGTAATTTTGCCGTGTTTGATTTATTGAAATTTAATAACAGACTAGTATATTCCGTACGACTGCGGATTGCCGCTTTATAAATTGCTAATGATAAAAATGGATCTGCACAGGGCACACTGAGGAGACCTTTCTCACATTTTTCGGATTTATGCTATAGTTTCTTCCTTTTCAGGAAAGTTCGGAATTCATCTTAATTTATAAATACTTAGCTTGAATTTTTAAATGTAATAGTTTATGCTCATTCTTAACAACGTTTATATCGTGTTTTTTTCTCGTAATTACTGTTTCTTCGTCCTTTTTCCAGTATATTTAATATTATTAACGTGGCTGAAAAAAGTAAATAGACCTAACGATTTCAGAGGTACGGCCATAATATCTTCTATTATAACGTCTACGGACACGAGCTAACTGCCTTGGGAAATCCTCTTCTCTTGTTCGAAACTGCTGAATTAATTGTATATCCGGTATGCTTTAGCTTAATTGGTATTTCCATTATTATTTTTAAATCTAAGCTGTCATAAGCCGATTTAAAATCGATGAATACGGTAATAAAGTACCAATTTTTTAACTTATCAAAAACGTTAGATATTACCACTTTTTAGGAGTATTTTCAAACTATTATTGAATTTTTGATGTTATTTCGAAATGATTAGTGCTTTGTTATTTTGTGATACTTTTCGTAATTTTCCCCCCACGCAAGTGAGTAAGAAGTATGTGATTTACGTGAGTTAAGGTCATTTTAATTTTTCCCTATTTCTCAATTCAAACATATGCAGTATTATTCCCTAATTTTCTTCGAATTATATCCTATATATCTAGTGAGATAACACCTGTTTTACCTCGGCTGGTAATTTTGAGCTGCCTGATACATACGATCCATACTGGGTGAAGAGTTTTTTCGGTGCTCCAAATCTTTTTCTAATTCCTATCCGAACGGAACATCACTGCTTAAACCACAATCACGGTAGCCGCTCAGGCTTAACATCGTGACCGGATTATAATTCGACATCGCCACATGTGCCGATCAGTATATAATACTTTTATTGACTGGTTCGTCTCTCTCTCTCTCTCTCTCTCTCTCTCTCTCTAGCAGAAACCGCACACTTATTTCGGCAATTTTCCACGCTGCAGCGTGAGCACTTCAATTAATTCGAGTGGCTGCTGGTAGAACTTCGAAAATTCAATCGAATGGCTTTTGAAAGTGGTTCAAAATTTAAACCACACTATTGTTTAAAGCGGGGAAATCACTCGATTCGTGAAAATCACGAAAAGGAACTTCCAGCTCCGTATTAGTTGAACAGGCTACGAAATCGAATTTTTATACTGCTGGCGTTCCTTACTTTCATTAAGGTAAATTGGGGTGGTCTTTTAGGCATTATTTATTGACGTAGCCAACCGTTTCTCTCTTGTTAGACAGATAATTTGCCTAGATGGCCGTTGAAATACTTTCATTCATTTTTACGATCGCTGGTTAATTTTCGTACATTTATGTGGCTTTGTAACTCCTACCGTACGCAAGTGCTATTCGGACACTGATAAACTCCGAAAAATCACTTAGAGAAACAAAAAAAAAAACGGAAAAAACCGAAGGAAATAACGTTTAATCGATGGTTTGTAGAAATATGTATATTTTGAAGTAATGGAAAAACGTTCGCTACCCGGTTACGTCGTTAATGATATCAAGCCGGATAAAGTTTGCGAATCGTTCGAATTCGATCGCAAATATGCGAAGCCCTCCGTTTCGCGCGGACAGAGCTTTTTTTCACAGATTTTATGTGTGATTTTATGCGTGAATCTACATATGAATCTATGAACGTTGTACGGGGCGGTCTACGATAGACTGTCATCGTAGAGTGTTTGACAGCACTGTTAACCACAGCGAGATCGCAATTATTTAACCGCAGAGTGTTTTAATCGTTTAATCTTTCATTGTGGTAAAATTTTGAAACAACGATACACGCAAATCTGCATGGCTCGAAAAGCGGAAAATCACTTCTACTTGAACGAGAGCAGCCTAATTATTACCGAGTACTGCAACTCCCACTCCAACTCGTTAGCCGAAAAGAAGCAATCACCCGAGAGACGACATCCTTCGCATACATATACTTACATATATACACACGAAGTATTCAACGTGAAAAGAAGAGGCTAGATGGCATTCATTCGACATTCGCTCGTACTATGCTAATGTTAAAAATTAAGCAAAGAGAAAAATAACTACACCTATCGCCGTTGAACAGCTCTCTCCCTTAGCGGCTATTTCTAAAAGGATAATTTTTTTCACTGAAAAACTGCCTGCCTCGCACGTTCAACCAACTTTCAGCGAAGATCTTATCGCTATATAAAATTTAAATTAGCTACTATCATTTCTATATATTCCCATTTACCTGTTTCATTTCCCTCACGACAGTAATAATTCATGATTGTACATTTCTTTTCTTAAAAAGCGTCCCTTTAACAGTGATCGATCGGCTATTATTTTCTAGCACAGCTAGAGATGGACGATTCTAACTCTGGGAGTCGACCGCAGACGCGAATCGACAAGCGAACTGGAAAGGATACGCCGCGATATAATAGACAATGCATTACAGTCCTGGAAATTTATTACAAATATTTCATCTGTCATGCTTGAACCTGTTACAAAACAGTTATTGGATATTTAGGAAACATTACAAATACCTAAAAGGATGAAAAATTATTCTGATGGAATAAGTGATACATCAATAGTAAAAAGGTCACAAACTTTCTAATGACATTAGGAAACGTGATTATGAGACTGATATTGAAAATGAATATGAAAATAGTGATAAGTCTGGATATAAGGCCGTTAATATACATGAAATGGCTCCATTTCAAATAGATGGTGATGAACCTGTACCAAATGATCCCGTATATGGAATACAATATAATTTTAACACTCATGAGTATATGATGTGTTCAACACCAATTTCGTGGAATCGAAAATGCGGTGAAATTTATTTAGGAAAAGGAAGAACACTAACTAAATTTCCTTACACACCAGGACTGATTCATTTACTGATGGAAACAAATGTTGATGAAAATAAATGTACAAATTATGATTACGCTTTACATAAACAAATACTGGAATTTACCGGAGCTCATGTACGTGTTACTGGTGTATTAAAGGGTACTCGACTTCGTAAATACAGAAAAATAATACGTCCTCTGTTTCGATCTAACATACAGAGTGTAAAAGTTTATCCGGGTAAAACGAAAAAGAAACGTGCATATAGTACTGTTCGCAAAGTATATCTTGAAGATCCTCATTTCAATTATTCTGACGATCCTAATGAACTAGTTGAACGATTATTGATACTACACGCATCTAAGAAATCGTGAAATAATGATGTAGATACTGAAATTCGGACGATTGAAGAAAAGTTGGCTGAAGAAGGATATATTCAGTTAAATTAGACGTTTTATGATGTAAATTATTAACTCCTGATAATGATACATATATTAGAATTTAACATTGAAGCAATGAAGCAATGATTATTTCTATTGATTATGATGAATGTCATAAAAATTATTGAATAAATTGTTAGCAATATTGAATTAAGTCTTTCGTTATTATCTACGATCATATCAAATTATAAAATATAGATAAAAGGATGGATAATCAACACATTCCGACATATAATGTATGAGATAAATAAAAAACTGACAAAGATGACGAAAAATTATGTAAAATTGTGTGCAAGACACTAAAACGCAAGAAAATGATGAGAAATGGCATAAATTAGTGAAAAAAATAGCGCAAAAAGACCCTAAAACATAAGAACATGTTAAGAAATAATGGAAAACTGTTTACAATTAGTTGATTGTCAAAACGATTACTGGAGTCCCTTGCACCCCTCTAGCTTAAAAGGAACGGTTACAGAGATGTTTAAAGATTTCCTTAGAGTACGGGGTAGGTCTGTGAATGTGTTGAGAAAACTTCCAGTAAACGTCTCGAGCCTTACAGATACGCTGTTATTAAACGTTAGCATGATAGTCTGTTGAAGATATATCGAGCGGGCGAGCGAAATACAAAGTCCAGATCGGATCAAGCGCCCAAAGATGCTACCTGTAAACCTAATAATCAAACGGAGACTGCGATTGCAGACCTACAACGATCAACGGCTGCGGCGATTGTTAAGCTGTAGATGTGCACAGATGAAATGGAAGGTTTGAAAGTGTAAATATTGGATGATCATCACTGTCGACGATCGACATAGTGTAAAGTGATGTAAAAAAAAAAACTGATGAAGATGGTGAAAGATTGATGAAAATTATTGAAAGGTGTTAAAAAACACTGGAAAATGTTGTGAAATAGCAAAAATTGACTAAAACAATGTAAAAGTAGTAAAATGTACGAAAAATTGTGAAAAATGATGTAAAATTGGTTATAATTGGTCAAAAATGATGAAAACGTTTACTACATGTCGGTGTCACTGCTTTTACAATAATAAGACTCGTACATTTACAATAGACATATAATATTCTATTCAAGTGATAGGATTTTAGAAATAAAATGTATGAATAAAGCATGATACGAAAATTTCCTTCACAGTTTGAAATCGATGAATTAGTGAAAGAGACAATCGAGTGATACATACAATCTTGGTAATGTATCAAATATAAAGAGAAATAATTATCTCATTTATTTTGAATGCATAAAAAATCTTCACTATTCCACGTTTTTTTTTTGGAGAAAAAAAAAGGATGCCTTCAATCATTAGTTTAGCAAAGAATTAATTACTCCGCTAAAAGTTGTGTGTCTCTGCATCTAAATGAATGATAAAAGGTTAAAAAGTCCGTTTGGTATGAACTTACAAAAATATAAAGTACTTCAACAACATCCCTGAACAATAATTATCTATGCGGGAACTGCTTGGTCTTGCGCGTATGCCACCGGCCTTACAACGATAATCGACGACGTTCTTGAAAGTCAAAATAATACTAAAAACAGAACTAATTATTTGTTATTTTGCCGTCGAAACATCGCACCACCAACCCTGATTCGTATAAAAAAAAAAAAAAAATATATATATATATGTGTATAGGGGGCGTGTATGCGTATATGTATATAACGAAATTATTAAAAAATATATAAATGAAAATTCTACATATCACTAATTCCGGATGGGTTGTGATGATACAGTACGATGCTGATCTGTTATTCCGTTGACTTTTCGATTATTGATTATTGACGACAGAAGGATTAATTCGAATGCGATTATTCTCGATGGTGTCACGTTGACTTTGAGTTTAAATCAATCGAAATACTTGATGATACTACTCTTCCTTACCGCGAACAGGTGAGCGAATATGACTCTTGATTGTAGGTGCGTTCGACTCGAAACGTAATAGACGAGTTTTTCTTTGCAATCAATTTTTACCACTTTCAAAACACATCTCACTGACAAAATCCAAATGAGTGACTTTCGTAAGATTTCTTTCGAATCTTTTTTCATTTCTCACCGAACATGATCCGGAGAAGGATGCGCGCTTTGCATGCGACGGTCAGTGCTGGGCTATTCAACCCTGTCCGACAACAGGATCACACACGCACACACATTATCTCTCACCACCTTTTCCAAAAATTTAATTTTATATTATTTGTATTATTTTTCTCGTAATGGACACATTCCATTATTAAGTGAATTTTAATAAGACCTTAAACATGACTCCTACTGCCGATGGTATCAGTTTACAGCTACTAAATTTAGAACTGTGGATTGTTAGATAATTTTTCCTACACTTCGGATTGACGTAATGCCAATTGATTTTCTGACTATGTCGTCATTGGGACTGAAACGTTTGAAGATAATTTACCAGTCTCAACTGAAGTTCCGGTGGTTTTGCGCGGACTAGGGAAAGGGACCGTGTATAATTGTTATTGATAAGTACAGGGTGCGCCAAAACAAACTGCCTAATTTCAAATGCTTCGTAAATGAAGACGTTTCAAGAAGGAATGTTGAAACAAAAATTGAAACGAAGGATAAACAATGTAATTTCACACCAAATTTTATTTTTTAAATAAAACTCCTAACAATTGTTTTCCGTTGCGTCTTTTACATTCCATCGTCCTTTTTTGAAAATTCGCCAAAACCGTCCCCCAGAATTTCTCGTTCAATCGCGTTGATTTCGGTGGTAATCGCAGTTTTTAGGACTTCAGTATTCCTCGGCTTGGTGGCGTACACTTTACTCATTAGATGACATCCCATAGAAAAAAATCTGACGGCGTCAAATCAGGACTGCGAGACGGCGGCAAGATGAAATCCGTATGACGCGAAATCAGTCCGTCAGGTAATAATTCTTAAGTGAGTTGAAGCTTATATGGGTGCATGCCTAAGTGTTCTTCTATGATCTTTCTCAATGATGTATCCGGAATTTTCAAAGCGACAGATTGACGGCACGCAGATCAGCCTGGACTATTCAACATGGCGGCTGCGCGAACTCATTCAATGTTTTCTTCCGTTCTGGTAGACCGAGGACGACCGGAAATGCGTGCAGCAGTAACCTTGCCTGATTCGCGAAAGCTTTTTCACGCAATTTAAGATGGTTTTATGGTCGAGGGGTTCTCATGTCTTTTTAAATTTTAAAAGCGCGTCGAACTAACACCATTTTTTAACCACACTTAAAATGCGCCTCTACCGAAAACGAACACTAGCTCGTCGTCCAACTAT
Organism: Icerya purchasi; assembly: GCA_039619475.1. Classification (NCBI taxonomy): domain Eukaryota; kingdom Metazoa; phylum Arthropoda; class Insecta; order Hemiptera; family Monophlebidae; genus Icerya; species Icerya purchasi. The sequence continues at coordinate 74,371,867 of CM077115.1, read as the reverse complement.
ATCTGCGTTAAATGGAAAAGTCTACGGAACTATTACGTACTGTTACCCCACCTCTGTAGACCAAGAAGCTCGCGTGAAATTAGGGAGTTTGTTTTGGCGTACCCTGTACTTCTAATGTCGTTGCTCACCTTGGTGGCTTACGCCCTGTAAGTGTTATAAAGTGCTAGGCTTCGTTTGACTCCTCCCTTCTTTTTAGGTTGGCAACAAACCATTTGGCTTATACCGAGTTAGTTTAAGTACAAATAAAAACAAGACTGTAGTTTTTTTTCTTTTTTTTTTTTTTTTTACATGAAAACTCAGGGTAGGAAGAAATAATGAACAAGCAAAGACATGATCTCTGCGGCAAAACATCTATTGAAACTGTTTTTGGAATGAAATAAATATTTCTTTTTTTATGAAAGAAAAATATATCAAACAAACACGGTTTTGATCCTGTATAAAATAATTAGGAGGACAAAAAACTGTCCAGACCAAGTCTGAAGCAGAATAAATTCTCAAACTGAAATTCGTAACAAAAGTACCACCGAGTACGAAGTGTTCAATAAATTAAATGAGTAAAACTTGTATAATATTCCTTGCTCCGTGCCTTGCCTTACGTCGAATAATATTGGACAAAGAAGACGAGCGTAGAGAAAGCCGAAGTTGACAGCGAAGGTTAAAATTTAAGAATGCGAGAAATAATTAATATCTTTCTGGAAATAAAAATCCAAGAGGTAATATGTAAGCGCGGTTAGGCGAAAGTAATTTTGGAATTGAATTATAAATCGGTTATTTTTTATTTTTTATGCACCATGTAATATATATATGTATGTTTATAATACGCGCGAAAACCCGTTGTGCTTTCCGGAGATTTAAAATGACGTGGATTGGATTTCATTCGGCATGCTCCAGCTGGAAACCGGCGTTAAAGATAATTGTAAATAAGAAAGCGGTACGGGTAATTAGGTGTGTAGTTTTTATAATGAAACTAACCGGTATAACGCCCCTTTACAAAAGTGAACTGGGTTTAATATACTTTAATAAGAATTTATATATTTATTCGGTAGAAAATCTGATGTTCTCTAATGAAAAATATTCCACCGGAATTAAGAAATGCTACGTTATACCTGTTTCGTAAGTGACTAAAAAAAATCCCGGCGTAATTTTAAAAATAAAAAAAGGACCAAGTATTTTCACTGTTTTCTTTTTAATTATTTTTTATAAGGTCTTGCGTCGCGTGAACCGCTTGTAAGTAGCTAGACTGAATTGTGTAATGTTTGGATGTCGGTTAACGATGTTGTTATCTGCGCGCGACTTAAACTGTCGAAATGCGTACCATAATCGAAGCGGATGTTAGAGATCGATGGATATTCTATGTAAGAACAATAGGGATAAGTGTACTTTTCCGGGCGCGTTTTAAGCAAAAAGTCATGAGAAAAGCTGTCATGATCGGTTCTAATATCGTTGACTGCCAATAAATAACTCTGCACTTCATTTCAGCCGAAGGGAGCACAGCTTCATTGTAAACTTTACCTTTCGGAAAATGTGGTTTAAGAATATGTTCAGTCGCGACTTTACCTTGTAAAAATTGAATCCTATTGTAGTTGTTCAGCGTGTGGTCTGCACGTCTATTTCACGAAACACCCGCATATTCTGGAATCCAAAGGAATGCTGAATATAAAGAGGGAAATATTTCCAATACTATTGACGTGTTGTTGGAGATAATCATTTGGGAAGATGCAGATGGAATGTATGAAATCGTTGCTAAGTAAAATTACGTTTTGGGTGGCAAAGGAATGGACTTTTAAAGTTGTGTATAGTGGAAATGACGCTGCTGATGGTACTTCCGTGGAAATAAGATTAAACGAAGAAAAAATAACCTGAAGTATCGATCGCAACATGGAATTTATAGTGTGTGGAGGTTTTAATATTAGTTTTGATTCGAAAAATTCGACGACGGAAAACTTTTTGAATATCTTGGAGAAATACGGGGGGATTATATTGATCAACTAGAGGAGATGTAAGGGGAGAAAGAAGTACAGAATCGTGTATTGATAATATTTCCTTATAAGAGCTGTAGTGAACCAGATGGTGGCGGGCATCATTAATAGAAAAATCTTAGATCATTACGCGGTCGGTTGGGCATTTCGGGGAGGTATGTGAGAAATTTAACAATTAAAGTTTAATCGAAGGTATATATAAATGAGAGCTTATTAAGCTATAAACTGTAGGCAAAGTACTGGCGGAAAGTCTTCGATTGCAAACGAGCAGATGAGCTATCAATGAGTATGAAAAAAGTTTGAACAAGCTCTATGAGGAGTGCGCATGTATACTTCAGGAAACAGGGAAAATGAATATTCCAAAAGCCATAGTTGAAATAGTTGAGGCGATAGTTAAAAAACTTGATTTACACAAATCCCGACGCTATGCTGAGGATCTACCTTTTGGACCCTGGAATATTTGCCGTCCCATTGTTAGCAGAAACGATTAATTTTTCTGCAAATGAAGGTGTATTTCCTAAAAGTGGGTATAATACAACCAATAAACAAAGGTTGGGATAGAAAACAGTGCGATAATTGCAGGCCGATTGCACTAATCTCAATTTTAGCAAAAGTTATCGAAACTTATGTAGGCAAACATTTGAAAAGTTATCAAATGAGTATCAAATTGATTTTAGAGGGGGGGAGTGAACTACAGTTCTACTTAGGTCTCCTGTTCTAGAGGTTAATAAAGGAATTGCAACGTGGAAGCACAGTTCCTGTTAGTTTTTTTTTAGACCTCACTAGAAAGGTTTACTTTGATGAACCGAGATTTTCTAACGCAAGAAGTGGGCAATATAGGAATAAAAGGAAAATATTTGAATTGGTTTAGAAGTTATCTAAACGAAAGGGGGTTACTAGTAAAAGTTGGAGATATTCGCGGTAATAAGGGGACGATGAATAATGGAGCGGGATAAGAAACGATTTCTTAGCTCCGATACTGTTTTTCATATACACAGATGCACTACATCGATATGTTAAGAACTTCAGGCTAGATAACATTGCATTGGCGGTGAAACATGCCAATGTTGAGCTTGCTGAAAATTTGCTTCAGGAAGACATGAATAATGCGTGTAAATGGGCACATGACAGGAAATTGTTAATTGACGCTAAAAAAAAAACCTAAAGCAATGTATACAAGAACTCCAAGTCGGTCAGAACGTTTATGCCCAGGATTACTTTATGATGTGTTGTTGCGATTACTCAGAAACTCTCGACGAATTTAAATATCTGGGATTAACTTTTGATAAGGCTTTAACATGGAGAATCGATATCGATAATACTGCTAGGAAAATTAGGCATTCTATACAGGGGTGCTATAAAAATTAAAACAAGTGACGACATACAAGATATTAAGACTATTTTTGGAACCTTTGATAATGTCTAGAATTAAATATGGAATAGATTTTTTTTTTTTTTTTTAAAGGAGGGGAGTAAAAACAACTGCAATGGGGAAAATCACAATAGGATGCAGAAAATTTGTTTGAAAATAATTCTGCCAAATCGGTTTAAGGCGGCGCGCGAGTTAACAAATGTCACATGGTAGAATGAGAACAATGAAATGTCACCGAAAATTATTTACTATCATAATAAACCGCTAAGGTTGAAAACACAACATAATACGTTACCTACAAGAAGAAGGGTCTATCGGACCAGTAGTTATGATAAAATATATGTTATATACGGTTAAAAGGAGTCAATAGTAAAATAGACAATGTAGAAGAAGAGGCGTTGATAAAATTAACGGAACATATACCGAAAGAAATCCAAGAAGAGGAGAAGATGAATAGATGGAAGAATAAAATAAGGACATGGATGATTGCGTGGTGTAAATAATGGGGATATGAATCTCGGATTTGAGAGTAGATGTTGGTTTTGTTGCTCGCTGTTGCACCGTGTTGGGCATTTTGAGTTAACGAATCTGGGATTCCTGTTGGGGTGTTGCGCGTATGTTACCTTGCCGGATTGAATTCGGTGTGATTTTGCGGGTTAACTTGAGATTTAGGTAGTTTCTGAGAGAGTGTTGGTTTCCCTGTAAGTACATATATAAATATTGTATTACAATACGAGCTTATTATAAATGTTACAGTGTACAGTGTTGTATTCGACGTAGTTTTTTATTTATTTTTTAATTCTCCCCAATTCCAACAAGTGGATGGGGTAAGTATATTTTCTATTATAATGTATATAAAGGGGCGCGGTACTAGGATAATTCCTTGCCAAGTATACTTAAACATAGTCCCCTCAGTCACCAAGTGTGTATGTAATAGTGGATATGCAAAGTATATATATATATATATATATATATATATATATTTATATATACATACATGTATATATATATAAAACAAAAACAAAAAACAATTTAATGATACTTTAAAAGAAAAAGAAAAAAAAGAGAGAAAAAAAATTTAACAGAAGTCCATATAGATATAAATTACATATACTTCTATATCTAAATATATACACAATCACATATACAGTCTGCCGATAATCTAATCTAACCAGGAAGTATATGGGAAGCAACGAACATACTCGTTGATTAGGATTAACGTTTGAATTCAGAGTGTACGGAGTGAAAATTTTAAGATTATGTATACTTGAATTTCCTGATCATAACAAACTCCATATACAGAATAATATTATGCAAAGAAAGCTTTAGCGATAATAAGAGACTGATTGGGTTTTATATCATGTTTCAAACGTAAATCTGTGGAGGCAGGACAATGAAACATGAGATGATCAATATCATCGTATGGCGCTGTTATTTCATATTGTAAAAAAAAGACAGACTTTTTTCTTTTATGTCCTGCGGAGGGGGGTAGTCAGTTATTAAACAAACTCGGTGAAATTTTTTTCAACACTTTCAACACGCAACACGATTGCCTGCGCGAACAAAATATCACTCTACCTAACCAACCAGGCTTGAGTGTTCTTCAAGCCATCTCTTCTCCTCTTCCTAATAATTCCTGTGATTTTACTATTCTCCGCATACGTTCTCTCATTCGGACTCTTCTCTCCATGGAATCCATATTCACTTGCTGTGGGTTCCTGGCCATTCTGGCATCTCAGGTAATGAGATGGCTGATTTTTTGGGTCGGGTTGCTGCTTCTTCTACATATTATTCTTCAAAAAAATCCCATCCTCTAATCTCTTGCCTTTGTGTATAAATTTCCTCTCAGATTTTGGTCGGATATATTTCCTCCTTTTCTAATTGTCGCTTCTTTTATTTGTCTGTTCTACCTAGTCTTCCTTCCAATCCATGGTTCCTTCTGTTTCCTTTACTTCCTCGTACGGTTGTTGTCGCCATTGTGCGTTTGCGCTTTAATCATTCCTTGTTGCCTTTCTCCCGCTTTCGCTTCTCGTTAACTTCTTCCCCATGTTGTCCTCTCCATTCAAATGAAGAGGTTGTTTGTGACGCCGACCACATGTTTATTAAGTGTTTATTTCTTTCATTAGAGCGCTCTGCACTCCCGCCTGCTTAGGCTTGGGCTTCCTGCTCCTTTTTGTGCCCCCTATATCCTGTCTTTTCTTTCTAATATCCCTCCTATTGCGCTACCTTCCTATTAGCGGTATCTGATCGTTTCACTATATAACTTTCGTTTTCCTTTAATTGTTTCTGGGTGAAGGTCCTTGGTTGACGAGCCCAATTAAAAAAAAAAAAAAAAAAAACCAACCAGGCTACGGTAACTATGCAACCTTTTTTTCTTTTTTTTTTATTTCGACATTATTACCGATCGGTAGTTTGTAGAAGAAAAAAAAATCCGTTTTAATCAATTTTGTTTATAAATGAGACGATATAGCTGCTTGACAACCCCCCCCCCCCCCCGGTCAATTAAGATAAACTCTTTTTTATGAAAAAGACCGGTATATTCGGAGGCCGTCGAAAAATATATACTATATGACTTGAAACGGGAGTTTTACTGGCCGCTCCGTTATTCATATTGGGAAAGCTAAAGACGTATTAGTAGCGGCGTGAAATATTCCGGCCCAGCCGGCTAATTTACAGTAGCTTCGGAAAGTTAATTAGGCTTTACGTTTTTCCAAATCTGCCAGCCGCTAGTAGTAGTAGTGGTAGTAGTAGTGGTAACCGGATGAACAATGATATTGCGGCTGGCTGTTCGATATTGTTTCAGGCAGCATTAGCGATTAATTTATCAGCCGATTATAGCGGCCCGATAATTCAATGTAGGTCGCCAATGAAAACAATGATCGCGGCGCGCGTCTAGCGAAATTTAAATTTATTTGCAGGTAATTTGAATTTTCCGTCGCTACTTAGGGGCCGCCGCCACTCGTTAGGAAAAATCGGCTTTTCTCGATTGAACGACACATCCCCCCTGCACCGCGCGCGCTCTCGCTCCCGCGCCGAAATTGAGTTGAGAAGCGCCGTTTTATTTATCGACATTTTAGTAGGCCAGTATAAATTTCTGTCACACTTTATGCGCTTCTTCTGCATCTTTCCGACCCATTCCGCCGACATAAGTAAAAACCACCTTAGACATTATTGCCAGCAACCGCCCGGTCGCCCGTACCGCACCGCCAGCACTGCGGTCGCTCCTTGCGACCGACCGCCGTTATATATCCCTTAAGTAAAATAAATTTCGCCGCGTCAGCGCTTAATTCTGTCGCTGATTTACGAGTAAAATACTTAACGCGAGCACCGGCCCAAGGTGCTGGCCCGATGATGAGCATCGCCGCAGCCGGCAGCGGGCTGTGCGGTATGTATACAGACACTATCGTCCGGGGCGTTAAGTGGAGCGACATTAATTTTTACTTTAATCAAAACGCGCCGACGAGTACGGGAGAGAGAGAGAGAAATAGAAGAAGAAGTAACGATGGGGGGAAGGGGGCCAGGGGGAAGCTCGCTAGCCGCGATTCTTTTTCCCGCTTTTCTAGGAACCAAATCCGGGGCCGTTAAACGTTTTCCTTCCAGGAATTTTTTCATTATTTATTATTCCATCTTTGTCCTTTGCGGGCTCTTGTGAAAAATTATACATATTATATATAAGCGTATATATTAATAAAGGCGCGTCGCGAGGTTATTTTCTTTTCGAATTGTCGAGTCGTGCCGAATAAATGAGATTTATCATCAATTTCCTTTCACGAAAATCTCCGCCAGTCTGCCTCGCTGCCTACGACTACGCAGGATCGCGAAAACGCACTAATAGAATAGCGAGAAAAAATTAAAACGTTTCCTTTGAAAAATTTAATATCCTCCCCGTCGCTGCCCCCTGGCTAAATTATTAATACGGGTCAAAAAAAAAGAAAAAAATGCCGAGCTAGACACGTCGACGGACGATTTATTTTTCACGCCAAACAATTAGACAACGCGGAAAAAAGCCGTCGCCTCCTTCGCCTATCCGAGCGGGTAATTGCCGATTAAACGGGCTTAAGGTGACACGCTATTACAATCTGCAATGTCGAGAAAAGTCCCGCTCGCGCCGAATAATATTTAAACCCGCGTAAAGAGTTTTTACTGTCGGCAAATCAATTTTGTCGCATCCATCGCGATTACCGATTGGCTTTCCAAATGAAGCCATTTAATTCCTTCCGGCTTAAGATCTTAACCCGGTAATAATGGCGAAACCCTTAAACAAAATAATAATGCGTATTTATTTAAACAGCGACACGTTTCGAGCACTTCTCATGATCACGGTTTGAAGTACCGTGATAATTAACCTGTGTATCACGAAGTTCTTAATTTCGAATTAACTACATAAATGGCGCCAGAATATGTGTATTTATAAGAGCGTGTTTTTTTGTTTTTCTGTTTTTTTTTTTAAATTTTTCTTTCTATAGATCATACATGTTATGTAACAAAAACTGTAACCGAGAAAAAGTCTTATGCATTTTTCGCGTAAACTTATTCTCGGTACATAATAAACGAGGGCTTAAAGGAAAAAAACATATTTTTATGAAAAGAGCGATTTATTTTTCAACATAGGCTGTATTTAGGCTCACCTATTTGCTCCGTCGCTCGGAAAGTTTATTAATACCAATCTCGTAGGTTTCTTCAGGAAGGTCTCGAAAATATTCATCAACACCGACGATCACCATTTGTTATTCCTCCGAACCATTTCTTCAAATTGGGGAATAGATGATAGTCGCACGGTGCCAAATCTGGCGAATAGGGTCGATGCGGAAGTGAACCTTAATTCGTTGATTTTTGCCATCGCCACTACAGAGGTATGAGCAGTGTCTCGATGGAAAAGAACGTTTACCAAATTTGGACGTTTTTCTTTTTATTTCTTCGCTTAAACGTTGAAGCAGAGCCGCGTAATATGCTCCGTTTATTGTGTAACCTTTTTCAAGATAGTCGATAGAGATTATTCCGCGTGCATCCTGGAAAACCGTCGCCGTGACTTTGTTGAGGGACAAAATCACCACTTAGCTTTCTTCGGAGCTGCTTGACCTTTCTCAATCCATTGCCTGGATTCTGGAGTATAGTTATGAACCTGAATTTCATCAACAGTGATGAATCTACGCAAAAATTCGGCTGTATTGAAAGTACTGAAGGTTTTGAGCTGAGATGTCTTTTCGACGCTGTTTTTACTCAGGTGTGGGCAAACGCGGCACCCATCTTGCGCTGAGCAGCTTGTTCATGCCCAAAACTACGTGTAAAATATGGTACACTCATTCAAACGATATGCCCCTCTACACCCTCAACTAATTAATTTTGATGCGCCAATTTTCCAGCACCATTCAGTGTATTTTTTCGACGATTTCCGGTGCAATTGCTTCTATCGGGAGTCCACTGCGCGGTTCATTTTCTGTACTCGCACGACCCATCTTAAATTCTGCAACCCAGCGCTTAACGGTGCTTTTTGAAGGAGAAGACTCCTTTAAAATTGTAAACTCAGATTGTATTTGTGTTGCATTTAAACCGTTTAAAAAGAAAATGATATTTAATCACACAATTCGTCTTTCATTTTTTTCCATTTTTTACGTAACACACGACTTCTCTACTTGAATCTGCCATAAAACTGGTAATACGTTTTCAAACAAGCTGAGAAACTTATTCAGTGACGCTGTGAAAGATGGAACTACGCAACGTGCTCGATGAATTTGGCAGTGCTATTTCTCAGCGAGTCCCGGAACTTTTCAAACCACCCTCGAATATATTTAAATCGAATTCGATAGGGAAATATGATTAAGAAAAGTTTGTTTTTAAAATATGGACGCTTGGAAAAGTTTAATAATGTGCAAAGAAATTGAAGAAAATTTTGAACGAAATAACGGTGTGAAAATATCATATGAAAATCGTAATTTTCATAGTAATTTTCAAAATGCATTTTGCAATAAACATTTTTGTATTTTTTCCGAATTACTCGTTAAACCACATGACAACATAAAAAGACGCTAGTTTAAGAACAGATATTTCTTTCATGAGCATGTTACTTTCTCGGTTTTTTTTAGAAAATTACATTTCGTTGCCCTAAACTTCATATAGGAAGAAATAGCGAGAGAAGGAAGAAAATGCATTATTATCACGACATCGATGGTTAAGAAAGGTGTAGCGAACGCGCGCGGTGGAAGCCGGAAGTAAAAATGACATTATCTCTTCGTGATAAAAGGCGAAGAAGAGTTGCCTTTAACGATTAATCCTGCGTATGTTACGGCATAAATCAAGTCCGGAGCATTTGACTTGAATTTGCAAGCATGCAACTGTCCAGAAGTTAAATGACTTTTAATGTGTGTGTGTGTGTGTGCGTGTGTTGATATTTTTGTTCATTAATTAAAGGAAAACGATACTTCTACGATGAATAAAAACATTGCATCATTCCCCGGCTATATATATCCATTAAATTTTTGATAAGACATCGAATAAAATATCCGGTTATATAATTTGATTTCATTTTAAAAGATAAAATTACAAGTGAAAAAAATACGCAGAATTTTTGTGATTCATATTAATATCAAAATCGTAATTTTTGGTAGACACCATGTCAAATTTTCAATGTTCTCCAAAAAACCGATGCAGTTTTTTTTTTTCGCGTTCGTGCAAAACTGATTAAAAGTTTTAAGGTGCTACTTGCAAGATATGCTTTATTAGGATATACTTCGCATTGGTGTCACGAAAACATCGAACCAAGCGCCGTTGATGGATTCGATGACGAATGGAACCTTTTACAGATGTGAAAGTTTAGAAATTTAAGTAGAACTTCGGAACAGTTTGTATTGAAAGAGTCGTTAAACTATTTTAGTAGTTTACGTGAAGAGATAACAAAACAATCACCGGGGATCACCGATGGATGGGGGGGGCGCCTTACTGAGGGTAACGTTGGAATGTGTCTTTATTTCGTTTGGTTTTCGATTAGAAAAATACTACGCAGTGAATAGTGAGGACAGCGTCGCATTCAGTAAGAACGACAAGACGAATATCCTTTTTTCAGAGCTGGCTGTGAAGGCATTCCGTCGCAGCGGAAGTAAGAGACCTCGATTGCGACATGGTTGTCGGAAACTAATTGTTATCTAAAGTATATTCAAATGTTGACGTTTTCGACTTGCTATTGCCGAAAATTAATAAGATGAAAAAACCCGTTTACCTAATTATTTCGCAGAGAAAAAAAAGCGTAAATGCGTTGTTAAAAAATTTGTGTAACATGTCAATAATAAGCCAGTGAAGACAGCATCGATACATACATGATCTCTTTTTGTTTCCTAGCAGTAGAGATTGCTAAATTAGCTCTTCAGCATGTTCGTCATAGGTCAAGTTCATCAGTTTCTGACTCATTTTGACCAGATATTTTTCCTCAGACTACGTCAGACTGCGGTGCTTTGCAAGCAACATGCTGCGTACATTTTCTGGCACTTTTGTGAGTTAATTCATAACATCGGCGACAAGGGTGTCGCCAGCCGATGAGCCAGGGCGGGAGCAAGATAACAGAAAGACGATATGAGTTATAGGAAAAATAAAATTTATTAGTTGTAAATTAATTAAACAAGAATAAAATCTTAATTAAAACATAATTTTCGTGGGTTTCTGGAAAATTGTTCATGATTACGCGCCTATGAGAATACTCATATCATGGCTAGTTAATTAAAAAGTTTCAAGGCTTCAACCTGCCCTCGCTGGCGACGCCCATGATGGGCGCACTAATTTAGAACACTAAAATAGCGAATTATTTACACTGTGCGATCTTTACAATCGATAAATATTTTTCGGACAACTTTTCTATCGATTTCTTTGCCATGGCAGCCAAGTACGCGCACATTTGCAGGAATTTAATGTCGCTCGACGTGAACATTGAAAGCGTTGTCGTTATCAAGCTGACGCAGTAACTTCTGCGTGTCATCTCGTTTTACCGCACCGCTTGCGATCTACTATATTCTCCTTTCGAACCATGCACAAATCGAAACCTACGAATTATTCGCACTTGAAAAGAGTCTATAATAATGTCCAATAATGGTAGACGGGCTGTGGGTAAGGGGGTACAATGGCGAATCTTGATTTTCACCCGGTACATCTCCATGTTGGAATTGACACGTCACATACAATCGCATGCACTACATACTATATTAACGAAAATAAATTAAGAAGCCACTTTTATAAAAATATGAAATTTCAGTAAAAAAAAAAACAACTGATATTTCAATTTCGATAGAGGAATTTATGTTAACGGCAAAAAGTAATAACGTAAAATAAATAAATAAAAATGATTATTGACTCAATTTAAGAACTATAAAGTAAAATATACCTATACACAACGGCTCCTTCGTCTTATATTAATACAAAAATTGAACTATATTATATATGTAGAAGAGAATTAAAATCATACTAAGAAATCTATTTGAAAGAGATTACATCTATACTTAAATACGCTTTTATTGCCGATCTAAACTAGCGTTTTATTCGACAGATTTTTGGGTGCGACATTTAGACGCGTGACATTATTTCATTATACAGGAATCCTTTTATCGTTAAAATATAAAAATATATTAAATTGTAACAAATTTAAATGTTTAAACCATTATACCACTCAGAAACGTTTCTATAGGTGATCAGCTGCAATTTATAAAACAACAAACAATATATTATTAACCAGAACTAATTCTGCTCAGTTTCGTTACAATTTAATATATTTTTCTTTCATTGTGATAAAATACAGGTAGCGTAGTCGTACGGTTCCACAGTAGAAACCCGTGCATTGTACTGAGCCAGTAGCTTGACCAATAGTAGCAAAGTATCAGCTTCGCTAAACGCTTCTTGATGATCGGCTGTTTTATGTTACACTTCTCAGTGCGTCCGCTAATGTCGGAAAAATACACACAGCACCTGGCAATTACAATTCACCTAGTCTAGACATCAGCAGACCAATTAGCATTTTACACATTAAGCATTTTTCTCCGCGTTCTTACATAGAGAGAAAAACTTTGGCCGATTTAGAAAAGTACTGGTAGTTTCTGTCGAATTTTGCTTTGGTACTTGGTCGCATGATTAAAAGAGTAGCGGAGAATCGCCGTATCGGACCGAGACGGTCATGGAAATTTACTCTTTCCGAGCGTCTCGTAACGTACCCGACAAACTACTGAAAATTCTGTCAATCCCTCGCCAGAAAATTTTTTCATTCAAAAGCTCGCTGCATTTGTTGGGTGGCTTGCGTAAATCATTTTCAAAAACCAGAGTCGATCACACACGGAGAGCAAGCCGAACCGAATGAAAACGTTCGGTTATCAGCGAGTACACATTCAGTTATGAATTACTTGAGCGCGCGGATTCAACAGATTGGTTGTTCGGTTCAGCTTCTTGTTCAGCTTCGTGAGCTTGTTTCTGTTTGACTTTTTGACAAATTCGCGATATTCTTTATTGCATTTGCCTGATTTTTTCTCTGTTCTTTCAAAAGTGCATTGGATTTCCCAGCTTCAGTTTTTTCACTTGTTCCAACAGTGACACACTTATCGGCGTTCTTTTCCTTCTTTTCTTCTTCTTTCAAAACCCTCGCATTTTCTCATCTTCAGTTGTACTCGATGCTCGATGATTAATAAATCCGGAATTAATTTAGACCCGCAAGTTCAGTGGATAACATCTTGACCGACGATCAGCTATGCGTCTTCACTAGTACGCGAATAGTAATTTTCTGCATGTTGTAATTTATAGATTGTGTCATTGTATACGCTGTATAACCATACTTTTGACAAATACAACGAATTATTTAGTATTAATATTAGGTAGTTTTTTCTGTAATTCCTGGGCTTTTAAGTATCTAACAAATGTTGATGTTCTAAAATGGTCGAAAGCTTTATAAAATTAGTCAATCAGTTCAACTTGGTATTTGATCCGTTAACATGCCGCTGCGAATGGCTTTTTAAAATCAGCTTGTTCCACAGGTTTACACTCATATTACGTTGTATTCTTCTGTCAGTTCTGAAACAATAATTAGATAAACCGAAAGAGATTGGATTGTAAACTCGGCTTTGCGATATTACGAAAACGAATGTTCCAGGCTGAGTAATAGAACCATTCGCAGTAGATGGATTCGATGTTAATTTAACGCACTTCAAGAACAAACCGTTTACACCAGTTAGGTAGTTCGACTCAAATTACATCTCAAAATATCAAGGATAACTTCTAAATGTGTGGTATTCAAAACTTTATGAATGAACTAAGTTATTTACTGTAGCATTTACAACATCATAAACCTAAACTTACCATAAGTCCAGACAATATACCCATGCCCCGTATGTATTTAAAGCTTGTAGAGATTTATGAGTTAAACCTCTTACATACATCTTCATTGTGTGAACGGGGACGTTTCCACAAATTTGAAAGATATCCGGAGGGGAGAATTACACGCTCATTCCTAAGAATCATCATGATTATGATATTATTGATTACAGACCAATATCTCTTCTTCCCCAAGTTGCAAAAATTTCTGAATTACTTCTCTATAAAAGAATCTATGAACCACTAAAGAATTACATATTGATCAATATGGCTCTGCCCAAAGTAGATCAGTAGCGACTAATCTAATGACATTTACGAAGTATATTTCTGCTGCGCTTGACAAGTCCTCCTAGGTGGATGTTATAAACACAAGATTTTCAAAAAGCCTTCGCGATAAAGTGGATCACTCAGTTCTGTTACGAAAATTAAATAATTTTGATTTCGCCGATAGATTTATGTAAGAGCTACAGGTGTAGGATCGAAGGCAATATGTTCAAATTTATAACTGCAGGTCTCCTGCTTTTAGAGCCCTTTCTTTTTTTATTACATATAAATGACTTATGTGCGAAATTACTCATAGAAATAAAAAGTATCGAGGATGCTCTCCTATTACAACAAGAAGATGATTAATTTAATAGCTAAAGGCGTGACCAATAATAATTCACCGGTGAATGTATCCAAATGTAGATACTTATTTCATTTACACGGAAACGTCTCCCTGCTACAGCTTTTGTACCACATAGAAGGTGTTTTCAGTAAGATTTGTGTGAGGGACCTTGATGTTTTATTAGATGCAAAATTTACGTTTAAGACTCATGCAATGCATACAATTCGTAAAGCGAGCAAAATGTTAGGCTTAGTTTTGCGAAGTAGTATAAACTTCAGACAACTTGAGACACATTTAATTTTATTCACCCTAGTTAGAATTCGGCGAGCCAATTCGGAACGCTGTATATAGTGACTTTTGGTAAATATGATATTGAAAATGTGTAGAAAAAGAGTTCCTAAAATATACTTGCATTATAGATTTACTGGCGCCGGTGATGTGCGTTTCAAAATAGTGCGGCAGTTAAATATGAATAGCTTAGGCGGGCGAAGGAAGGAATTAGCACTTCGTTTTTTACACAATTTTATGCACGGTAAGATTAACTGTCCTCCTACTATTTTAGAGGAAATTCCAGCAGTACGCATGCTCCCTTTGTAATGTATATATGCTTTAATGTTTTTATAACCACGCTCTGCTACCAAATTAAGTTTTTATAACACATGTACATTACATAATTTGACATCCGGCACACATTCATTGCCGAACGATTAATTAAAAGAATATATCTACATTAACCTAACAATGAATAAATAAAAGAAATATAATAAATAACCGAAAATGTATTTTTCAATTTTATAAAATTTATAATTACCTTATCATATTAATATATTGTGTTTTTGCCCTGCCCGCCATTAATTAAATTTGAAATTCCTTCGAGACATCCTCGGTACATCCAACCACACATTATGTGTTTTAGTTACACATAATTTTGATTACTTTTACAAAAAACAAAATATTATTAAATTCATCACAATTCATATTCAACAACTTCTTCGTTCAACGTTTTCCAAAATCTATTTTCTCTTCTACTTTTTACTTCTCCAAACCACATTTTCGATCATCATTGTCTCAGAGGAAACAATGATGATCATGTGATTGGCATAAACTAATTATTTAATATATATATATATATTTATTTTTTAATTTTTAATTTTTTTATTTATTTATTTATTTATTTATTTATATATATATATATATATAATCTAATTTTTATTTTCATTATAAAAAATTTATTAAAAATTTCTATTACTCGTGTGGCGAGTATCTGTTTCGCTACATCCCCCTCCCCTTGGATCATGTCTTACAATTTTAATTTGGGCATGATCCAAGACCACTTAATTAATAGCGTGCTATGGGCCACAAAAAATATATTTTACATTCATATAAAAGATTTGAATACTCTGTTAATACATAAAGTCCACCTAAAATTATATCTACAAACAAATCTCCTTCAATTAAAAATATGATGTTATAATTATTATTGTTAAATTTAATTTCTAACGAAACCTGTTTTTCAACTCATCTAGTCTTCTTAGTGCAGGCCAGTAGGGTCTGTACATTTGCAATTGGTACTGTGGAATACTGTCGAGATACAGTGTAAGCATATGTAGGTTGTGAGTCGTTGATGCTAATTCATATCTTTGTACAGAGTATTCTTGGGGCATAGTGATGTAATCAGTGTACATATTGCACAAACCAGCTATGATGACGTCCTTTTCCTTCTTTGGGACCAACCGGCGCTTTAACATGTACCTTGGTCTTCGTCTGGACATTGTGATAAATTCACCCGGCATACAGGCTATAGCGTTTGGTCCAATTCTTGCTAGCGGAGTAGGAACGATCGCTGGTTGCCATTGAAGTGGAACTTTTATCTCACCAGTTGTCAATAAGATCGGTTTGATTCTATGACAAGATATTTGTTCAACTGATGGTGTGGGCAAGGCGTTAGTAAGCACATTCCAGAGTGGATTATTATGCATTGTTTCATTCTGTTTGAAGGAAAAGGGGCGAGGCCCATCTGTAGTTCTCGTTGCAGGGCTATGATCCATTGCTGGAAAACAATCGTGAACAGTTGATTTCTTTTTGGTCACCGGATCAGCATATTCAGCTTTTGTTGAAGGCATATGCATGAACTGATCAACAGACAAAACGTTATTCTTCACTTCTACAGAATCGTCCGATTTCCAAAGCTCCTTTACATTTTTCTCCAATTCTTCGCCTATAATTGGAGTGCTTTCCAACATATTCTTTCCGGGACCAGGTGATATGCAAAGTTCCTGTTCGACGCATTTGCTAGTATGCATGTCACACGGTTTACTGGACATTTCGCATTGAGGTTTAGCAATATTATGTGATATATCACCCGAGTCTGAGGAAGTAAATGCTGCTACAATCGGATCCTTTCCAATTAAACTGCCTTTTGAATCCATTTTCTGTCTGGGGCTGCTTTACTATTAATGCACTAATTAAATTTTATATTACTTTTTATTGAGGAGTGTGGTTGGATGTATGTTGGATATTCCAAGGAAGAAAAATTTCAAATAACAAAAAAAAAAATAAAAATAAAACAAAAATCTTTAAATAAGGGGATTTCCCCTCCCCATATGGATAATTTTCAAAATATAGGACAATTACCTACCCATGACTGGCAAGGCAAAACACAAATTATGGTAAACCATAACATTTAGAATAAAACTAAATTTTATTTTGGCGCATTTTGTTTTTACATCATTTATATATAAAAAATAAAACAAAATTAGAGCATAATAAAATCAAAAAAAACTTCCGATAATAAGACTTCCTATGTATCGTAAAGTTACTGTTACTTTTAAAAGAACTCTTAAATGTACGTGTAATTTTTTAATTCTAACATTGTTGACCCAAAAAAATGACTTTAAATTTCTTTTAAATAAATCCGATAATATAATTTTATTTACAGTTGTAATTATACAGTTTAGATTTGTGTATTAATACTTAAACTATATCTAGTTTATATGCTAGACACTTTAGTTGTTTTTAAATTGATCAATAAACACAAATAGAAACAAAGAATTTATAGTTCATCATGTTAGTTCCCTTTATGGGAGTATTTTCAGTTTCATATGATTTAATGTAAGTTGTCGTACAAATTAATAAAAAAAATTTTAAATTTAAATAATTAACTAATGTTATTAAACATTCTTCAATAATTAAATAGAAAAAAAACTATTTTTCGAACTAAAGTGTAAGCCAACCGGACGAACTAGTGTAAAGAACTAGACGGAGGAAAATGAACTAACGTAATCTTTATCGGAACATATACATACATACATATATGGTTTTACATGTATAATTTATAGCGCAAGATCTAATTAATAGTTGCGTTTACCCTAAAATCTATAAAAATCAAATGCCGTTTAACATCGATGTTCTTTTTGTTAACAATGTATATTTTACATTTTCAAATTTCGAAATAATTCCAATATCATATCAATAATAGGTACTTATAATCAATTTGTATTTAAAATTTGAAATATTCGATTAATGTAGTAAAATTATAAACACTATAATACAACGAATTAAGTTTGTTTAGATGTTATCGTTTATGTAACATATAATATAATTTCATTTTACAATGTGAAATGAAAATTACGTCTAAAACAAAAGACTTTTATAAAATAGATTGATCGAATGATATTTTATAAATATCAAAACTTATTAAAAGCGACAAAAAACATAAAACGTTTTTAAATATTTGTTATTGTTGCCTTAATAACAATTAACGCCAGAAAACGTAACTACATAGGCGTTTTAAATTGTTAGGTGTAACACATTACACCATATTATGGTTAAATCTTTTTTCTACGAGACAAAAATGATACGTGTAATTAATAACCAAAAACCGAATATATACAAATTAATTTAAAGAAGTTAAATGCACAGCATCAAGTTGCACATAGATCGATGATTAAGTTTCGTAAAATTTTAATTTAAAAAAAAATAAAATTATCCAATCAAACTATATTTACATCGTTAACCATTTAAACATGTTAACATTTAAATAAAATTTATATATTTATATTTTTTCGTGTATATGTCCGTAGATGTTTATGATCGTAACCACGCTCTACTACCATTTTATGTAATGTATATATGCTTTAATATTTTGTAAAATCACGCTTTGCTACCAAATTAAGTTTTTATAACACATATACATTACATAATTTGACATCCGGCACACATACATTGCCGAACGATTAATTAAAAGAATATATCTACATTAACCTAACAATGAATAAATAAAAGAAATATAATAAATAACCGAAAATGTATTTTTCTATTTTATAAAATTTATAATTACCTTATCATATTAATATATTGTTGTTTTGCCCTGCCCGCCATTAATTTTAATTTGAAATTCCTTCGAGACATCCTCGGTACATCCAACCACACATTATGTGTTTTAGTTACACATAATTTTCATTATTTTTACAAAAAACAAAATATTATTAAATTCATTACAATTCATATTCAACAACTTCTTCGTTCAACGTTTTCCAAAATCTATTTTCTCTTCTACTTTTTACTTTTCCAAACCACATTTTCGATCATCATTGTCTCAGAGGAAACAATGATGATCATGTGATTGGCATAAACTAATTATTTTATATATATATATATATATATATATATATATATATATATATATATTTATTTTTTAATTTTTAATTTTTTTATTTATTTATTTATTTATTTATTTATATATATATATATATATATAATCTAATTTTTATTTTCATTATAAAAAATTTATTAAAAATTTCTATTACTCATGTGGTGAGTATCTGTCTCGCTACATCCTCTACGTTCTTTATTCATACCGTATAATAACTTGTAGAAAGATCATCGCGAGCTAGACATTTTTAATGGTCACGGTGGTGAGTTCTTAAAAGTTGTTCGAATTTTAACGATGTGAGGCTGTGTTGTACTGTCTTCCCCAAGTGTGAGTATTTCTGCGTAAGCATTGAGAGTGTGTGTATGCGTGCATGTTACAAGTGCGAGATTGGCGTGGGTTGTGAATAGTGGGATAAAAGTATAATAAGTAATATTAGATAATACCGTTGTGTACGTACGTACGAGTATGATTTGTATATTGCGTTATTTCGTAATTCTTCTTTTCCCTTGCTTGAATGTTACTTGTTCTATTTCACTGAATTGTTTTATTATATTGCGCTGTGCAGTATACGCGTAAACTGTTACACTGGCGAATTGTACAAATGAATCAATATTTGGTTGAATGCGGTTTTAGTAAAGTTCCTTTACTTTTAATCGAAAACCAAGAAATCGCTTCGATATTGTTAACACCGAGATCATTTCAGATTAATGCTAAGTTCATTTGAAGCTAACACTGAAAATATCCACTAAATATCATCAATAATCGTAAGGTTCAGATTAAAAATTAGATTATATTCTTTTATTTTATATTCATTCGTAAAAAATGTTTTCCTTATTCATTTTTTTTTTTTTTGCCTTTAATCATAATAGTTTATTCGTGTAGAATAATTTCTACCATTTTGAGAATAAAAATTGTTCTTTATTCCATATCACATATATATATATATATATATATATACATGGGCGTCGCCAGCGGTGGCAGGGGGCAGCTACCCCCCCTGGAGCCTTGAAACTTTTTAATCAACTAGCCATGATTAGTGATAGGCGTGTAATCATGAACAATTTGCCAGAAACCCACGAAAATGATGTTTTAATTAAGATTTTATTCTTGTTTAATAAAATATTAAGTCTTTACAACTTATACATTTTATTTTGCCTATAACTCATATCCTCTTTCTACCATCTTGCCCCCCCCCCCAACTCATCGGCTGGCGACGCCCTTATATATATATATATATATATATATATTGAAAGTGTTCGTTTAGAAAAATTTAATAAAAAGACATGGCAAAGGGTACCCCGGGGTTAAGATAGGTGGAATGCTCCTATTCTGGAATGTTAAACTTAAGCTAACGTTTTTGAAGTATTTCAGATAAGGTTTGGCCATATTAGTAGCTTCCGACGCCTTGGTAGAACCTGTGTATAATAACCTAAAATCCATAAATTTTTCGTAAAAAAATGATAGTTTTATGAAAAAATTAAGCTCATATAACCCTCGTTTGGACTATTTGAAACATTTTCAAAGTACTCTTACAATGCAAATAACTTTGTTTATTAAAAGGGCTGCATAATTTTCAAATGCACTTCTTACGGCTTTGCAGTCGCAAACGATTGAATAAAATGCCAATTGAGCCAGATTTTCGAATGTACATTATGAGCTCAACCGTCTGCGAGTTATTTTATTTATTACATTTTTCAACGTCGATACAACATTATTTCTAAAAGTGTCATGCATGTGTCTTCAACGTATTTTTTCCTTTAGAAACACAGATGGTATTGCCAATTTGACTATATAAATAATCTAGGAAGATTATTATTATTATTATTATTATTATCCAAGTAACGAGCCACATAGCTACACAGAGGACTTCACGGCTCAATTAGGAAGGAGATGGTGTTAAATGAGAGGGAAAAGTTTGACTTGTTTAAGGAAATTCATTGTTTTTTATCTATGGAATAATTGAGAGCTAGAACACGGCTTGAAGGAACACGGAGAGAGAGTCGGAGAGAAGCCGCCTTTAAGCATATGAATCTACGAAGAGTTAGCGACCAAAAAACATAAAAAATGCCGGAAAAAATTGTTTTTTTTTAACTTTTCGCGAGGACTCCAACCGAAATTCATTTTTCTCATTAAACTATTATATTTGCCATAAAAAAAATGTAATTTGAAACGCAAAAAAATTACTTACAGCTCATTTAATAAACAAGGTTAAAAAAAATCAATTTTTCGAAACCTTAATTTTACGACTTTTCTTTTCGCTGAAGTCTTTTTACGATCACTGCCGCATGTATGTCATCTTCTACTAGCTCTTCATTGATGTTATCTTCGCAATCCCTATCCGATCGACTGTTACGTTCCTGTATCATTCCCTTTCTCTGTAGAACGTTATTTTTTTATTTTTTCAATTTTTCCACCCGGATTTCCTTTTTATTTTGCCTTAACTTTTTTCGTCCATTTATGTGAAGCAGATGAGTGTTAGATTTAAAGAAGTTGACCGGGAAAAAGTCCCACTCTTTTTTTTTTTTTTAAAGGAAAAACAGAGAATAAAATTGGGCTCGAGAAACAATTAGAGGAAAAAGAAAATTATATAATAAGAAGATCAGATATCGCTAGCAATGGGAGGGATATTAGAAAGAAAAGACAGGATATAGCGGGCACAAAAAGGAGCAGGAAGCCCAAGCCTAAGCAAGCGGGAGTGCAGAGCCGAACGCTCTAATGGAAGAAATGAATACTTAATAAACATGTGGTCGGCGTCACAAACAACCGCATCATTTGAATGGAGAGGACAACATGGGGAAGAAGTTAACGGGAAGCGAAAGCGGGAGAAAGGCAACAAGGAATGATTAAAGCGCAAACGCATAATGGCGACAACAACAGTACGAGGAAGTAAAGGAAACAGAAGGAACCATGGATTGGAAGGAAGACTAGATAGAACAGACAAATAAAAGGAGCGACAATTAGAAAAGGAGGAAATATATTCGACCAAAATCTGAGATAGAAATTTATACACAGCGGCAAGAGATTAGAAGATGAGATTTTTTCCCCATTAAATTCCTTCATTTATGTATTGTATACTTTTTAAATATAGATGCGGTCCATTGTCGCACTGATGGCTGAATATACCAAAAAACCAGTGTTGGCAGAGGACTTATGATATTTTCCAACATAAATTGTATGAAATGTGATAAAAATTTTTTTAAATATATGCATACATATATATATATATACATATATACATTCGTGTGCTAATTCTAAATGAGTTACTTTATGATGGAATTATCAAGTTTTCTAGTTATTCCAATGCAGAAGGCTGGCATGCCTCGATCACGAAAATCATTGAAGATTGTACTTAAGAACAGACTCGTGTGGTGGCTCGAGAATCGGGCAACATCTTGCCGATTAGTACATCTCTTTCCCACCTTTTTTTAGAGTCATTTGTGCCAACGTAAGTGATAATAATTTTTGATATTCTCAATTTGAACTGAGCTTCACTGGAGCGAAACGTCATATTGCCTAATCAATTAATAGCCGACCATTGCAAAAGCTTAAGCGGTTTTGAAGTTTTTTAATTCAAAGTAGTTCTCAATGTCGGAGAATTATCTCGACCGACTACATTATGGCGCCGATTTCTTTACGAATTACAGCTCATACTTTATGCACATACATTTGAGAAATTTTCTAGGTTTCAGTATAAAAGGGTGTTGTTGTTGAACATTCATTGAGAGATGTTAACTCATCTCGACTTGACTCGCAGTGGAAATTTCTTAAATTTCGAATAAAAAAAAGTGAAAAACAAAATTAGTGTTGAATTACTTTTTAATTGTGTGTTTCAGAATCTGCTGAAAATTATCTTAAAACTGATCGAAATTACTTTATAATTCGTGTGATAAATACGTTGTTCCTGCTAAATAATTAACAGGTGTATTCTTTATCACATCAAAGGTTTTTTTCAAAATAAATTTTGCCCGTTTTTTTTCTTTTGAAATACATTACCGAAACAAATGTTCCACATGACAACAACTGCTGAGATCAATAAGAAAAATAATCCTTCTTGAAGCGCCTGCAAAGTTGAATAAGTATAACATGTGGGTTAGACTGAATTTTTTCCTAGCATTTACTCATAGGCACTAATTGCTTCAAACTGTATTAAAGATGAACACAATCAAAGTCGCATTTCAGTTTTTCATATGAGGTGTGCCGAAATTACTCAATACAAAATACGAAAAATTTAATTTAATTAAATGAATATTGTTATATATTTTACACAATCTTCAGTGCTATAAAATATATATATGTATATATATATATATATATATATATATATATATATTAAAAACGAATCAAAATATAACGAAAAATGTAATGTTTAACGGAGATTTTTGGTCAAATCTTTAAAATATTCCGGGAAACCTTTTAAAGTCTTTCGTAGCGATTCTACGAGAATTTAGTCAACCGTTTCTGATATTTGAGCTGCACAAATTTCATTGTAAAGTACAAACGGCGCAAAATGTCGTCTCAAAAATTGGGATTAGGTGAAAAACAGCTTTCTTCAGGTTCGAATATTTTTATTCTAGCACGAGTTCTCAAAATTCACCGAATTAGATTTGTGCCGCAATTATCGAGATTCCCTTTCGTCTTTAATAACTCCATTTGAACGACAGGCTTTTCAACAACCGTTATATATCGGGAACTGAAAATCCTCTTCAACAATATGATAAACAAACGAGCTCTTGCGAATACTTCGAAATTTTCAAATCTTTAAACTTACGTTCGGAATCTGTTTTTAAAATTTTTCCCTCATCTTTCCCGGTGCATTCATCTAGCGTTTCTTCTTTGATATTAGTCGTATTCGCTTTTATACGCGAAAATGATATTAAATATTTTCAATGTAGTAAGCAAAAAGCCGAAGTTTTACCTGAAAATTCCAACCGTTTACTTACGCGATAAAAAATATATGTTTCCATCGGAGGAAATAGTTAGGAATTTAATTCGAATTAGATAGCGAACAAATTCAGAAACAAAACTGCAGCGCCAAAGAAAATGAAGGACAAACCGCCAATAATCAGTAAAGCGGCTCAAGTGAGGCGTGAATTTTAATAGCCCTCCCGTGTAGAGTCTGTCGAAATTGCAGTCAGTTATAGGCCTTTAAACTGACTCGCATTTACATTGAAACTTCAATCATTTCAATAATCGGCCGATTTATTATTCCCTTTTACTTTCCGTAAAGAAAATTTATACGAAACATTTAATTAAAATAATTATCAGCGATTCGGCTCGGAAGATAACGAAAGCAATATTTTACAAACGTAGATGAAAATGTTTTTCGCTCGATATGCGCAGCGTGCTTTTATCGTTCCACGTAGCGGATGAAAGTGATTAAAAAAACTTTTGACCTAAGTTTTCTAGGATTAAAAAATTGTAAAAAATGCCGATATCAAATAAAATTGATTACATTAACATTAAATAGGTTACACATAGTATCGGAGCCGCTGCAGTTTCCGCAGAAGAAATTATTACACATTTTTTATGATATCACATGCACTTTTTATTCGATTTCATTTAATAGATAGTATTTCGAATTAGAAAACTATCTTACATGATACAATTAAAAATTTTAAATAACTAAATTTCCTCAAAAAAGGAGTTATAGTGCTTATGGGAGAAAGCCGACAGGAGAGCCTCATTGTTTTTATAGAGAATGCAGAAAAATATAAATCAAAATCGTTTTTTACAGAACAATAAAATTTTACTACGTCTGACTAAAAATGTTTTTTCCATTACACCGAGTAAAAAATGTCCCAATACTTTTGATAATCTTTTTCCAATTCGAAAACTATTAGACCAAGCTCGAATGTTTTCAGATTGATCTAGGATTGATTTAAAATTATTGTGAATAAATGTGAAAACTATCGCAAGGTTAATATTTTGTGAAAGTAATACACGCGTTCCCGTTTGAAAAAAAGAAAACAAATTAAATCAACGAAGGAAATTACGACCAGGCATCGTTATTACGTTTTTATTTCAATGATTTTACAACAAATTATGATTATTTGTCATGTTTATGTATGTTTTCATTAATAATAATATATTCCGTCATAAAAGGCAACAGACATCAACGGATATAAAGGTTAACAACCACCACTCTGTTAAAAATGGTAACATGTCCTCAATGTTTTATTCTATTTTATGTTTGCGAGAAAAAGTATTTGTCGAGGCACAAAATGAAGGGTGAACCGAGTCGTAAGTCATGAAAAAAATTTTTACACCCTAGGGGCCTCAAAATCGTTGATTTTTACGTTTTATTTATTTTTTTCTCGCGTTTTAATGAGTAGAAAAATCTGAAAAACCTCATCACCACTCTTCAACTAATATTTTTTAAAATGATCAAGTGTGTCAACATGACCTCAAAAAAAATTATTTAATATTTAAAATGCGATTTTGATCATGTTCCGATGTTAGAGCGGTCAATATTGTTTTATTTTCTTGTAAAACGGGGAAAAAAACATCGAAAATGTATTTTTTCAAATTTTCGCTAGTGGTGGGCCATGTCGAAAAATCCAAAAGACCGTCAAATCGTCTACTTTCAACATGAAATTTGTCTTTCAAGTGATTATTTTTTTCTAGCGTTCTAGATGCTCATAATTGTTAACAAAACTTCACAAATACATTTGGCTACATTTGGCGTTTCAAATAATTTTTTTTTTTTTCATTTTAAATCACTTAGAAAAATACGGCACATGTAAATCATAAGACAATTTGGATATATTTAATAATAATGGTACAAAATTATTTTCCAAAATGTTTCCTTCAAATATAAATTATCTAAATGTTGAAAATTATTCTTCATTTATTTATTTATTTTACGTGTTGTACACAGCAACTTAGGCTAGAGACACGGCAAGAAATTACAAAATTATGAAAGTTGAAAGAAAGGAAAAAAAGGAAAATAAACAGAAATTAACAAGGATTAGCAAAATTATAACAACTTTAATAAATTAGAAGAATTTAGAAACTGAAATATTCGGTTAAGCACGGTTTCTTCGTCGCACAGCAAATCCTTTAAATTCGATGGTATTCCATGTTGTTTCCGATAATATTCATAAACTGGACATTTAATCAGTAGGTGTTTGACAGTTAATTAGCAATCACATGACTGGCACTGGAGCGCAGGTTTTTATTTAACAGGTATGAGTGCGTAAGGCGAGTGTGCTCAAGTCGTAGTCTGCATAACGTTACCTCCTGTTTTCTGCTCTCTCGGCTTGAGGAAAGCCATGGTTTCGTGGACGATTTTATGGAGCGTAATTTATTTCCTGTTGGTAACTTTTGCCAATCGCTGTTCCAGATGTTGTTGAAATGGCATTTAAGCTGATGTTTAAAGTCAGTAAACGGTACCGTTACGTTTGACGTTAGTTGACGCACGTTTGTTAATCGTTTTAACGGAGCTTTCCGCATTTTCAAAGTTCTGTATGCCGCCCTGGGCTCGGTTGCACCATGGTGGTATAGGAGATATCGGGTCCCGGGCCAGTACTGGAATTTGGATGTTTAGCTGATGTAGAATGGACATAACGTGATCAATTGTTGTTCCGTTCTGGTTCTCAGTGGTATCATCTGGAGAGTTTGGCTCTGTGCTCCTTATGATGCTGAAAGCCAGCACGGTTAGATAAGTTCGTCGCAAATCTAATGGCCACTCCGCTGCATCACATAGTACTCGGTATCGGGGAGGTTCGGAAAGCTCCAGTTGCCAACCTCAAAGCGGTATGATGGGTAGTATCCAAACATTTTAGGGTCGATATGTTAGCGGAAGCATAGGCTGGTGCACCATAATCCATTTTGGACCTTACAAGGGTACGATACAGCATTAATAGATTATGTCTGCTTGCGCCGTAGGTTGTATGCGATAGCTTCCGCAATAGGTTTAATTTTTTACCGCAGCTAGTTTTCAATGCGTTAATGTGTGCTTTCCAAGTGAGTTTGATGTAAAATGTCATTCCTAAATATTTTAACTTTATTTATGGATACTATACGGTTGTTATTAACAGTTAAGCTTACTATGCGGTCGCACTTTTTCCGTCTACAGAAATGGGTTGCTATGGTTTTTGTTGTTGAAAAACAAAGGCCGTTATCTTCTGACCATTGTTTCAGTCCATCAATTGTGCTCTGCAGAACGCTTTCTCCTAAGTTGATATCAGTGCATGGAAGAAATATGCATAAATCGTCTGCAAAAAGGAGTGATTTTACAGGTTTTTGCACTTGATTTACAATATCATTTATCGCGATATTAAACGGTGTTGGGCTGAGGACGGATCCCTAGGGGAACTCCTGTCCGTACCGTATGCGGATCAGACAGAACGGATCCCAATCTTACTTGAAAGCGGCGATCAGAGAGGAAGTTTGCAATAAACATACAAAGGCGACCTTTGAAGTTCCAGGAGTGTAAGGTTAAAAGAATTTTGTATCTCCATTTGTTGTCAAATGCTTTTTTGAAATCGAAAAAGACGGCTAATAAGTGGTGCTTGTTTGAGAAAGCTTTACTTATGGAGCGCTGTAACGCAAGGATCGGATCAATGGTAGATCGTCCTGACCGAAATCCATATTGAATATTTGTAAATAAATTACGTGTTTCGATTTCCCATAGTAGTCTGCCATTGATAATTTTTTCTAACACTTTACATAGAACTAATGCAAGAGATATTGATCTGTAACTATCGAGGAGTGTTGGATTCTTATTTGCCTTGAGTAGTGGGATTATAATGGCATTTTTCCATTGCAATGGGAGATTACCTGAGAACCATGTTCGATTGTAAATTACAAGCAGAGTTTTTAATATAAAGTCAGGTGCATATTTTAAAAGATAAATGTGAAAATTATCCGAACCGACTGCTTTCGGTTTAGTACGTTTAATGGCAGTACACAGTTCTTCCATCGCGATAGGTTGGTTATATGGTTCTTGGTTGTTGCTGGTAAAGTTAAGACCAAAAGTAGCATTTTTACCAGTATTTGATAATTCTGTATTGTTTATAAATTGATTTTCATCTTTAATTGACATTGTAAAAAATTCTGCAAACGTGGCGTTTATTTTGTCAATATTAGTGCATATGTTACTACCGATTTTTATGCATGTCTGTGTAAAGTATGGCGTTGACTTTTCGATGGATTTAATTTTTTTCCACACAACTTTGATCGGTGTACCAGGATTCAAGGTTGCTACATAGTTCTTCCAGCAGATTAATTTTGCTTGTTTGAGAATATACCTGGCTTTTGCTCGTAGTCTTCTAAAATTCAGATGGTTTTCCATATTCGGGTTCGACTTTAACTTTTTTAAAGCGTTCCGTCTGTTTCTAATTGCAGTTGCACAGTCCTTAGACCACCAAGGGACTTTTACGCTGCCAGTTTGTATAATAGTTTTATTAGGTGGTGAGCATCTTTTTGCCTGCTCGATGAGTGCGTTTGTAAACGTCTGCATACTGGTGTCAGTATTGCCCAATGTATTGGTATAACATTGTAACGAACATCGAGCTTTGTAATTTAACCAGTTAGTTCTTTTATACTTCGGCAACAGATTTACATTATTTCCGGGATAAGTAGAAGTTTCTGGTTGTAACTGGCTTTTTATAATAATCGGAAAATGATCACTTCCACCAAGGTCATGATGTACATAAAATTGTATTTTACTGCTCAATTGAGGGGAGCACAAGGCTAAGTCAATATTTGACCATGTTCGATAAGAAAAGTTATAATGAGTTGGCTCCGTTAAATTAAGCAATGTGAGGTTAAACACGTTAATTGCATTTTCTATGATCTTGCCTCTTGAATTTGGCTTTTTGATCTTGGCTCTTGAATTTGGCTTTTTGATCTTGCCTCTTGAATTTGGCTTTTTGATCTTGCCTCTTGAATTTGGCTTTTTGATCTTGCCTCTTGAATTTGGCTTTTTGATCTTGCCTCTTGAATTTGGCTTTTTGCTTGACCACATAGGGCTATGAGCGTACATATCTCCTAATATTATGAACGGTTTAGGCAGATGCTTTATCAATGAAAAGAAATATTCCGTACTAATTATCTCTGTAAAATACACAGTGCATATTGTAATTGGTTGTTTAAACCAAACTTTGACTGCTAACGCTAGTAGCCCAGTATTTAACTCGATTATTCCATAATAATATTTTGATTTAACAGCTATTAATATGCCACTATGTGCATAGTCATGTACTGTAGTGAAAATTATTTTATAGCCAGGGATACGGAAATTTTGGTTGTTTTTAAGATGCGTTTCCTGGAGACAAATGACAGACGGATTATATTCTGATAGGATAAGTTTAAGGTCTTCATGGTGTAGATATATGCCATTGCAATTCCACGAAATAAATGTACCTTCCTGCATTTATGTTTGTTTATATGACAATTTGCGGTGATTGTTTTTCCATGTTTGGTCGCTCAGTCTGATGGCTTTGGGTAAACTGTTGGTTCTGAGTTAGGAATGGACTGTACTTGATCTTTTAGTACCGTCATAATCTTGGTAAATTTTGCTTTAGTTCCACGGTCAGTTAGGAACTGATAGTTCTCATCTAGCATGGAAACAAGTCCTGTAATGTCGCTAGTGAAGTCCGTGACAACATCACATGCGATTTTGGCTGGTTTACACATATCTATAAAGAGGGCAAGATTTTGCAGAGACAGCCGATATCTCGATCCATTTTCATAGATGTTCTTTTTTAGAGGCTCGTAAATTAGATTAAGTGATTTGTGCGATGCGTGATGTTGTTGGGATTCTTCAGTATCACTTGGTTGTATTTTATCTACTTCTGAATCGGATTGTGTTTCTGAATCACGAGAACTGTGGCGGTCGGGTTTCGTTGTGATCTCCTTTTTCCCGTTTTAGCTTTTTTGCTTTTTTTGTAACTCGGATTCATTGATATGAGTGTTGTGTCTTCATCTAGTTGAGTCTTTGTGGACGAATTGTCTGATAGGGCACGTTTTGTTCTCTCTGTTGTATTGGGGTTTTTAATGAATGTTTGAATCGGTTGTGTGGTTATAGGAGCCAGTTGTACGACGTTTTGTGTTTCATTAGCTGATACAGTTGCTATGAGATCTGTGTGGCCAGGAGAATATTCGTTTGACTTTATATTTGAAGGAGCATTGTCTTCTGTTAGTATACCATCTAAGTAATTGTCTTGTGGAATGTTACAGTCATCTGCTTTATGACCTTTACTATTGCATTTGAAGCAGGTATATTCATCAATGTTAAGAAAAATTCGGTGCATTTTGTCACCAAATGGGAATAGAAAGGATGTCGGCAGAACTGGCTGATCTGGTTCAGGTTTTACATAGATTTGACGTCTCCAGCTGATCACATGGCTGAACGGATTAACTCGTAGGAGAGACATATTGGACACCGGTTGCAGCTTTAGTTGCGCCCGAATGAATTGTTCCAATAAGTCATTAGGTACAATTGGCGAGACATTTGAGAAGATCAATTTTCTCGCCGGCGTTTTAAGTCTGCGAGCTATGATGAATTTGTCATCAAGATGTACGCCACCGTGAATCTTTAGAAACGTTTCAACGATCTATTCATTTGCCAGAAATACAGCGATTCTTTGATTACTAATTCGAGGAGCGGCTAGAATATTCTTCGCCCCGCCTACCAAATCTTTGATTGCAAGAAGATAATCACATTCTTTAAAATGATTAATTATTACCTAACGATACACTTTCTATTTACCTACCAGTTGTTACACAACTGGTAAGATATTTTTAGAATTTTATGTTTTCTTACATACTTTGAATTTGTGTCAGTCTGGTTATTATTGTCTCTTAAAAAAGGCTTATTTACCGCTTACTTAATTATCAAAGTACTCTGAATATACTTCAATATTTTATTTTATTTTATCGCGGGGAAACTTTTAAAAACAGCCACTAGCTCTGTACTAAACCAATAGCACCGCTGCACTTTCCAACTCATAAAGGCAGACAATTCTCAACTCATGTGCTGTGAAATATCTCGGGTTACATCTTGACCAACGGCTTACCTTCAAGAATCATATTATTACAAAACGAAAGCAATTAGATATCAAATGTCGCAACATGTATCGGTTAATGAACAAAAATTCATCTTTATCGGTTGAAAATAAAATTATACTACACAGGGCAATCTTAGAACCTGTGTGGACTCCGGGGAACGACGAGTATTTAAAATCTTAAAATTATACAAAGATTTCAGTGTCCTACCAGATATTTTGGCGGCACCATGGTTTGTCCGTAATGATGATATAGACAAAGACCTCTGCATTCCAACCGCTAAAGAAGTAATTACGACCTTTGCTAGAAGATATTTTCATCGTCTTGGAAACCACATCAATCCGCTAATCTTTCGCAGAATAGCGTACGATTCAGACGATTCAGACGATTGAAACGACATAATTGAACTGGAATTTCGTCCGTAGACATTAATCGGTATAGTTCAACATATTCCAATAAATAACGTACATACAAATAAGGAATATAAGGAATAGCGACCACCACTGGGGGAAAGCATTCCATCATGGTTTACATAAAATAACATCGCTACTTATTGTTCAACTGAACAGATTGTATGCAGGTAAAAAGGAAAAAAAATAAAAACTCATAATAGAGAGAGTAGTGTGGTGTTATTTTTTCTGTTTCAGATTCATTATCTTCTGTTAACTATTATTATTATAATATAAGAAACGTCGGATTATAAAAAAGAGCAAAACTG
Source organism: Icerya purchasi (assembly GCA_039619475.1). NCBI lineage: Eukaryota > Metazoa > Arthropoda > Insecta > Hemiptera > Monophlebidae > Icerya > Icerya purchasi. The sequence goes on along the minus strand of CM077115.1, from coordinate 74,340,193 downwards.
TGTGATAAAAAATCAGTTTCTCATTTTAATATTTTTTATGCTACATTAATTTTTTTTTTTCAACTAAAATTGATGCGAACCATCGTATATTTTTTTAAATTAATTAAAAGAAATGTAACTGAAGATCAATTAGAGACGTTCCCTGCTAAAAGAATCTCTCTCGAGATCTTAATACGAGATCTCGTCTGACGTAATATGTAAATTCTCAAGTGAGATTTTTTTTAGCTGGGAATGAGTCTAAATGATCTTTAGTTACATTTCCTTCTAGTTTACGTGTGATGCTCTCGGCTAAATTTTCACAAAAATTTTCATGCGGTCGAAGCAGACAGCTAATAGATTTTACTGCTCGTGTAGTAACGAAACAATTAGCCTCTTTTGGACATATAACAGTTTTGGCATTTCCTGTTGGAAATTGCACTGTTGGCTTGACATTCCTTGTTATACTTTCTATGTTAATCATTTTTACTAACCCTCTGTAGAGTGCGAAAAAAGTAAGCGTGTCAGTAGCTGCTGGGTGTTATTCGGTTTTAAGAATAATTTTCAATCTCAAAGAGAATGGAAACTTACCGAATATCCAGGCATTTTTAATTTTATCCGGTGCACAGCGAAGGAGTAATTTGCGAAAGTTATCTGGTCCGGTCATTGTCGCTTTAATAATTTTTTTTATGGATAATTTTTTAATTCAGCAAATGTGATCAATGAAGAATTGTATTTTGATTTCAACTGCAAAATTTTGAAGCTCAAAATTTTTTCTGTGTAGTTCTACTTGCGAAATTTTATAATTCTAAATACTAGTACGGATGTGAAATGTTGAGTAGTTCATTTTGTTAGTCTGACCTTTTTCCACACGGATTTATCGAAGCGAATTGGTCAATTTTTCTGTTCCTGTTTAATTTTTTTTTTTTTGCCTTTGAAAAAAGCTGCGTGTTTTCTTCGACGATGGAATTTTATTTTTATTTTTTCAAAACTATCCGTCACATTTTTTTATAGCAGTGTTTCCGGGCATATAAATTTTACATACGGTTTTGTTTAACGTGATCTTCGACCCTGATTAACCGTAATTGAAAAGAAAAAAGATACGATTGTAAACGCCGATTTTTTCAGCTTTCACAGAAATTGTACTACAAAATAGTGCTTCGATATTTGCATAATCATCTACATTTTTCATAATTTACTTTCTTAGTGAACGAATAAAAGTACCACTTGATTGGCGAAGAAGAGTCATTTTTTTAAAGATTTTAACGAATTCTGAATTTCCTGAATTTCAATAATATCCTTTTCATTTCCTTATTTTGTTTTCTATTTTTTTAAAGTACTAACAAGTGAAATTTTTTGATACGCAATTCCGACATGTACACGTCGGTTTTACATTTTTTTTTTTTCTATACCGTCGTCGCTATTTAGTTAAATAGAGGAAAATAAATTTATAAATTTTGCGAGACATTTTTTCGAGACATTTTTGAAAATTAAATTTAGCAATAAGAGCAACAGAGTGCATAAAATACTACTACACAGTTATTTAATTTTTAATAGAAGCTCGATACAATTTATAAAATTTCGTGTAAATTCGGTACTCAATATATATATATATATATATATATATATATATATATGGCTATGAAGGAATATTAAATAGCGATAGAATTATTTTAAAAGAATATGATCAACGTTATAGATACTATCGCATCATTCAGGTGGGTGGTTAATTTGCAGAAGAGACGAGGGAAAAGTGAGAATGACAGGAGGATAATAGAGAATGTTTAAATTCAGGCGAATAACAGAAATGACAACAATACGCAAAAGCGAATGAAAATTAGAAAAGGAGGTTGGGGTTGACAGATAGATAAAACATCGCAAAGGGGGTACCGGAGTCAGAAAGTGCCAAATCGAGCCAAAAAAACATTCATTTTGATTGTTCTCAATGCCCATGTGGCTGGGAACCAACATCAAATCAACATAGATGGGGCAATGGATAAGACAGCGCATGCGATGAATGCGGAAGAGCGATAAGGAAGGGGATCGCTTGAAAAACACTTATGGAGTCAGAAACAATGAAATAATCGGGTAAAGAAAATTAGAGAAAATGAACACAACGGAACATGGAGCAGTCATTAATTCCTTTTTTTTAGAGGTAGAAAGGGGGAAGACGAAATAATTCCGATTAAGGTTGAAATCCGGAAGGATGAAAGAAACTTCAACACAGGCATGAGAGACATCAGTGAAAATCTTTACACGCTGAAACGAATTTGAAACTGATGTAGAATTCCCCGGTAGTTTAACCCCGTTGCTTGAGGAAAGAATTTGAAAAATGAAGGTGGAAAAAGTACTTTAGAAGGATTGCAAAGAATATGGGAGTATTGAATAAGGCTAAAATGGACCGGACGGTATCTTCTTCTATTCCTCAATCTCTCGATTGTTGGTCAATCATCTGGAAAGTACATTACTCGAAGCCGCTTGCTTTTAAGCATCTATTTCGGGCCTTCTCTTTCATTAGATGGAAGATATAAAGGTGAAAAAATACTATCTAATGAAAGAGAAGGCCCGAAGTAGATGCTTAAAAGCAAGCGGTTTCGAGTAATGTACTTTCCAGTGTAAAATGAATTTTTGCCGCGGTCTTCCCCGTGTTCTTTTACCATTTGCTGGTCCTTCGATTATTGATGTTAAATATCTGTTGTTTCTTATTACATGTCCTATCCAGTTACGTCTTCTTTCGCTTATGATCTTCATTAAGCAGCGTTCTTCGTTAATATTCTTGAGCACTTCTGTATTTTTATTCTATCTAACCAGGTAATTTTTTGCATTTTCCTCCAACACCAAATTTCAAACGCTTCTAATTGTTTTTGTCTCCCTTTATTTATAGTCCAAGTTTCTGCTCCGTACAGGAGCACGCTCCAAACGTATACTTTTATTAATCGTTTTCGTGTTTCTACATTTATGTTTTTGGATGTTAGCAATGATTTCTTTTTAGTGAAGGCGGCTTTCGCCTGAGTTATCCTAGTCCTTATTTCCTGATCACACCTTCCATCTTCTGTTATTATTGAGCCAAGATATCTGTGCTTTCTTACATGTTTTAGTATTTCATTGTCTAGTTTTCTTTTTACTTCTTTATTATTTTCCATTTTGCTGCATCTCATTACCACTGTTTTCTTCTTGTTTATTGTCATGTTATAGCGTTTAAGAATTGAGTTTAATTTAATCAGTGTTTTCGACAGGGTTTTTTCACTTCCTGCTATTACCGCTATGTCGTCCGCAAACCTAAAGGATTTTCTTCATTCCGCCTATAGTTATCCCATTTTTACTATTTTCTGTCCAGCGTTTAAACACTTGCTCTATATATACATTAAAAAGTAGCGGTGATAAACTGCACCCTTGCCTTACTCCTCTTTTGACTTCCGCTTCTATTTCTAAGTTTCTGCTCGTAATTATTAGTCGTTGTGCTTTGTATAGTTCCTTTATCATTCTTCTGTCCTTGAGGTCAATGTTTATTCTTGATAAAGTTTGATCCAGTATGCTCCAGTCACATTTATCAAATGCCTTCTCTAAATCTATCATTGCAATGTAGACCGGTTGATTTACTTCCAACTTTTTTTCAATCACCATGCGAAGTCCTAGAATGGATTCTCTGGTTCCTCTTCCTGATCTAAAACCGTTCTGTTCTTCGCTTAATTCGTTTTCTATTTTGCATTTTATTCTGCCCAGTACTATTTTTGTTAGTATTTTTGAGCAGTGTGACAGAAGGCTTATCAAGCGATATTCTTCGCATTTAGCTGTGCCATTCTTTTTGGGTATCATTATTAATTTGTTCTTTTTGAAATCATCTGGTATTTTTCCTTTTTCGTACATATTTAAGATTAAATTGTATATGTGTGTTTGCGCGTCTCTCTCTAACTCTGTTATAAGCTCGCTGCAGATGTTATCGTAGCCTGCTGCTTTATGTCTTTTTAGTACCTTTAGGGCTTTATCAAATTCATCTCTCGTTATACTCGGACCTATATTATCGTTTGGTATTATATCATTGACACTTGTCTCTTGTTGTAGATATATCTTATTGTTAGTACTATTCGTATTGCTGTATAACTTTTCTACATATCTTTTCCATCTCGAGTTATTTCATCTTCTTCTATTAGTTTTTTTCCGTTTTCATGTTCAATACTACTTGATGTGTTTTTATAATCCCTAAAGTATGTTCTAACTTGTTTGTATGCATTTTCTACATTACCTTTTTTAAAATTTATTTCTATTTCTTTGCATTTTGATTCAAGGTGTTCTATTTTAGCTTTCCTGACTTCTCTGTTTATCATGTTCCTATATTTTCTGTACATTTCTTGACCCTTTTCTGTATTTTCACTTTTGTATTTCCTTCTTTCCTCCATCAGTTTTAGAATCTTATTTGAGATCCACGGCTTATTACATGTTTTGTTTTCTTTACCTAGTGACTTTTTCGCAGCATTTGCTATTATTTCTTTCATGTTTTTCCATTTTTCATTTATATCGCTCCCTTTATTCATTGTTTCAAGGCTAATCCTAACTTGCTCTTGATATCTACATTTTATTTCCTGATTTTTCAGGTTTTGTATGTTCCATCTTCTCTTGCTAATTCCTTTTAAGTTCAACTTCTTATACTGCAATCTTGATGTCATCAATACTAGGTTATGGTCACTATCTATATCTGCTCCCGGGTGATTATATAAGAAAATATTAGAAATGGAGCACATGAATGAGGCTTATCGTACGTTTTGAACAAATGAAAGGATATTCAAGTAAAACGTGATTATCATAAATGAAGTTTACTTCCGACAGATTAAACGGGCAAAGAGGAGATTGGGTAATAGAGAAACGGTACAGCGATGCAGGAAGTAAGCTGTGGTTTAACCGAAGTCTAATTATAAATGAGATATTCGACCACTTCATGTTGGGGAAATTCTGAAAGGGCGAGTAAATAAATTCTGGGAAATTATAGGTAAAATAAGGGTATTTGGTGTAGGAAAGAACAAAAGGAGAGAAAGCTCTGTGAGACGCGAAGCAATCAATGAATGGAGTTTTACGAAAGGAGAAACGCCAGTTGTTGAATATAAAAAAGTAGGAATTAAGCATGTAGGAATTGATGATGTGAAGACGTTTGATCAGAACATTCGAAACACCGATACAAAGGCGGAGGAGACACGTGTCATGGATTTTATCAAGCTTAAGGAGAAAACATTTAGGAGCACTAGTATAAAGGAACGAACAATAATCGAATTTGGAAAGCATAGTTGCTTTATATAGCATCGGTATGTTGAACTTCTGCAGTTTTCAACGAGCAGCTGTGTAAAAAAACGACTTAGTCTATGTTTTGTTTTTTTTCCTTTCCCTTTTTTAAATTGTGTGTGCTGTTTGTAACTACTGTGGTCATTGCAGCACACACAAGGGGAGGTTATTTAGATTTGTTGTGTTAGGCCACTCATTCTAACAAAGGCTATAATTCGAGTGATGTTTATTGATTCGTTAGAGAGTATGCACTCTATGTTTCCCAGCAAGTCCAGTTGTTTTCGTAATACCTTCATCTTTTGGCAGGTGAGCAGTATATGAGAGACTGTTGGTATGGTTATCTGGCCGCACAGGGGACACATGGTCGGAGGCGGGGTTTTATCGATTATGTGTTTGTGGGAAATAGCGATATGCCCGATTCGCAGTCGGCTGAGGATCTTAAAGTCGTTTCTGGATGTTCCTTTTGGTGGCCACCATGGTTCAACTGTGGGCTTTATGCTTCTTAAGAATGTTGTAGCAGCTGCCCATTTAGTTCTCCACTGTTTTTCGCACGCTCTTAATAATGTGTATTCCATTGATGTCGGTAGTTCTGCGTCTTTTGGCATTGGCGAGAGCAAGGCAGACCGTGCTACTATGTCAACCCTCTCGTTGCCAGGTACTCCAGTGTGTCCGGGAACCCATATCAGCGACACATGACTGCCCTTTAGGTCTAATTGGTATAAGTTGTGCCATATCTCTTGTACCAGCTGGTTGTTGTATTTTGGACCCTTAATCATGTTTAAGGATTGTAAAGAGTCAGTAACCAGGAGGTAGTTACTGGTTCTGGTGTGAGATGTGGTGATGTGGTGGAAGTAGTGTGCGATTGCGACAGCTCTGCGTCCAATGCTGAACAGGCATCGTTGAGCCTGGTTTCGTATAAGATGTCATCACCCTCGAATGCACAGGCTGCTGGCAGCGAACCTTCTTCACCGTCTGCCTTGGCTCCGTCTGTGTAGTAAATTAGATGGTCGTGGTACTTGTTAATTGCCCTAACTGCCACTTCCACTGGATATAGGGGGCTTGTTGTATTTGGATTTTGTGTCAGCGATAGATCGATATTTATTTGGACCGTGATCCAAGGAGGAATGTGGATTTCGGGACTGGCTGTTGACGACTGTACGGACATAATAACACATCTTCGCAGTTCTATCAGTAATTCTGGTAATGGGTTGTCGGGAAAGTTTGGTTCGAGGTGGTAATGCTCCAACTTTAGGGGAAGGTTTCGTGTGTTGTTGAAGTGGTGGTACATACTTCGCAGTGTGAAGTATTTTCGGGATAAAATGAGTGGAGGGCACCCGGATAGAACATACATGCTGGTAGCTGGAGAGGTTCGATGCACTCCCAGAATGGTTCTCAATGCGGAGTAGTGGACAGGATCGAGGGATTTCAATAAGGATTTACTGGCTGAGGAGTACACCTGGCACCCATAGTGGATTTTTGATAGGATTAGAGCTCTATATATATTGAAGAGGAATTTAGGATGGATATTACATCTTGAACTCGCCAGGTATTTCAATATGAGAATGGAATTGGTGCAGCTATGTTTTAAGTTGGCGATGTGAGGCTTCCAGGTAAGGCTAGAATCAAAGTTAGTCCAAGGAATTTGACAGTAGTTTTCTGGGGAAGAGGGAGGTTATTTAGGTTTAAGGATATACTGGGAGAGGTACGGCGCCCCTTGCAAAAATCAACATATACAGATTTGCTCGCTGAGATAGCTGGGCCATTTTTCCACGACCAGCTCTGTATTTTATCGATGGTTTTTTGGAGGATTTTTTGAGCAATCGGAGGAAAATTTGATGATATTGAGATGTTAAGATCATCGATGAAGAGCCGGGCGGTTATGGGCGGCGAGGGCAAAGCCTTGTGGCACACCATTCTCAGTTAGAATTGGTGCTGATAATGTCGTACCGATCTTAACCCGGATCGTGAGTTGGTTTAAGAGAAGCTGATAATTTTCCTTGCTTCCGTGTCCTCTCTTCAGATATATTTATCAATGTTAAGAGCTTCTGGTACTTTTGAACTTGCTTAAAAAAAAAAAAAAATAGGCACGATGTTAACAGGTTTTATTTTAATATATATATATATTTTTTTTTAAATATAAAATAATAATATTATTTTATATATTATCTTTTGGACGCGCCAGCGGCTTTGACCCAACAACGGCAGAAATTAAGGAAAACTAGAGAGACGATTAGAAATAGAGCGTGTTAACAGTTTCGCAACGTACATATCCGAGATCAATTTTTTGTACAACTGGTACTGAGCCCAGATCATGATTTTAAAAAATTCTTCACGAACAGAAAAGTAGGTTTTTTTTCAGATCTGCAGTATGTTTTATTTTATATTGTTAATTGTATGAGGCTGCCGTAAATAGCATTGCTTTTAGCTAAGCAAAATATCGCGAAACCGGTATATTCCGCAGTGCTCATCATCTAAAAATTGTAATTCTTAATTAGATAAATTTAACGAAGCAGAAATTAATCCGATGTGAACTATTCGTTGCGACGCGAAGTCAGATAAATTGTAGAAATAGATATTTTTTACATCCTTAATATTACGGAAAAATTGTTCTTGTTTAAAATTTCTGGTTTTGTTTTTTTTCCCAACAAGATTATCTTTCTTTTTATTACTGTTACTAGCGATGGAGAAAAATTACAAAATGCCTTTTTTTTTTTTTTTTAAATAAAATACCGATTTTAAGGTTTTAAAATAAAAAGTAAAAAATAGAATTACTCGATAAAAAATAATGTTTTATAGTAATCCTAAAAGAGGAAATTATGATTATTCTCAAACAACATTAATATTTATTAGAATTTCGGTACATCCAATTCAAATTACGGTAATCAAAAAATTACTTTGGCGCAACAACATAATCACTCGTTTCATGTAAGCCCCCAGTATTGAAACCGTCAAAAGTAATACAATAATGCCGTTTAAGAGTAATAATCGTAATATCGCTTTCCATTATACCTTAAAATATAATATCCTTTACGGAGTGATTATTCTTTACTTTTTAGCGCATTTTTATTAAACTAAATCCTGAATTCAGCATTTGAAAGTAGAAAACGATCTTATTACACATTTCTAGCGTGAATACGTTTCAACGATGGTAGATCAACCAAAAATGCTGCTACCTTCTGTAAATATAAATTTCCGTCAGCAATAGGGGTTGGTAAATTGCGCTACATCCATTCGTTTTATTTAAGTCTGCATTTGTATAAACTAACCTCGATAATACTTCACCATTTTTGCCTTAAATTTTAAAACTTTAGGACTGTACATTTTCCACTATATTCTAATGAAATTTTTTTGACTAATTTCTGTATCTCTGGCTGCATTAGGTAAAAAACAGGTACAAACTCTAAAGCGACTCGATTTTTTAACGCTTATTTTAATCCGATACTGTCCAATTTCTAATAAACAAAGAATATCATCGGCGTCGGCTGCTTTGTCAAAAATTATAAGTTATTATAAATGTTTTTTTTTTACCGTAAACCGCTCTATGTATTATAAATGTAAATAATTTAAAATGACTTAAAATGACCGTTAATCTGCGGTTACTAATGTGTTATATTTTTTGGTATTAATCGAACGACATTCACAATTCACAATTCACAAAAAAGTATATAACATTATTTATACTGTAATAAAGTTAAATTGTTTAAAACACATTAAAATAAATGACTAATATATATTAAAAAAACACAATAAATACAATAAAATAGTCCGACCGGTTTCATCATTTGTACGACATATTCATGGACTGAACTTTATTTTGTTATTTTTCAGTCGTTATTAAGAAGGAAATCGACATATTAGATATTAGCTGGTCTATACGTAAATTTGGAAAAGTGTATAAAAAGATTGATGAAATAATAACGAAAATAATAAAATAAAATAATATATAAAAAATAAAAATATAAAAAAACATAAAAAATAGATGCTCTAATTTAATACTATATTTTAATTTGATAAAGTTTTGATATTAAATAAAATGTTCTTTGGTATTTTTTTTGTATGTTTAATGTTATATCTTTGTATTTATTCATATAATAATCTTCTGCCGTTTTATTGTTGATAACTATTTTTAAAATTGCCATATCTGTTTTTATATTATTGTATGGTTTTCTTTGATTATGTGGTCAAACAATAAATTATTTAACAAATTAATAACACTACACTTAGAGAATAATAACAATGAAAGGAAATTCGAGAAACCAGGTATATATTTATTAGAATGTAACGGCTGTAATAAAATTTATATAGGCCTAACTAAAAGAAATTTTAAAACGATTTAAAAATGGCTACCAACAATAAACCTTTAAAAACAAAACAGAAGATTATTGTATTAATAAATACAAAGACATAACATTAAACATATAACAAACAATACCATGCCTAAACCACACGAAGTAATACTAGTCCAACTCTATGAAGCAAAAAAAAAAAGTATTCACGAAACTGTGAAAAACCATTGGAACAAGAGGCGGCAAGCCATCAGCTCTAAGCTCCATTCGGTAAGACAAGATATACACTCACCAAGATCAATAGCTAATCGATTAGACCAATGTATAATTACAAGACTTAGAACTGGCTACATCACAGAGCGTCTCACATCCATCATATAACTAAAGAGGAGCCACAAAAATCAAAACCTCGATGTACGTCACATTTTAATAGAATGTCGCCCCATCAGGACAACTAGAGAACAGTTCAACATCCCAGAATCTATCAACGATACACTTGGGAGCACAGAAAATTGCCTCAAGACTTTAAAATACATTAAATCCATAAACGCAATTAGCATCATTTAACTAAATATCTTCTCTTGTTTAATTAATGTATAATTAACTAATTCGGAATTTTGTAAAACTATATATATATATATATATATATATATATATATATATATATATGTATATAGTGGTCGCTAAAAACCTAGTTGTTATAAAGCGACCATATAAATAAACCAATAAATAAATAAATAATACCAAAGAACATTTTATTTAATATCAAAACTTTACAAAATTAAAATATAGTATTAAATTAAAGTATCTATTTTTTATATTTTTATTTAGGCTTGTCTTGTTTCAGATCCGAATCGCTCCCAGGTGTACACCTAATCTGAAATTGAATTGTGCACCAGAGAAATGTGAGAAAGTAAAGGCGGATCCCAAGTAGAAAGGAACTGGCCCCGTTATTCTCATCAGATTCATTGCGCTTAGTACATTGTGAACCTTAACTTCACAATCCATGATACCTTATCAAGGGTATGGGACTAAGATTTTATATTATTTTATTTTATTATTTTCGTTATTATTTCATCAATCTTTTTATACACTTTTCCACATTTACATATAAAACAGCTAATATAATATAGCGATTTATTCCCTAATAATGACTAAATAACATTGATTTGCAACAAAATAAAGATTCAGTCCATGAATATGTCGCACAAATCACGAAACCGGTCGGAATATTTTGTTGTACTTATTGTGTTTTTATATATATATATATATTAGTCACACATTTTAATGTGTTTTAAATAATTTAAGTTTATTACAATATTATATATTTTTTTGTGAATTGTAAATATCGTTCGAGTAATTAAAAAAAAATATAACACATTAGTAACCGCAGATTAATGGTCATTTTAAGAAATTTTTAATTTACATTTATAAAAATTATAAGATACGTAATATTTCCGTCAATAATGAGCTTGAGGGGATTTTAAATGTCTTTATCCGAATCTATGTTTAAACATCGATAATACTTTAAACTTTTTGCATGGTTATATTAAAGAGATTAGTTTCCTCTGCAATCGATGTTTGCAAAGTAAATAACATTGACAGTATTCGAAGCGCCTTCTACTAATATTACTCTAAACAGACAGACCCTCTTTTCTTAACATTTCAGTGGAATAATTGTCGAGCGTTCACCGACACTTATCGCTGATACTCGCATGATAGATATCATCACACTTATCAGTCCACTTCACAATATAAAAAGGGTAGATAATTAACATCGGTCTAATTAACATCGGTCTAATTAAACAAAAGTTATGCGTGAACAAAGATTAAAAACAAAACCGGAGCATGCGCGACGCACGTAGCATCTCCCTTTTTGAAGTTGATAAAAACATGTTACGAAAAAGGTATTTAATGTCGGTCTACCCTAATGCCATCACTTAATAAGTATCCTTCGAGATACAGCGTAGTATTATTCAAATTTTTCGATAAATGAGATGCGCGGGAAGGATAAAACGGAAGATAATTCGAAATGACGCAATAAACAATATTCAACAGTGCGCCTGTCTCGGTTGACGTATTGCACACTGAGTTTCAATTAGCAGCGCTAGCAGTGAAAAATCGACAAAGTTCTATGCTCAATATGAAGATACCGCTGCTGTAATTACCGAGAAAGTTTCGAGCTAATTATGCTGGCGCCGACACGAGGAACGCAAGCAGCCGAATTAACCCACTTCTAACTCAATCAAGACTCCGCATCCTATGTACCATAAATAAACCGCGCACGAGAAAACGCGACCGACAATTTTTCTAATGTTTCCCCGAGAAATTACAGGTCAGAAAATGTTTGCTTACTACGCCATTTTTAACAAAAAATGGAGTTATCACCGAGCATTTCCGGTAAGGCTCAAAACACACGCCAACACAGTCACTGGTTAATCCGAAATCTTTAGCACGATATTTTTTGGGTGACATCAATTGCTGCTTGTTGAATGTAACATTCATAATGTCGATAATGCTCAATTTAATACGAATTGCCCCTTAGTTATTTTCGGTACCATATTTCTACTACTTTTTTCCTAGGAAATTTCGGGTGAAACCATTTTTTTGGAACAAGCTTTTTTTCTGCTGAATTCAAAAAATTTGAAGATTGCGGGTTTTATTTATTTGTTTTTGGGGCGTGTTAACCAAAGACCTTTACCCAGAAACAAGGGGAAGCAAAAGAGTCGTCAATTAAATATTCGATCAGATGTAGACAATATAAAGAAACTAATAGCTGTGATGATGAAAGGAGAAGGGAAGGACATTTGTAAAATGCACAATAAGGAGCAGGAAGCCCGAGCTTCAGCAGATGAAAATATAGAACGCAACGTTCAGAAGAAGGGGATAGATGTTCAAAGAGAGAACGTTATCAATGTCGCAAGCCGCTGATTTGTTCAGATGAACAGAGGGCAATATAAAGACGAAACTAAGGAGAGACGGTAACGGGAGAATGATAGGAGAGAATGATTGAAAGTTAGACGAATAATAGAAACAACAACAACAGAAGAGAGAGGAGTGGAGGTATCTCCAAGAATCATGAAACAGAAGGACGATCAGGTTGTACAGTCGAATAAACGATCGTTACGGGCAGAATAAGTGGAAATATTTCACCAAAATCTAAGATAGAATTGTTTACATAGTGACGGGAAATCGGTGGATGGGATTTTGTTGAAAGAGATAGAGGAGGTGAGCCAGAGAATCCGTTGCCTCATTACCCCCAATATCATCTTGACACCCACAACAAATCAACACGGATGGAGTGACGCGAAGAAAGAAGATGGATGAGATATCGTATGCGTAAAATGATTAAATCGCACGAATGAGCCGGAATGGGGGAGCAGATCGCCTGCAAGTCATGGAGTCAGAAGTAATTAAATAGTAGGAAGAAAAGCGCTGTCAGACCGTATTGAAAAGAATGGAGCGAAGAGGATAGCTATCAATTTGGCTGTAAAGATGGAACAAAAGGAAGGGAAGCGAAGTAATTCTGAAAGGCTAAAATCTGGAAAGATAAAAGAAGAACCAAAACCATTAGGTTACATGCGAGAGAAAGAGTAAATTTGTTGTGTTTTAGAATTCCTGTTTAATTACAGGTTGCAGGAAGAGTTTTAAAAATGAAGGCAGAAAAACAACCTTTGGAGGGTTGCAGAGATTAACGAAAGAAACGAAAAAAAAAAAGACCATTACTGGAAACTGTATAAAACCGAAACAGACTAACAAGGAGACCGTGTGGCCTCGGGAAAACGAATTTCAATGATTTTCGGTGTGGTGGTAATATACCATGTGGGTATACTATGTGTAAAATATTAATGGGTGCAATACTCAAATATAATCGAGAAAAACTAAATTAAAATTTTTCTATACTATATATATATAAAACTCGGCCATTTTGGCCTCGAAAGGGGCTGTGCCCCTTGACACCTCTTGCTTTTATTTATGTCTCTTTCTCTTCTATACTTTGTATAAAATGATCAAAATTTACAACGTAATTCTTACTGGCATCAACACAAAAGGGACAACAAAACAATCACAAAAATCCTACCCTAACATTTAACTTTCATTACATAAAATTAAGATATTGTTTCATTACATTTTTCGTTACATATTTCGTTACATATTTCGTTACATAAAATTGTGACATTTTTTAAAATAACAATAACAAAAATCCAATATGACAAACGTTACATAAAATTGGGACATTTTTTTGGGACATTTTTTGGGACATTTTGCGTTACATAAAATTGGGACATTTTTTCGAATGGGGGCTTACGAATTACGTTGTAATTAATACGTTATATCTAAGTTATAGAACATTTCGCTTAAAGTTGCCGTAGCCTAAGTTGTAATGTTTGTGACGCGTACACTTGAAACGCGGGTTCAAATCTAGCTATGCGTGTTTATTTTTTTTTGCTTTTTTTCTTTTTTTTTAATATAAATTCTTATAATTAATTCCTTTATTAAAAAAGCAAATAGATAATTTATTTATTTACTCATTCATTTAGTTTTTTTTATTACTTATTGTTATTTCAATGATTTTTTTATTTATTTCATTAATTTAATTTCTACTATTCCATTAGAAATTAAACCTAAATAAATTCCAAAAAAAGCATTGAAAAAACCAATAAGTAATTGAAAAAAATAAATGATTGAGTAAATAAATAAATCGTAAGAATTTATGTATAAATAATAAAAATTGTTCACGGCTAAATAATAGTTATTAACTACCGTAAATAATATTTAAATTACAAAATATATTTATTATATTCAAATAGTAATAAGTTTAATCAAGAGTAAAATTATAAAAATCTTAAACGTTGGGAATAGTAGAACGAAATTTATAATAAAAAATCAATGAAAAAAACTAAAAATATAAAAATAAATGAATGAGTAAATAAATAAATAATTTATTTACTTTTCTAATAAAGGAATTAATTATAAGTATTTATAAAGTTTTTTCGGTAACAACCACGTCCATATTTTTTTCTTCGGTTGACGTTTTGAATAGTAGTGCTCTATTCATCATCAGAACCACAAATGAAACAACCAGGGGAAAACCAGTCCTTAAATAGATAAGCCAACATCACATCCGACCTTCTGATTGGCTAATGTTATTTCCACTTTTTATTAGGCCGATAACTGTCTTCCAGTTTGAATCAACTTTTATACCGTCATCTTTATTAAAATTTTTCTATTTTTCTATTTCAATCGCCTCTCTGATTAGACGTTTACTTGCGTTTTCGATTTTTGCTATTATTTTTGTGTCTTGAAACTGTATCTCATGTTTCGTGCGTTCTACGTGTTCAGCCACTGCGGATTTTTCAATACGTCTGTTAAGGAGGGCAGAAAAAGTCTGTGGTCAAGAAAATATCGAAGAAGAAATAAGAAATATAAAAAATTCGATGTTGGAAAATGGGTGCAAGTGATTCGAAGCGGAAAAATTAATAAATTTCGGAAAGCGGAAATGAAAAATGAAGAGGCAGAAAAAGAAAATGAGTGGATTACGAATATCACGTTGCCGTACATTAAGAACATTACAGACAAAATCGGCCGTATTTTAAGAAAAAATAAAATTCGCCCAGTTTTTGGAACCAACAAAAAAATAAAAAATTTCTTAAGGAACAATAAGGACGACTTACCTCCGTTACATGCAGCAGGTGTATATAGACTTCCTTGTTCGTGCGGCTTAAGTTACGTGGGACAAACTGGTAGAGCAGTACGTGTAAGAATTAAAGAGCACGAAGCAGACTGTCGACATAGACGTATTGAAAAATCCGCGGTGGCTGAACACGTAATAAAGTTTCAAGACACAAAAATAAGAGCAAAAATCGAAAACGCAAGTAAACGTCTAATCAGAGAAGTGATTGAAATAGAAAAATATAAAAATTTTAATAAAGATGAAGGTATAAAAGTTGATTCAAACTGGAAGACAGTTATCGGCCTAATAAAAAGTGGAAATAACATTAGTCAATCAGAAGGTCGGATGTGATGTTGGCTTATCTATTTAAGGACTGGTTTTCCCTTGGTTGTTTCATTTATGGTTCTGATGATGAATAGAGCACTACTATTCGAAATGTCAACCGAGGAAAAAAATATGGACGTGGTTGTTACCGAAAAAAATCGACAACTGGTTTATAAGTATTTATATTAAAAAAACAAAAAGTAAAAATAATAAACGCGCATAGCTAGATTTGAACCAGTGTTTCAGGTAGGAGGTGGAAAATTGGTTAAAGGAATGGTGCAAAGATTGAACAACAAGCTACGTTCTGAATCTCTCCACCTTTTAATGCTCCTTTCTTTATACGGTTTTGTTTTTGACTTCCTAGTGTCTTTACCAGACATTAAGTCGTAAAGAAGATAATATTTCCCATTTTAAATATTGAACTGTCGGCATGTGATAATGTACAGATACATATTACGGGGCGTGTTACGTAGTTGCATGCGTATATATATTTATACTTAATTTTAACGCTAGAGTACTAATATTATGATTATAGAATAAGTTAAGATAATTTATAATTTTTGTATTGTATATATTTTTTGAATAAACGTTAATAAGAGTGCCGGGCACTCACACAACAGGCATATTTGCCTTGTGAGACCCACAAATTTCAAAAAAAAAAAACACGTCACAAACATTACAACTTAGGCTACGGCAACTTTAAGCGAAATGTTCTACAAATTATATATATATATATATATATATATATATATATATATATATATATATATATTTATATATACATAACCTATACATAAAAGGTAGAGACATTTTAATTTGGATTTTTCTCGATTATATTTGATTATTGCACCCCTTAATATTTTACACATAGTATACCCACATGGTATATTACCATTACGCCAAAAATCATTTAAATTCGTTTTCCTAAGGCCGCACGGTCTCCTTGTAAGATGAACGGAAATATTAACTAAACCACGAATCTACCTAGGTGTGAAACGGCAGTTTTTATGAATGGATAAAAGTAGCGCACGTGAGTGAAAGACGTTTCGTGAAGAACCGAGATAGCATCGATGTGCCTCGATAGTAGGCCTAAATAAGATCTGCGGAGACGTTCGTATTATTTGTTTTCTTTTTGTTAATGTTTGCCCGCGCATAACCTGTATCCATGTGTGAACCGATAATTTTAGCGATATTCGGAATTCAGCGCGGTGCTACCATATATCATCGGTAAATGTCGATTAGCGCGGATAGCAGTCATTAAAAAATGTGAAAATATGTGATCCTTTTAGATAATTTTGTTTCATTTATCAACATAGCAGCCAACGCGACTCACTTAAAATATTATCAATATTAAGCGTAGAAACGTAATTTGGAAAAGTTAATTATCAATGTTAATTACCGGCAATTACGGAGGATAAAAATAAACTAGAATTAAACCGCTTCAGAGCAAATTATACAGCTTGTCACTTTTAGAAAAGTCGATTTTTAGCGAGACGAAAAATTTTCAAGTATTACACTGGAAATCGCGAAGAAAAAATTTCCTTAAAAAAAAAAAATTTCAAGATTTACTAATAAACATTTATTATGTAAGGATCTGAGTCTCTCTTTCCCCTCTGTTCCACTGTTCTTGGGCCAATGTCCATGTTGACGAACCCATTAAAAAAAAAAAAAGAAATAAATAAAAATTCACTAAAAAGTAAATAAGAAAATAATTAATTATATAAAACTGAGAATTATACCTTAAGGTGGGCTGATATTGAAGTTTTTTTAACAACATTCGTACTTTAATTGGAGTCGGAATGGACATATTGCAATAATAATTAATTAAAAACCGCATTAAATATACATTGAATTGTTTGTAGATATTGCGTTATTTGTGATTCCTGCGCCTAGTTTAATGAGTAAAAATAATCCCGATAAGCTCTTTCTTTTTTTTTTTTTTTTTTTTTTTTTTGTGGGTTTAGCAACATATTGGCCCAAGAACAATAATGGAACAGAGGAGCAAGAGAGACCCAAATCGTTACAGACGATCAAAAATAGCCGACAGAAAAGAATCAAGAGCTAGGATAACAGCAGGAAAAGGAAGGGAGAGAATGAATGAAGCAGAGAAAACAGGAAGAAACACCTATCGGAAAAGGAAGATAATCAAGCGGATGAGTCACCTCATGGCCAGGAATTCAAAAGAGAAATCCGTTTGGATTAAGTTGGAAAGATCGTGAATCAAGGAGCAAATAAGAAGAATGACGTAATGGAGAGGAGATGCGATAGTCTGCAGCACGCTTTGAGCATGCTTTAGCTGTTATCTACCCTTATCGAATAATTCTACTTTTGTTACTTTTTAGTGAATTTTCATTAAATGTTTTTTTTTTTTTTTGTATATTTCTTTAAATAATTCACTCTAAGCATAATGAATCTGAAGAGAATATTGAGTGTTTTCTCTTAAGGTCCGCTTCCTTTTTAACTATTCAGCTGAAGATACACATAAATTGACGAGAAAAAAAAGGGGCTTTCTTCAAATATGCGTACATCATTGAAACATAAATTTGTAATTTCCTCCGTGTTTTGGGGCAGTGTTGTTCAAAGAATGCCGAGTATTGAGACATTATTAGCGGCCCCGGATTCAGAGCAATATCGTACATATATATATCTGCATCGAAATTTTATTTATTTATTTACTTTTTTTCCTGTTTTAACGCGGAGTTCAAGGCATTAAAGACGGATCGAAAGCTATTTTAAAAAGTAAAATTCTTTCCAACTGGGAATCGATGAAAGGAATATTTAATGTCTCCGTTGAATTAATTTGCACCATTGTATGCGGAAAAAGTACACCGTCGAACGAGGTTATCATCATTGGGCGAGATCTTTTTTCCTGCATGAAAAATAACATCGGACATGCGGGAAATACAATATACGTATATATAGCGAAATATTCGCTTATCTTCGAAATAGCGAAGTCGTTTAATTACGGACAAAAAATTTATTTACAACAAATAATGATAAACCAATAATCTACGAAAATTAAGATAAACTATAATTTCTGTTTCTTTAAAGTATCGTAAATTTGATTTAACGCTCGCATATATTCTCTACGGTAATGTGTTCGGTTTTGATAGATAATTTCAGCTGATATTCGGTAGTAACGGAGTCACCTCGTAATTTTTAAAATACGAAATATTTTGATCATTCAGTTAAACACTTATTATACTTATATTAGAAAAAAAAAATACAATACAATTAATTGTAAAGAGTAAAAAAGCGATAATCGGGACTCCTAAGTATTGCAACAAACTGACGTTTTCGATAGAACCAACACTAGTAGCCAAGATGCCGCCGTTAACTGGTAACAATCTCTTTTCCAGGTAATACCATTTGATGTGCCAAACGATCGAACTGTAAAATTAAATGAAAATCGACGCACGTTAAACGCTTTGTATCGTTTAAAAGTTTAAAAAGTACCTAAGATAAAATGCCGAAAGATATCTGCGCTGGACTTTTCGAAATACCGTGTGCAATGTGCCGAAAATACCGTGAAAAGAGCTATCTCGCCGTACAAAATTGTCTTTGATGTTTATGAAAAAGTTATAAAAAGAAATGCTCGCTAATACCGATTATTTTCCAGCCAACAAATTTACCGCGGACGGTGATATGGAGAAACAAAAAAAAAAAACAAAAATTTTGCGGGTTTTCTTTTGTTCCCCTTTTCGCTTTTTTTTTATTTTCTGTTTTTCAGAATTCCGTTGTATCGTTTTAACCGCAGCGCGCGAGAAGTAATTTTTAGGAAGAGAATTTTTTATACAGTAGAAGAATTCGCCAACGGCATAAATAGAACATAGTACGGAACTATTATACTTGCTTTCATAAGTTTAAGCTAACGATACTCTCTTATCAGATGGAAATAGGGGATCGCAACAGAATCGTGTCGTCGCCAGGTTTATTTTCATAATGTTTTTTTTTTTTTTTTTTCTGAATAGTAATTATCTGTAGCGTTATAGGTGTGTTCTGTACATGGGGCACAGCATTACTAAGAACGCGTCCCAGTCACAAATAAAATCAAAAATAACGTATCAAAAAGAGTATAGTATAGCGATAATAGGCGCGGCGCTGTGGCGGAATATGTGAATAATGTCTGGAAGGATCCACACACAAATAATTCGTCACAAAGAAAAGGAACGACCAAAAGCGAAGATCTTAGGGGGTAATGAGACGGCCTGGCTCCGGAGAATCACCATGATGCAGGTGAGAAAAGTTCAAATGTTAAAAAAAGTGGAATAAGGATACTGGTAAAAATAATCGAAAACATCCAACTATTATTCAGAATTATAGAATGATATAGAATTTCGAATAAATCGAAACGAATACAAATATTATACGAATATGTATGCAAATATTCGTAGAGCTGCGGAAATAGCCGAAAAATTTTACACTGATTCGGGAAACCTACAATTATAATGAGCAGTTTTAACGATCTCTCGGTACTGCTGGAAACGATAAACATGATGGACTGTTAAACTACTTTTTTTTTCCCCCTTTTTTTGGGCATCGCCAGTCGAAGGAATTACTCGACATTTTCTAGCGTTTAATATTTCCCGAATTACCAAAAAGTGAATTATTATACACTCGGAAGACGATGAGCCGGATCAAGAAATCACATCGATTACTTCTGTATTATAATAAATGGTACAGAAATATTATAAAATCCATCGTATTCGGATTTGGCGATATGCCGACAGACCGTAGAGATGACGTATTTGTTTGGAAAGATGAAAAGCTGGGTTTCAAGAAAACCAAACGATAACTGATGAAAGTTCAAAAATAAAGAAATTCGGCCAAAAGTAACCCCCAAGAATTAGCAGGAAATGTAGAAAGGTTAAATGAAAATAACAATATCGAAGAAACTCCGAATTTAAGTTAATCCGAAAGAAAAAAAAAAACGAGAATTTAATAATTAATTAAAAAACAAAGCCGAATGATGGTAGAAATTTCGGATCTTACGGTTTTATAAAAGGTCATAAAAATAATAGGCTTCAATACAAAAAAAAAAAAAGGCTTTCACATATAACGGAATTAATCACTTTTCAACAACTAGATGATCGAAATGGGAACAGATCTTGGCATGCACAATAGAAAAAATTGTATAGACGAGAAGAATACGTTTTGTGAATTATTCGATAATAATAATAGATTAGAATTGGAACTGAATTAAGCTATTAACCGCCAGTTAGTACAAAATTAGTGCGGATGAAGCTTTCAGAGCAATATATTTCATTAAAGAGAAAAACTATCTAGCCCGAATGTAATAAGAAATGCCAAAACTTTTCCGAAGAGATTATGAAAAAAGTAATATTCAACGGTATATGTATACCCAAACGGCCAGAGATTACCATCTAACTGGTTAACAATCGAAATTTGTAATGATTCCAAAAAAGAATTCATCAACTAAATGTGTAAAGTCTAAATTCGATTTAACGAGTTATGCTCTAAAGTTCGTTTCTCTATTCATAAGTGAATCACACTTGCTTTACAAATTCCTTAATAACGAGTAAGTATAAATTTACATTTTAATAAATTCAAATTTTAAAGAAACAGTTTTCGGCTATATCATTAGAGCTAACAACAATAGTACACTTGAATAGAACTGAGTGATTTTAGTTATATTTGTACTCTATGTTGTTAGTTAACGATATAGCCCCAAAACGTTCCTTTAAATTCGGCTGTTCTAATTTGAATTTATTAAAATATAAATTTTTATACACCTCTTTATTAAGGAATTGATTCCATTTAGAGTTATAAATTTCAACAAATAGGTATACCGGACTTGTTTACATTTTCTTTAAATATTCAGACTGCTCTATGATGTTTTGCTGTCGTTCGTAAAAGTTAGCAGACAATAAAAAATGTTTTTCAGGGATGCGTAAGGAATTCCACTATTTTATCTGATTTTACACAATCGAAAGTTTTGACGTAATCGGTAAAATTCTCCCGATCATTTTTCGATAATCTTTTTTGTATATTAAATATTTTCTTCATCGCTGCTCTTCCCGAAGCATTTTTCGTTTTCAGTAACTTTGTTTACGATAATCGACTGTGATTCGAAGGCGTACTTGTTTTTCTATAACTGGCGTAATCCATTTTTGAATCTTTTCTATATTTAGTTATGGAGGGAAATATAGTTTTCAGGCTAAATCCAAGTTTATCAAATAACATAAACAAGAACACATCTCCACCCCATCCCACCTCCAGAATATAAAGAAATCCGTAGAGCCATGGTGGCCCCCCCAGGGGACCTTACGAGTTTATCATCGCGCGCTCAACCGTTTACGCCTGGGCCACACGCGACTATCCCACGACTACCTGTTGGAAGGCGCTCACCCTCCAACCACGTGTCCTTTCTGTCGCGCACAAGAGCCACCGGCGGTTGAGCACATTCTCATAAACTGCCCTGCATTCCAATCCTCCAGAACGAGACACGGATTTGATAACCTCAGCCATGTTCTCTCAAACTCAGAAGCGAACCAAAGTGCAGTCTTCTAGTTCGTCAGGGACAATGGATTAGGGGCATTCCTGTAACCGGAGACTCTCGGGCCGTAATAGTCTAGATATTATATACGGCCCGGGGTCTAACCACGGTTTGAAAATTTTAATAAAAAAAAAAAAAAAAAAAAATAAGTGCTACACAGCTTTTTTTCTGCCACTTCTGAAAGATATCGAAGCATCTCTGCTCCGATATTATCTAGACCGCACGTACTAACGTACTTTGCATATTTTTAATTTTCTTAATTCTATTCCTAATTTATCTAGCGTCAACAAATCTGGTTCTAATTCATTCACACGCATTTATCGTACGGCGTTATTTTCGTATACGGATTTTGACAGTATCTTCTCAAACATTGGCTGTTTCAATCTTTACTAATTAAGATGCTTTTTGTTTTTTTTTTTTTTTTCATATTTAGCTGAAATTAGGTGATTCAATCCTCCTTCCGATTCAAACACCCTGTAAATCATGTTCGTCCTTATTAATGTTTCATTTCAAAAGTGTCTGTGATATTCATAAAAAAATTTCCAACATACTGATATTCAAATGTTTATTACTTATTCTTAGTGATTGTTTATTAGTTTATCTTATTAATAATTAAAAATACAACGTACTTGAACAATTTGCTCTGCAACCCACCGTTCTTGAAACTGTTTAAATATTTATTAGATTATGCGTTTTTTTTTTTGATTTTTTCCAAATAAATTTTAAAATCTACATCAGTAAGAGAAATATTAATATTATTTTTACAGAATTTTTGAGCCTCGCCGTCTTAAAAAATTTGAATCGTAAGCAATGCCATCGCAATCAATTAAATACACATATACATAATAAATATAAATTTTGTATGGTATATGACAGCAGACTGTCTCTGATTTTGAAATATACATATATATATGTATATAGTATATTTATAAAATAAATACACTTGTTACATTTCATGTGTTTGAAAGGAAATTAAAAAGTAGTCTATCTGCAGCCGAGTAAATTTTGCGATTATTATAACTTGTTGACGAAGTACCGAATTCAGAGATTCATTCTGATTAGTATTTCTTTCCAGAGTCTTTTTTTTTTTTATATTACGCTTGAAAATCATTAAGAAATTCTGAATTTATTAAAAAATAATTATTATTCAACATCCGCGCTGCTTTCGCCGTGGATACACACACCTCTAAATATAGATTTTTCTCGTTCTACATTTCGGCAAACATTTCTCTTCTAATATCACCTGATGCGTTTTTCGAAGACTTCTGAAATACCCTTTTCTTCTCGCTTAAAATTTTAACCGATAGTTTTAAATTCCCCCACGGTATGTGCCGTCATTACCAACTGCTACAATTTTCTCACATCTCTTCACTTTTTTTTTTTTTTTTCTTTTTTCTGCCGAATTATTTACAGACACATACTCTATAATCGGTTGCAGTTGCCGTGTACAGCTAAAACAGTTTGCTCTGCATCAACTCCTGGAACATTTTAATTTGTCTACGAATATTTCACGACAAGTCGCAACACCTGATAGCTAAAAGCAATTCTGTATTAGGTAGGAGGGATTATAAAATCGAATTCGCTTGGATCCCAGGGGACGCAACAGTATTTCGTAAAATGAAGCAGACAAAGTCTCGTTGTCCTTTCCTGCACCGGATAGTTTCAGGTGCTTGCCTCTGCTAGCGTCGTCTACGAAATGTGATCTATCGAATGTGAATGGCTCGCATCTTGACTCAGTATCCCCTTATCGAATAAACTGATAAAGAAGAACAATCATCGTTCTGTTCGAAGAGAAATGTTGTTACACACGGGCCACACACACACACATACACACACACACACACACACACACACACACACACACACACACCGAATTACCGATTCATTTCTAATGAATGAATCTCTTTACCACCACCCGTCTTCTAATAAATAAATCCTTATCATTCTATCTTGTAAGGAAATTAACTTCAACCATATTTGTCTGTGAAACCTGTGTACTTTTCTCATTAAACGATCGTTAACTTAATCACACCGGAACTTCGAGCTGTAACTTTCATATACCTTGAAAGAACTCCTAAGGAAACCGCTATAAAGAAATTATTCGCCTATCTGAAATATATCAAAAATAAAAAAACTTTTACTTTCAGTACCGTTAAACTTTTTGCAGTACATGGTATGTAAATGATTCCAAATTTCCAACGGTAATTTGATTTTAGTTAAAATTTTAGTTGTAAGCGGAAAAAATTTATTAAGTATGAACGGAAATACGTATATGGTTGTTTTTTGTTTTTTTTTTTGAGAATTTGTAATAACAATAATTATTACATAAATCTTAGCATTTTTTTTCCATCCACCCCTACTCCTTTGCTTTTTTTTCCTGGTTCTGCTTCTCGTTCGACGCGACTGTAAATGTAGACGAGAAAATCAATTCGTCCTTGGCTGTGGTGGAACCTTTCTTCATTACCATCAATTTCTTCTAGAAAACCTTCTTGTATTGTTTTTTTTACTTTCGACCTCATAATCCTACAATAGAGTCGATGTACCTTTAAGCTCCATAATAATTATCCGCCGCAAAGATTGCTTCTGCCATTTCGGTATATTTATTACCAGTCGTCCGACCTTCTAGGAACATATTTCCTTTCAGTTTCTGCTTTTAAAAAACTAAACTTGTTGAAAGTCCGTTTTTCCGCAAAATAGGAAGATTACCCGCTTCTTCTTATTTTCCTGTATAATTCGGTTTACCGTTCCTTTGTATTTACAGTGTACCTTCAAATTTTTCCTTTCTAAATTGGATATAATCCATAATTCTTGCCTTTTTCTCTTTACCCCTCGGTATTCTTAACTCTTCCCCGATACCGGAAATTTTTGTTGAATCAAATAGACTTTCTTTTTCATTCGCAAGTTCTCTGTGCTTTCCTTTACAGTTTTTTTTTCTTTTTTTTTTTTGAAATAACTGTAAAAGGTCTCACGAGGCTATACTGACTTTTTCTCTAGTCTTATTCTGCAAAACTGAGGTTTTACTCCTGAGAAAATCTCTATCCTAACTCGCATTCGAGTCCTAGGATTTGTCTCGCCCCTATCACATCCTTTGCAGTATGTTCTATCTTATTTATCTGTACACTAGTATACTACACGTTTGGTAATGTAAAAATCCGCTAAAGCAGGTAGTTTCTTGTTGACCAGTAGTTAGGACGTTACCTTGATGGGATCTAGGTTAAATTATTATATTTATAAGTAATCGACCTCTGAGACTTTAAAGCCTAAATTCGCACGCTATATGTTTTTCAAATTCTAGTCTCCGTTCGCTATTAAGCGAATCAAAATAATTTGCCAGCCTCGAATTTGTTAATTTTCGATGTAGGAAACAACGAACCGTTGACAGTATACTAACTGACAATCTTTTTTAGAAATTCAATAATATTGGTTCATTTTTTTTTCTTTTTTTCCTATGTCGTGATCTTCCATATTTATTAAAATACCTGACGCATTCTGCGATCCCTTCGGCAAATATGTACAATAATAGGTTATAAATAATTATTCATTCTAAATTAATCGTTTATAATTGCATGAGATTCCCCGATATTGAAAGCAACCTCGGCGCAATTATCACTTGACAATAATTTAATTTCTTAGGTGCATTCCGTGTAGCTATTGTTGCAATACGTAGACATTATTTTCAACTAATTTTATAATGGCGAAGAATGGCGCTGTATTGTCAGAACAAGATTTGAAAATCCGTTGGAAAACATGTAAATCGTTGAACAATTGTAGACAATTGCAGCGAGTCTCAGAGTGTGCTTTACGACGTCTTTGCAACTATTATTTATCTCATTCGAACGGTGTACAGAAATTTACCTTTACAAATATTTGACTGTAAGAGTTAAATTTTAATTAATCTTTCTGGCAGCAATATGCAACTGTTTTAACTCATCAGATGTGACAATCATAAGCCACAGCTTGCTGAAAATCTATTTGCAATCTACCGTCCGCACATTTTACACGCACACATACATTGATAGGACTTCCCGGTATTTGACAATTCTGGTAGGTTGCTTCTACTTTAGTCGGGGTATCGGGTAAAATTTTTGAATTGAATATATCCATGCAGTTTTTTTATTAGCTCTAAATCGACGGAGGGCGAAGAAATACTTTTTTGTATGGCGCTGTTTAATATTGCAAATTTTACGCACTTCGAATGCTTTCAGTTTAGCGGTTGTTGTCGTCTGCAAAGAATGAATGAACACGTTACTTACAATAACTTTATCTTGTTTCATTTTTCAGCTACATATGAACTAGCCCACATCAGCTGCTCTTCTCTTAACAACTTGTCTGAAAGATCTGTTTCATTAACAGTTCAATCTTTTCTCCCATCTTTTTAGAAATTTTCAACACCGTTTATAAACATCGGCGATGATTTAGTAAGTAGCGTCTGTTCATGTCTTCATTATGATCACTGACAGTCGTATTTCTTAATTTTAGCAATTTATTATTGTTACTAAGTACTTGACGTTCAGATCTCCTACCGGCTTCCCAATCGTGTCATTTCTTGGTTGTTATCGTTATCATTCATTTTTGTTCAATCTACTAAATTATAATTTCGTCGCTCATTCGGTTTTCCGTTATTGTTATCTGGCACTCACGCTAGAGTAATTTAAGTATAATACATTTATGTATTTCTTCGCGACAATACATGAAACGTCATCAGACACGACTTTTTAAAATCCTGCATAGTGTTTTTACACTTTGTATGAAATGTGCGGGTTCATTATCCGCGCGCGATATCCATACCGAATACGCATCTCTGCTTACAAGACTGTGTTGCTCTTTGCATTTCAATTTTCATTGTTAATGATAAATTTGCAACGCGTTAAAAATATATATATATGTATATATATGTTTTTGTGATATTTTTTATATAACCGTATTAGCTTAGCGATTTTGCTGTCAGTAGTATTTGCCGGCGAAGACACACGTTTCTCACTTCGTTTGTTTTTTTTTCTTAGGTCTGGCCAATAAATTTTATTCACCGTTGCGCAACACCAAGAAAAATAAAAAAAAAAAAAAAGGCCGCTCGTCAACCGTTTACGATCGAGTCTACGAGAGGACCAAGAACACACTAGCGATACTGATTTTTCTTCAGAATTTAAATCAAACAAGTACCTAGAAAGAATCGATACTATTTCAAAAGTGCTTGTTTTAATATTGTTACAATCCCCTTTTTTTTTTTAAATTTTAATTTTTTTAATAAGACGGGTTTTGATCATTTTTGTTTTGTAAAAATTACTAATAGCAGAGAGTAGAATTGAAAGATATATTTATTATTTTTCAGTGGATTTAATAAAATTTCGATAAAATTTATAATTTTTTGAAAGATGGTTAATTATATTTGTTATTAAAATGCATTTAAAATTGATTCTTTTATTCTATTTTTCTCTTATTGCAAAAAGTCTTACGTAAGTGTTAGTCGGTTTTTGTTGTTTGTGACCCCGTTTATGGTCTCTGTTTTCCCCGTTGTCAACTTTTCCAATTTCCCCCGTACTTTAAAACATTTTTACTTTCAAAAATTTTTTTATTTATTTTTTGTTAAAACTAATTCTTTCCATTTCATATATACATCACGTTGCGTAATTAATACCACGTGTTTTGTTTGATAATGTAATTTTAGTCTTCGGAATTTTTAGTATTTTAAAATTACTATAATACCTACTTAATAATTGAATTCTACTAGTTTTATTTTTCGGAAAAAGCAGCGCTTAGGTTAGATCCGATAATTTCGAATAACGGTGACGATAATATTTCAAAAGTATTCTTTATTCATCTAGTCGAGTGGTGAAACACAGAAATTCGCTGATCAACCTATTCGTAAACAAACTTCGCCTGTAAGACAATATGCTATATCGGCGGAGTTTGCATACTATATAGACACTTCATCGGTATATAGGAAAAAAATAATCCCTGCCGCCGAGTGTAATTTTCTTTCAGGTGGAACAGAAATTTTAACGGGCCGTCTTGATTGGGACTATTTAAAAAAACCACCGTCCGCGATTATTTTTTTAAAAATAAGTTCTATAGATGAAAGCCGATATAGCGGGGAAGTGAAAAATCGATAAATATCCTACATTCGGACAATTAATTTTCAGTTTCGAATATCATAAAAAAAAATTTACCGTCACGGTCTATCGATTTTAGCAGCTTTCGGAAAATTTCAAAATCGTATTTTATGTTTGTTAACTAGTGAAACAATATATGTACGTATAATATTTTTACGCAATTCAAAAAGGCTACGCAGGTATATCACTAAAGTTATTAAAATAGTCACAGCTATTCAGACCTCTTTCCGGAATAGGTTCACTGGTGGTCGGTGGTATAAATAGTTCCGCGGTTTTCCGATGACTAGCCACCACCGCTATACACTTCAATATTAGCTGACCATTTTTCGTGAAGTATTCAGGCAGCAGGGTGATGTTCAGAGACAATTTGCTTATATATCTGGACGAACTTTTATCCGCTTGAAATGTCTTGGTGTCCGGTTTGCCAACCTGTCAACATCAAACGAAAATTAACGACTAATATAAACGCCCAATTTACCTGTCTTATTATTGATTAATATATTAGAACCTCTTTTTTTCCGCCAATCGGACGGATTACGATTATTTGACAGAGCAGTTCCCTCTTGCTGTTCTTACATTCCGTCGATCTTTCCAAAGTCGCTATTATTATTATTATCACCATTTATCCGTATGTATATATATATATAGGTGGTCGCGATAGCCTAGTTGTTAGAGCGCTTGACTTCCGTTATGGAGGTCACGGGTTCGATCCCGAGCAAACTTATTACAAGAATTATATAAATAATCGCTAATAATCACGTGGAAGGCAATGGCAAAACACTACGTACAACATCATATGCGCGCTAGGTCAGTACACAGCAGACACACATATGCGACTGCACTTGTAGCGCGATAAATCAAACGATTACAATCAGTTCCGAATGTAGTCTTGCTTGTGTACACCTGCGTTGCATATAATAATTGCCTAGTACACTATGCCTGTGTCTGTACAGCTGAGATGTACGAATAGTTAGTACCCACCAACCCCATTAGGTTGAGGAGAAAAAGAAGAAGATATATATATATATACACACATATATATACACACACACATATATATACACGCACATATATATACACGCACATATATATACACATACATATATATATATATATATGTGTGTATAGACTCAAGGGCGTCACCAGCCGATGAGCCAGAGGAGAGGGGCAAGATGATAGAAAGAGGATATGAGTTATAGGAAAAATAAAATGTATAAGTTGTAAAGGCTTAATATTTTACTAAACAAGAATAAAATCTTAATTAAAACATAATTTTCGTGGATTTCAGTCACATTGTTCTACTACTTTATTATAAATGTGTTCCAAATTGTCCATGATTACGCGCCTATGAATATTCATCATGGCCAGTTGATTAAAAAGTTTCAAGACTCCGGGGGGGGGGCAGTTGCTCCTGCTCGACGCTGGCAACGCCTATGTATAGACTGCTCATTTATGTTGTGAAAAATAGAACGTTTGATCAAAACTACGTTACCAGGTTGTACCTAACATGTGTACAATCAGCATCCATTTACTAGAGTACTGAAATAAACATTCCAGCTCGTATATGATTCCGGCAGTTTATCCACAACCTTTATTTTTCTAACCCAGCGAAAGTGAATTTTTCAAAATTTCAATGCGTGGCAGTGAAATATTCTACCCGAATGATGTAGCGCTACCCAACCGAGACTAATAGGTCTGTTTATTAAATTGCCATAAGATTTTATTTCAATCATTTTTTCTCCTTCCGAAGATTCAAAAGGAAATTGAATTACAACTGTTTTTTCGGAAATTTATAGAAATATTTAAATTAAAAAATTAAAACACCGACATGTTTCGGGAACACAGTCGCCCATAATCGTGCTATTTTACAAAGTTAAAATTATAACATATTGGTAAAACATATTAAAAGTCGAAATATAAACAATTAATTTAAAAATTAAGAGTTCTGGTAACATAATTTTGATTTTATAAAAATATAAAACCATTAATGTAAAATAAATAAGATATAAAAAATCACTTGAAAGTTTTTTATACTGTAATATTTAACAAAGGATTATGCAGAATGTTATTATTAATAATATTATTTTTATATTTATTTACGTAGTACGCTTCTGCAAAATTTAACTTATTGTATTCTGTAATTATTTTTAATATTTTCATATCCCGTTCGATGTTTCTAGTTAATTTGTAGTTAGAAACATCGAACAGCGAACCCTCAAAGTATGAGAATAAAAAATAAAAAAAAAGTAACTCGTACTAAGTTTACTCTATTTTTTTGTAAGCGTGTGGTATAAAATAAACGGTAAAGTTAGATTATAAATTTTAAAAATTAAACTAATATTTTGTATTAAGCTAAATTCTCGTGGGTGGACTTTTGTTTATTTTTTTTTTGAAATCAGTACAATCCATTTCGTGAATTGAAATTAAACCATTTATTTTTTTTAGATAGCAGCAGAAAAAGAAAAGTTTTGTTTTATAGTAGTTCTCGAATGGTTTTACGTGAGTTATGCTTTATTCGGGAAATTTTCGTGTGCTCGGATCAGCAAAAATTCCCACTTTACGACTCTATAATTTTCAAAGTCTGCAAGAATACCAGCATATAATAAAGAGAAATCGAAATTTTGCCCATCAATTTTACAATTTTTCAACACCGGTCTATAAAAGATAAACGATTCGGTACCTATTGAACCTCTTTTTATTCTCTGCTCGGCTACTACCGATATTTCTTATAAAACATTTCCTGATCGCACCCAAAAACTTATTTCTTAACAATCGGTATATTAAAGACCACACTTCGAAATCTTCATAACATCTCGGTTTTAGCTGACATAGGTGCTCGGGTTTCTAAATTCTCTCCTCATGACTTTTTCCTCAATAAGCATCCTTACTTTGCTCTTGGCTGCAACAGCGCACGAGAGCGCTTTCTCCTCTCTTCGCCTTTGCGCCTATTCTGTTTCCCGCAGTTTAGTGATGAACATTTGCTCTCCCCTTCCTGATTATTCCTGTGATTTCATTATACTCCCCATTCGCTCACTTATCCACGCTATTTCTTCCCTTCATTCTATTCAAATTGATTTGCTGTGGGTTCCTAGCCATTCGGGCATCTGCGGTAATGAAGCGGCGGACTCATTGGCTCGGGCTGCTGCCTATTCTCACTTCTTTTTTAAAAAAGTCCCTTCGTCCAATCTCCTTCCTCTGTGCAAAGATTTTCATCTTAGGTTTTGGTCGGATATGTACGTTTCCTCTTTCTCTAACAATCGTTCTTTCTATCTGTCTGTCCAACCTAGTCTTCCTGCCAATCCGTGGTTCTCTTTGTTTCCTTCACTTCGTCGTTCTGTTGTTGTCTCCGTTATTCGCTTGCGCTTTAACCATTCTCTGTTGCCTTCCTCCCGTTTTCGCTTTTCCTTGGTTTCCTCTCCATATTGTCCTCTCCACTCGAACAAAGAGCATATTTGCGATGCAGACCATGTGTTCTTTGAGTGTTCATCTCTTTCTGCTGAGTGCTCGGCTTTCTACCTTAGTTTGCTGGGACTTGGTCTTCCTACTCCATACTGCGCCTCTTATGTTCTATCTCTGCCCTCTCCACAAATTGTTCCTATTATTTGTTCCTTTCTCCTAACAATATCTGATCGTATCAGGATATAAGTGATTCCTTCCTATTCTAATTGTTTCTGGGTAAAGGTCCCTAGTTGACAAGCCCAAAAAAAAAAAAAAAAAAAAAAAAAAAATATGTATGTCCCCAGATGTTAAATTCTTTATTTTCCTTTCACGTAAAAATCTCTTTACTCACGCTTGTTCCAAGAATGACAACGGAGGATGGGCGCTGCTTTCACAGCCCCGTCACTTAATCACTCGGAATCTTAGACAACTTCTAGTTTCCGTGCTGTCTTCTTTATTTTTTCTACAACGGGTATCTGCAAATTTCTGTCCAACTCCAAGTCTGTTCTTTAAGCCATTTCTTTCACTCCTCCCCAACTTCTCTAATCGTATTATTAGTCTATATTTCCAACTTTCGATCGACTCGTTCTCTCCTTATTGACTTTTTATTGCTGGCCGCTCTGGCATCAAATGAAACGATGCAGCAGACTTTCTAGCTCGCTCAGCTTCTCTTAGTACGGTACACTTCTCGAAATTTTCTTACCTCGAACATCTATTTTTTATCCTCAAATAACACAATTGCAAACTTTTTGTGGACATCTATCTCTTTTCTCCGGCCGTTCTTCGTACTACCTCCTTCTTTAGCTCATTCCACAATTCTTAGCCTTAGTTCCTAGCCTTTTTCCGCTTCTTGTCGTTCTGCTATTGTTTCCTCAATTAAATTAAGACTAAAAAATCACTTTTTTCTTCCTTCTTTTCGTTTTTGATTTTCTCTTTCACCTTCTCCCTATTGCCCTCTGCATGTTTCTGATCCTTCTCTTGTATGCGACTCCAATCATAATGCTCTGTTTCTTATACCGCGACTATTTTACACTCTCAACTCTTGGGGCGTTGAACCTTTCTGCTTCTTTCAATGCTTCCTTTATCCTATCCTTTTTAACTCCAGTCGGTATTCCCCTGCTACCTTTGTGCTTTCCATTCCTAAGCATATAACACTTTAACCGTTTCTTGGGTCAGAGCAGCTGATCTGCTCAGAAGAAAAAAAAGAAATAAATCCATCAAGAATGGACTATCGACGATTCATCTGATTATGTGTACCACTTGAATATGTTTTCTCATTCATTTAAACTTTTTAACACTATCGAAATCGACCTCCTCGGGATTCCTGATGATTCGAGCATTATAATTAATTAGTGGGTATTCATTAGCCCGTTGTTCAGTTTGCAGCGGTAAATTTTCCGGCACTTTTCAAATCACAATATTTCACTCTTTTCCTTAAACAATTCATCTCTCTCCTATTTTTTTTTTGCAATGCTGACTATATTTAATCCCTTTCCGTCTTTTAACTCTTTAAAACGCTCGACAATCTCGGCTATTTGTTACCTTTGCTGTAATCATAGTTCGCTTTTTTTTTCGCTTCTCATCTGCATCTGCTCCATTTTTCGCCCTTTTCACTTCTCCCCAAAATCATTTTCAAAAGCTGATTATGTTTTATGTCTTTTCGGATGAACACCCGTTTATTCCATTCTATCGAAACCGAGACTCCCCTTATCAGTGCCGCATATGCTCTTTCATTTACTTCTCTACTTTCTGTTGTGTTTAATTACTTTTTATTTTTAAGCATTTAAGAATTGTTTTTTTTTTTAATTACCGAAGTAAAACACAAAGATTACCACCTGCATAAAGCGTATATTATTATAAAAAACATTTAATACAAACGCCAAATAAATCACAATATGAAAATTTAAAATTTTATTAAGAATTACTGACAGTCATCAAGATTTAAAATTCCAAAAAAAAATTTTGAATTTTATATCTCGATAGTGTGACACTGTTGACACAGTACTGGGTAATTTTTAGCCAAATTTTAAAAAATTATTATATCTTATTTACAAAATGGAATGTAATAAAAATTACAATAAACAGAAACTGGGTTAATTATACCATTTATGTAATCAAAAACCTTTCACAAACTAGAGGAAAAAATCAAAACCCAACAGTAAGCAGGTGATTAAATAATTTATGTTAAATCATTTTAAGATATTATACTATTAATCTCAGTTCGTAACGTCTAGCTTAATAGTCTAAGATACAATTATTAATATGTTAAAACTATAAACTTATCTTACAACATGAAACTACTACCTAGTGAACTTATCTCACTTATTTAACATTAACGATAGATTTAACTTTACCTATAGCTTTATTATATAGCTTTATACATAAGCCTTCGTCAATATATACTGTAACGCAGTTCCTATATAGAGCCCAAGGTATAGGGGAATACGTGTGTTTAGATCAAATATCAATATATATCTTTATAATTAAAAATCATATAGGTAATTATATCCGTATCTGTTTAATTATTAAGAAAGCACTGCAAACATGGGCTAAATAAAACATTAACATAAAATAAATCTCTGGGCTAATAATACAAAAACTTATTAATTTTGCATAACACATATTTAGCACGTGTACTTTTAATTATACTACGGTTACTCGCGTAACCATGCCGATAAACGGCATAAACCTAATAAATTATAATAATCTTGTAAATTTTAGAAATTGTAAAATTGTATTTAATTGGCGTACTGTGATTTTTGTATTATATAGTTCCTTTTTTTTCTGTTTTCCATTTCTTCGGTTAATCTCCCGTCGACAAAACACACTTTTTTTTTTTTTTTTTTGGTCCCTAATTCGTATTTTTTTTTTTCCTACCCTGGGCGCGCCAGCGGCCTTGACCCAACAACATGAAAAGTTAAGAGTTATAACTAAATAGCCAAGTGGTCAGAAATGGAAAAGACAAAGGACAGCAGCAATGGAATAACTGAAGGCAATGGGAAGGAAAGAATATAGGTATCGTTAAAGGGAGTAGGAAGACCCAAAACTAGAAGTTGGGCGTAAAGAAAGGAGCGTTCGTTAGAGAGTGTAGAACATTCGAATAGGATGTGATTTGAGTCACAAATACAAGAAGGCTCAGAAGCGTGAAGAGAGCAGAAAGAAGAAAGAGCTAAAGAAAAACGAAAGCGAGAAGAGGGGAGTAGAGAATGATTGATTCTAAGCCTAATTAAGGAAACAACAGTGGAACGACGACAGGTAGGAATAGATTGAAACCAAGGCAGGAAACTAGGAACCGGTTGAATAAGACGGTACTGTGAAAAGCGATTTGATAATAAAGATGGATACATGTCAGTCCAAAGTCTAGAATGATTAGAGCGTGACAGAGAAAGAATGTCTGAGGAAGGGAAAGAGTTGAGGAAAGGACCAATGCGGGCGGCTGAGCGAGCTAAAGAGTCAGCTGCGTCATTGCCCTCAATATTGGAAAATTCGTAATACGATGGGGTAAATATATTTAGAAAATTTGTACCAATAATTTATATAAATAACAGGTCTGTCCTGAGCCCGTCCATTTAAGTTTATGGAACCCTGACAGACTGTTTTACAATGTTAATAATAATTATTATTCCTTAAATATTAATATTAGTACAGATGTTCATATACTTTACGGTGATTTGATTTATTTCGACTATTGTAAAACTACTGAACATATTTTAAATAGCTTAGTTACTAATTGATCAACGCTAATAATATTGCTAAAATCTGTATTACTAACAGCCGGAAAGGATATGCTTAATATTATTACGAAAGTTACACGTTACAGACAGTTGTTTAAGCGTGCAATTTTATGTTTATGTAAATAATCTTTAAATAAACCGTGTGTCCAGTAAGAAATTGTAGATTAAAAAAAATTTGGCGTAAAAACTTTATTATGTAGTCTATCATCTATGGTCGGAAAATTTTTTTTAGCTATACCGTTATTATATTTGTCCCACTGCGCCTGAAATTTATTATTATAATACTTATCTAATATATAAGTGTTTAAATTGTTTAAGCTTTAACGAGGTTTGTTCGTGTATGAAGTAAGGTTGATGATACTGTACGTTATGGAATTCATGATTTTTAATATTATTTTTTATTAAACATATGTTAATATGTGTTTCTGTATTTTGTAAGTTAATGGGGTTTAATACCTGCAATGACATGCAATGTAGCTGGTAGTTCTATAAGCTTTAATCATTTTTATTGCAATAGTTCTCTGAAAACTTTTTAATATATTTTGAAATCGTTTAACTTTTAAAATGTCTACATATATGACACACTACCATAAAGTATGTTAGGGAAAATACTACGCTTTTATATAAGGTTAGTCGTTTCTCGTAATTTAATCGGTTATTATTATTATATAATTGATTAAATACAATTAAAAATGTATTTATTTTTTTAGTGATATAGTGAAAATGATTATAAAATTTTAAGTTATTGTCTATTATTATAACTAAGTATTTGGTTTGACTAACCATACTAATATTTAATCCGTATTGGAGCAAATTTAATCTTTTATCCTTTAAGTTTTTGTTAAACAACATGTAAGTTGACTTAGATTTGTTAATATTTATAATTAAATTGTTCTAACCATTTCGCGATTTTTGTATAAACCTGGTAAACTTTATTTTCCAATA
This sequence comes from Icerya purchasi, assembly GCA_039619475.1. Lineage (NCBI taxonomy): Eukaryota > Metazoa > Arthropoda > Insecta > Hemiptera > Monophlebidae > Icerya > Icerya purchasi. Next base: position 74,303,918 of record CM077115.1, on the reverse strand, counting down.
CATTTTCCTTCTTATCGGCTATTGCAAAATCATCTGCGAAAGTGAAAATGTTTACATTAGTGGGTAATCACATATTTGAGAGAAAACTATGTTCCACAAGTACGGTCCTAAAACAGACCCTTGCAGTACTCCCATATAACGGTTTCTTGTTTTTTTGAATAATTACCGATTTGTGTAATACAGTGTAGCGATTTTCGAAATATCGATTTACAATATTCAACATGCCATTATGTAATCCTAATTCCTTTAATGATGCAAGTAATCTATTTAAATCTAAACTGTCGAAAGCCTTTGTGTTATATCAACAGTAAAAGTAAGCATGTACGGTAATTTTTAATTTTGGTACATTCTTATTGTTTATAAAATATTGTGTATAGCCAATTCCGGTGATCTACCTGGTAATGCGCCATACTGGTTATCATTTATTATTCCGTTATTTTCTACAAATTCTTTTAATTTATGAAGAATACATTTTCCCATAAATTTTCACTGAAATTAGATAACAACGATATAGCTCTGTATGAAGTAGACACAAGTTTGGACTTTTATTCATTTTAGGTACTTACTGTTTTACTTAATTTCCATTCTTGAGGATAATATAACTATAGTTAAATAGTACACATTAATAACTTTCGGTATTACATCTGGTAACAAATTATGAAATCTTTTAATAAATCCATTTGATACTCCATCAAGTCCTGCTGACACTTTATTTTTAAGTTGTTTAATAATTAGGTTAACTTCTTTTTTTGGTAATCGATATGTTTACGTTAGGTTCATGCACTTCTGCTTTAAATGACAAAACACACTGAAAACAATAAAAGACACTACCGATGATCACCGAGAATGATTCTTAATAATTGTTTCAGAATTGTGAATTAAACATTTGGCGACAAAACATCGGTCCAGTGAATTTGAAGCGGCATTTTCGCCGATACAATGAAAGACCGGTTGCGTTTCTGAAATTGGAACGGACGCCCGATGGAAATTTCTCTATGGTTTTCCCGTTACTTCCGTAAATACTCATTTACATCTAATTAGCAACTTTTTGAGCACGCTGTTCGCGGCGAAGGAAGAAATCTTTTTCTTAATGAAGCTGTTTTTTCCATTCTTGCCATGGAGGAGACCGCTGAAACGGGCTCCAGCGAAGCACTGACAAAAGTCGCAGTATGGTCTGGCTTCTGGAAGACGGTTAATATTTCCAGCGACGAAATTATTGCCGTTTAACTTTGTACTTTGGAAAATAATGTGTGTGTATAAAAGTTAAACAAAAGTTGAACAATTCGAGAGCGGCACCGCGACGACGACCGTCTAAATGATTTACAAAACCCTTTTCGCTGTTACTTAACGCCGGGCGCAGACTCCGCACTTGCTAGCTCGCAGTCCGGTCTTGGCTCTTCCGCTTTTCGCCGGTTATCTGCTTAATTATTGCGCCAACCGCGCACCTTCGCCATCTGCGCGCTCGTCGCTCTTTTCATCTGGCTCGCGAGCTCCGATTGTGTTTTTCGCAATTTGGCCCAATTAATAAATAACTGGAAATTGTGGCGGTTTTGTTTTCGTTAGTATTCGTTAGCTGCCGCTGCTTCCTTCTTGGCGCGCGCGTTTCGTTCGCCGCACTTTTCTCAGTTCAATCCTTCTTTTGTTCGGCGAACGGTGCAAACACTCAAATTGACCGAGACTGAAAGCCGTGTTTTGGTTTTAGTTCCGACCGAATTAGGCAGCCAAACCCCGCCGACCGCTGCGGCTATTACCGCATCGCGGCGACAACTAATTTTTAATTCGATTTATAATTTTAACCGGGAAATTTCTGTCGTTAACGAACTTTTCACTAGCGCTATACTTTTCTCGCTCTAACTAGCCCCCGTATTTTTGACGAACTGAAACATTCCAAAGCCACCTTTTTTTCCCTCTTTTTTTTTTTGAACATTTTAAATATATATACATATTAATAAAAGCGAGGTAGGAATTTTTCTAGCAGAATAAAAAGACCAGTTTTTGGAAATTAAAAAGTAGTTGCTGAGGAAACACATAATAATGCACTGTTTAAAGACAAATCTGTTTTGGGTTTTTTTTTCTTTTTGGCCTGGTCAACAAAGGAGGTAGATTAATTGTAAAAATAATGCGTGGGAAGGGAATATTTCATTAGCAGTAAATGACTAATTAAGCGTTTCATTGAACGTTCAAAACATCGTAGGTAGTGAAAAACAGTAATATACCATCAGCGAAGAATAAAGAGACGGAATTCAAAGGAACGAATCACCAGGGTAGTAGTGCATTACATCACTTTTTTAGCTCAATAGTTTTTTCGTTAACACGAATTAATTTTTCTTTCAGTATTCTTTAATGTAGGGACCATAAGCTCACAATTTTTTACAAAAAAAACTCAAATTGAAATGTACTCCTGACATCTGGCGTCTGGAACAATTTCAGATAAATCGATTAGCAGAAGTGAACTTGTAATAATTTGATTTTTCAGATCTCATTACTGTAGTTTTAAAAACCGGTGATTACTGTTGTTTTAAGATCTTCTTCATTAACTTCTTGAACACAATTTGTAGCTTGAAAGATAATTCAATTTTAGCGGATAGTTTCGGACCTTTTTTTCCCTCCGTCATTAAAAATAAACAATAGAATTCGTTTTGGTTTTTGATGTAAAACATCAAACGGCGCGCCTTGGGGGTAAAACGGAACGTCAAACGGTGTGAGGCTTTCATGCCGTCAGGCCCTCTCTCCGACCCGCACCATAATCGCTTGTGTGTAATTGTGTGGCGCGTATACTGTACCGTTCGTTGCATTTGCGCGGAAATGAGTACTGCGTGCGCCGCGCCACTATTTGTCTACAATATACTCGATACCGAGTATATTGGCGCGTCGCCGCTTGTACATGTACAAGTGCAGGCTGCAATACAATGTCAAATACGCGGACACACAATCTACCGCTTGACGAAACACTATCTACCAATTCAAACCAAAGCTTAGTGGTAAATCATCTATTAATAATATATTATTTATTAATATTAATATATTACCATTCTATTTCATATTTTCGCAGTACACAAACAACTCAAGCCAGAGCCGCATCTAGACCACATATGTGTGTGTGTATATGTATATGTATATATATATATATATATTTATAAAATGTATATGTGTATATAATATATATGTACGTATATATTTATAAAATGTATATGTATATTTATATATAAATATATATATGAGGGCGTCGCCAGCCGATGGGCGGGGGGGCAAGAAGAGTTGCCAGACGCCAGGGGGTGGCAAGATGATAGAAAGAGGATATGAGTTATAGGAAAAATAAAATTTATAAGTTGTAATGGCTTAATATTTTATTAAACACAAGAATAAAATCTTAATTAAAACATAATTTTCGTAGGTTTCTGGCTAATTGTTCATGATTACGCGCCTATGACAACTCATCATGGCCAGTTAATTAAAAAATTTCAAGCCTCCAAGGAAGCAGCTGTCCCCTGCCCCCTACTGGAGACGCCCATGTATATATACATATATACATTATATATATATATATATATATATTATATATATATACATATATTATATATATATACATATATATTTAATCCATTTAACAACGTTCCTTAAACAAAAATTTGATTTGAAAATCAATAATATGCCAACAGAACCTACAACTAGATATGGAACAACAATTGATGTCATATTTTCAAGATACCTCGGTAACATTACATCTAATACTTCAGTTATCATCGGCCAAATATTTCTTAAAAACCATCTTCAACAGCTACCATTACAGAAATCATAGAAGATACATCGAATAATATTTCATAGCTGCATTGTAAAAAAGCCTATATTAAAAATATTTATTTGTTTTGTATTTATATTCTGTATATATTACTATGATAAGAATAATAAAAAAACATATATATTTTATTAACGAAATTCTATGTTTTTTTGTTTATTCTACTTCATATTTATTTATTAGCTTTTTTAAATTATAAATTCTTTGATTAACCCTATCTATTATGTTGTTTCACATTTGCTGGGTGTCCCGTGAAGGCCTTCTTTTTTTTTCTGTCTAGAAATGTGCTAATATTGCCATATATTTTAAACATAAAGAATATAAAAATAGTTAATATAGCAGCTAATAATAATCTTAATGTACAGTTACATCAATCATTTTTGTCTCTGTCTTCTTGAATAACTGGTGTATGATGTGCAGCATCGAAAACTTTTGTAAGATGTTCAACAGGTTTTATTAACTTTGATAGACATCGTGCGTAAATAATATATTACTGCAGCGACATATGCACAACAGCCAATGGTTCGCATACCATTAGCACACTCTCACGGTAATACCGGTTAATACCACTATGCTCGATACTATTTGATTTATACGATATGTAGAAGATATACGTTCCCGACTCTACTCACGTGACGAGATCGTACTTAAATTTTGGTAGTTTCTGGTAATTCTTTCAGGTAGATTGATTTCTTCGGAATCGCCCATTATTTCTGCTAAATATGAAATAGCTAACTCTGTTTTAATTGGTAAGCACATGTAAAAAGTAATTCTAAATATTTTTCCGTCAACTTTGGAAAATCCATGACACGGCTGCAGATGTCAATTTCTGTAAAGGAACTTTTCGACGACACCACTTTTGTGTCATCACCTCCAAATATAGAGAATTTTCTGTATTAACGTAATCCATTAGTTAAGATAAAACTTCATCGGTGCTGTGAACCAAATTCGTTGTGCAAGAAACAAGCGATTTTACAGTCCAGCATCCTCAAGCAATTTATTATCAAACTAGTTGTGAAGCAATTTCGATTGTCGGCCTACTACACCGTGGACGATTTCAACAATCCAACAGACCATCGTTACCCGGCGAGAGTGGTTTGCTTCTGCAGTTGTGAGCCGATTGTCTTTTCGTTTTAACGAACACAGACACACAAATATGAATTATTTCAGTATATTGTGAGACCTAAAAATGAAAATTCGACCAAACAACCAACAGAAAAATAAGATTGAAATGTTTTATTCCATATTCTTTGTGTCCAAAATACTGGAAAGTATTTATTATGTCATTGTACATAAAACTGAGGCCAAAATACATTTTTTTTTATCAGCTCATGGAAGCTAAATATGGCCAAAAATCAAAAAAAAAAGGTTTTTGGGGTGTTCACAACTTCTAAAAATCTGAATGAATTTAATTGGATAGTTTTTCGTAAAATACTTTGTTTTTAATATCTATCGGAGGATATTTATAAGCCATTTTAGTTGCAAATCAAGACGAATATGGATCGTTTCAGTATTTTGTAAGCCATAAAAATGAAAAGCCGACCAAATAACCAGCAGAAAAATGAAATTGAAATGTTTCGTTTTATAGTTTGTGTGTCCAAAATACTGGAAAGTATTTATTATGTCATTTTGAATAAAAAAAAAAAAATAATAATTTATCAACTCATAGGAGTTAAATATGACCGAAAATGCAAAAGAAAACAGTTTTTATGTCAATTCTGCGGAAAAAAATCTGAAAAAATTCAAAACAGTGTTTGGCATAAAATACGTGGTATATAATTTTCCAGCGAGGTGTTTGTTTTAGATCTATTTTTACGGTAATTTGTAAGTTTCAAATGGATTTTTAGGTCAGGTTTTGCTGATAAATAAGTCTGAAAATATTTTTTAATTGTACGGTTCTCGAGATATCGTTAAAAACCTTAATTTTACATTTTGTCCCTAAAGCCCGGGCGCCCTTTAAAGGCTAGAGAGCTAAAACTTTCAGGGAAACAGTATTTTCCGATGCCCGACGTGAAGATTTTGTTTTTATAGTAATTGGTTACGGGGGCATTTTTCACTATCTTACCTTGCTGTGTGACCTTTGCAATCGTTTTTTTGCGAATTTGTGGAAAGCTATAGGAAGTGCGTAGACAAAATAAAAATGAAAAAAAAACGTATTTCTGATTGATCATTATATCTCTTAACGATTGTGGCCACGGATATGTTCAATTTAAGGAGGAGTACATACACTAATGGGAATGAATTCTATCGGCCGTACACCGCTGAAGTGTTGGTAATGTGTGATGTGCCTGGAATGTTTCAAAATATGATTAAAGAAAGATAAACGCGAATTCATTTGATAGTTCATCAGAAAACCCCCCATTGTCAAATCAAATGCATTTTGGTCGAAACTCAATCGGAAATCTATTAACTAAATTCCAGTTTTAGCTGTAAAAGTGTTAGATATAATTCAGGATAAATCAAAAAGACAATTTGTATAAACTATGATGGCGAATTTTTTTTTTTTTTTTTTTTTTTAAATAAACCACTCCTTAAAGGAGTGTAAGCTATTGAAATTTTAAGTTTCTACTTAAATAATCAATAATTATAAACTATTAATATATAACATGTTATGGAACTAGTCCGCTGACAAGTCTCACTAATGTTTAACAAAAATATTACTATTAGTTAAGTGACAATGTTTTACAAATAATTACATATCCAAATCGAAAGGATATGTGCACTTGAAGGGCCTAGTATCTTATTGTTTTTTTTTTTTTTGTGAACTACTCGTTGGCCATGTATAACTGCCAGGGTATTACGGCACAACGAGTATCGGATTTATTATAATTTGTTTATTAGATTATTTCTGTTAAGGAAGATTAGCATTGTCTGAACCTGTTCTGGGCGGTTATCTAAAAGAAGGTGTAGTGGTTCGTCCTTGATTCTTGTTAAGTTTTTACATTGTTTCAGGATGTGCTCCACCGAAGGTAGCACTGCTGCATTACAGAATGGGCAGGAAATCGGTGGAGGGGCTCCCTGGAAGACATGGTTGTGAGATATCGATGTGTGTCCCAGTCTCAACCTATTAAGGGCAGAGAATTCTTTTTTGGACATTTGGATCGGTGGCCACCAAGGTTCAACATTTGGTTTAATATTCCTTAGGAAAGTTACATGTTGGGACCAGGATGAGATCCAATGTTCTTTCATATTTCTGTGGAAGAAGGGAGTGATTTCTGGTGATGGGACATTGGGTGGCATAGGGGCAGACAACATTGACTTGGCGGCCTGGTCTACACATTCGTTTCCGGGTATTCCAACATGTGCCGGCACCCACAAGAAGCCTACTTGTATCCCCTCTTGGGTAAGGCGATGTGCTGTAGATCTTATTTTATAGACTAGTGGACTGGTTATAGTAAGTGACTGAATAGTTTGCAGGGAGGCCAGTGAATCTGTGATAATTATGTATTGTTTGTTCTCAGATTTACACCACTCACATGCTTCCAATCCAAAGAGAATTCCGTATAGCTCAGCTTCTAATGCGGAGCTGTCATCATGTAGTCTCACTGCTTCGGCTTCACCTGAGATTAGGTAGGCACATGCTGTGGGAGTGGACAATGTGCCAGCGACATTTGCTTTAGCTCCATCTGTATAAACGTGTGTATCATGTGTGTAAGTTTGTATTTTTTCGATACTTTTCTGGCGAGCTGTATATTGGTCCTCGTTAGATGTACGGTGGATGAAGAGTGATAAGTCTACCATCAATGGGGGGTATTCCCATGGTGGTTCTTTTGGGAACAGGAGGAGATCCGGATTGTATTTGATGTTTTTCTCGGACAAAAAAATTTAGAATATTAGGTATTGGATCATTTTGAAAGGCTGGAGGAGGAATGACAGTGCTCCTCGAAGAGAAGTGATATTGTTGGTACCAGTATAGATGATCACGGGAGGTGTAGAAGTCAAATATATAGGATAATGGCGGAATTCCTGATAGCACACAGACACCCTGCGTGGGAGATGTTCGATGCGCCCCAAGGATGGACCTTAAGGCAGCGTGATGGATTGATTCAAGTGATTTTATGAGCTGCTTACTAGCCGAATAGAACACCTGGCAGCCGTAGGTTAATCTGCTTAGAATAAGTGATCTGTATACAGATAGAAGTAGTTTTGGATTATTGTTATATTTATGATGTGATAAACATTTTAGGATAGCTATGATTTTATTACATATGCGTTTGAGTTCTTTAATATGAGGAGACCATGTCAGATGGGAGTCAAATGTTAGGCCCAAGAATTTAGCTGAGGATGTGACTGGAAGAGGAAATCCATTTAGGGTAAGGGAAAAATCATGGTTTGGGTTTACTCGACGACTTCTCTGGAATTTTACACAAGAAGTTTTATTTAAGGAGAAAGTAAGGCCGTTACTTTCGGTCCACGAATATAACCTATTGATTGTGGATTGTAGTATGGATTTGGCGTTGGAAAAAAAGTTTGATGCTAAGGATATATTGAGGTCGTCTATAAACAATCGGGATGTTACCGGCGGTTGTATGCAGTCCGCCACATCATTTATGTATAGGATAAAGAGTGTTACACTTAGAGGAGAGCCTTGAGGAATACCATTCTCTATTAGGACAGGAGAGGATACAGTTAAGCCAATTTTTACTTGAATGTGTCTGTTTGACAAATAATTCATTATATAGTTGCCCATATTGCCTTTTATATTGCCGTTCTTCAGCTTTGTAAACACTTTATATCGCCATATCCGGTCGAATGCTTTCTCTATGTCAAAAAAGACAGTATAGAGAGCTTGTGACCTCTTTTGGGCTTCAAGTATTTGTCTTTTTAGGCTCAGAAGATGTAACATTGGGGATTTTGATTTACGACCTCCAATTTGTATTGGGGAGAGAACGTTTGAAGATTCTAGGAAAGAGGATAGTCGTCTGTTCACCATTTTTTCCATGATTTTCGAGAGTGAAGATAGTAAGGAGATAGGTCTGTAATTTTGAGGAATGAAGGTTTCTTTATTAGGTTTGAGGATAGGAATGATTAAAGCTGCTTTCCAGGATTTGTTAATCTTGTTGAATGGCCTCTATATTTATATGACTATGCAGTGGCCTTTCATGTTGGATAGCAAGGTCACGAATGTCAACCAGTTTTATATCGAGATCATGATGGATAACTAACAAACCTTTTTATCATATGAAGAACAATATTTCGTCAACGTTGGATGATATCCTTGTTCGATCGAGAAGTACTATAACTGAAATATGTATGTCCAAATCGCGATCGCTTGATAAAGAAGGCCTTTATTACACAGACTAAGCGGTAACTTTCTGCCAATTACAAGCTTACGTTATAGTTGTAGCTTTTTTTTTTTTTTTGCTTCATATGGGTCTTTCACGTGAATTGTGAATCGAAATTCAATCACATATACATCATCTAGACTGAGGTATTCGGGTGCCGATAATATTAATCTGGTGTTATAAAAGAGGCAAAGTGTGTATGTAACGTGGGCTGCCTTTTGCTCATTGAGATTCATCTTTCATGACTGCATCCACCGCAAAAGTTGGTAAAGATGAAGTTTGAAAACCATTGTCGATTCGACTTGTGCCTGTTGCCATGATGACAGTATCATCAGTGTAGGTGGCCATAAAAGTATCGTCTGAAAGTGGAATATTGGAGGTATAGTGAGTATACAAGTCCGAGAACGACATAGTACAGTTTTTTTTTTTTCGAATGCTTGCATAATACGTATCGTACCTGATCAATTATTGAATGATAACTACGGAGGAACCTGAAAACTTACCCGACGTATGTGGTATAAATCGTTCTAAGAACAGCTTTTCACATAATTTGGCTAGAGAGATGGTAACAGCGGAATTGATCTGTAAGACGTTACTATTTCCGGCGACTTGTCTGGTTTTTTTAACATGACGATCTGTGCCGTTTTAAATATTTTGCAGGAACATGTTGAAGACGTAGGCTATTGTTAATAAACATTATGAATAGTACTGCTTTCCGTGGCAGCTGCTTAAGTATTGCAATTTGAACAATTCCTGCCGTTTTCTTAGGATTGATGTTTCTACAATCATTTCAGCAATTTCTATAGGAGACATGAACATTATAGGTTATTGCGGTTGACAGACTGGAGTTATATCTCTACATATGACTGATCATTGTTTGACTGAAATAGTGATGGCAGATATTTTGCAAAACAGTTCCGCTTTCTCTTCATTTCGGCACACTCATTTTCCAGTTTCAGTTTTAAGTGGCGGTGTCTGGGCCGTAGATCATTTGAAAGGTATGGCGATAATGTAAGGATACTTCTTTATTCTAACGACGTCGGATAGTTTCCACTTCCTAAAAAGTTTAATAAAATTATGTTTCTCTTCTCAAAGTAGTAGGATACGTGACAGAGAGAAGATTCTTTTAGCTATAATATAATATAAACCGAAAATAATTGAATAAAGCAATAGTAAAATCCGGTTGCACGTTTTTGTAAATGAATCAAGCAAACGGTATTATCTACAAGTACGAGTATAATGTTATGCGAATCACATCATAAGACTTCCTTACATTGGCGTTGCAATCTACGAACCTTGACGTAAGCAATTAGAGTGACTCGGCAGATCTGTAAAATACAAAAAATCGTGTATAGATAACGTTGCAATCCCTACAATTATCGATGTAACATTTAATAGCGTGAGCTCTGGAACTGGAATGATGAAAACTTTAAATGTAGAAAAAGTACTTTTTCCTCTCCGCCCCTTTAACCGAGCTCTAACTCGCAGCTCTGTGTATTCCTATCCCCGTTGTCAATTCTATATGCTATCTTGGTCTTTTTTTGAATAGCCGCCTCACATTCCACGAGCACATTAATTTTCCCCATAAATCCTGTCTTAAAAGACTTAATCTCCTTAAATCTCTTTCGGGGAGCCGATCCGTTTATTCTTCTAATCGGTCCAAGCTCGACTACTGTTCCTTTATCTATGGTAATTTTTCTAAGTCTCTCCTCTCTAGACTCGACGCGATCCACAACTCTTGCCTCCGTTTGTGCATTCGAGCCTTGAAATCCTCCCCCATTCCCGCAGTTCTATCAAAGTCGGTTACCCAACCACTGTTTATTCGCCGTTCTCAGCTTGGGTATCGCTTCTTAATTAAACAGCTTCCCATCTCTTCGTCCAAACTTATTTCCTTCTATCTGTGTATCAAAAACCGCTGGCGTTTTTTCCCTCATAAAATCCCAATCCTGTTGAACACTCTCCCGTACTTCTTTCGTGACTTCAATAGCCTCTACGGCAGCCTATAAAATTTTTCTCTCTCCCACTTCGAGCCAATTCATTCTCTCACGGTGCAGTCAACAATGGATTTCTTCATTTATTGAATTCCTCTTTTCCCGCTCATGTATTGATCTTTACTGATGGTTCCAGGAGCGAGGACGGTGTGAGTGGCACGTTTACTGCCCCGTCGCTTCGGCATTCTGAGTTCTTCCGGATTCCTTCCTTCCGTACAATTTTTTCCGCCGAGTCGATCGCCATTCTTCAGGCTATCTCTTTTATTTCCTCTTTAAGCGATTTTTCCGAATTCCTCATTATTTCGGACTCTAAAGGCGTCCTTCAAGCCCTATCTTCTCCTCCTTCACATTCCTCTGAAAGTATTATTCTCTCAATTCGCTCTCTTACCTCCACTCTGCAGTCATCCCGTTCTATTCTTATTGATTTTTTATGGGTCCCCAGTCATTCCGGAATTGATGGCAATGACGCAGCTGATTCTTTGGCTCGTTCTGCTGGTCGCTTTGATTCATTTCTCAACTATTTCCCATCTTCAGATATTCTTTCCTTATCCACCTCCAATCACGCCAGACTTTGACCGGATACCTTATCCCTCCCTATTTTCTAATCGTCATTCGCATTACCGTTTTATTGAGCCGATTCCTCGTTCCCTGTCTTGGTTCCATTCTATTTATTTCGGTCTTCGCTCTTCTATTACCTCCCTAATTCGTCTCCGGATCAATCATTCTCTCCACCAATTCTCTCGCTTTCGATTTGCTCTGTCGCCTTCTCCTTATTGTTCTCTTCACAATTGTGATCCTCCTCGTACATGTGATGCTGATCACATTTTCTTCGAGTGTCCTGCTCTTCGTAACGAACGCTCCCTTTTATACAGTCAGCTCTTGTCATTAGGTCTCCCTACTCCCTATAACTCTTCCTTTATCTTCTTTCCTTCATCTTTTGTGATGCCTGCACTGCTATCTTTTGCTGCGTCCATTTCGGACCGCCTAGTTATTTAGTTTTTTAGCTTAGTTTTCCTGTTGTTGGATCAATGGCGCTGGCGCGCCAACAAAAAAGAAACAAAAAAAAAAAAATAAAGATAAAAAAAGTAAAAAGTTTTATAAGTGATATCTTGAAAAACTAAGATAATGAAAACTGAAAAGAAAAAAAAAATGGAAGACGCGATGATTACTGCTGCTTTTTTATGGTTATTCTTCCACGTCTCTTCTTTTTAATTCAGATCGAATTCAAAATACCTCTCTTCGTCGCCGCCTTGTCAGATTTCCTCCGGTTCCAGTCATCCTTGTTGAATCCCATACTTCTTTTTTCTTTATTCATGGTTATTCTGCTTTTTAAATTATCGCTTATTAGTAAGCACCTTTTTCTTCACCTGTTTCTCTTTACTATCTTTCCGAAATAGCGATTTGCTTTCAATAGAACTCCAACTTTGTCTCTTCGTAAATTTATTGCTATAATAAGCTTGCTTATTAGTTCGGTCATTCTATTGAATGTTTTACCGATCTGTGTTCTTTGCTCAGTTTTCTACATATGAAATCGACTGCTATTTTGCACGCTGTTTTCCAATAAAGTGCTCATAATCTCCTTTCGACTCCCTCATCCGATTATATAATACCTCTCATACACTTTTATCCGCAATCTTTTTCTCCTTCACTCAATATTGATTTTCTGTGGATTTCTGGTCATTTAGCCATTAAGGGCAACGAGAGATGGTAAACACATCCGTTTCCAGCGACAGATTTTTAGGCGCATTTTCAGCTCATAGATTCCGCTCTTCTTTCTTTGAATGACACTCATTCCAGACCATATGGCCCAATTCTTGTTCTCTTTCATTTTCCAATTCTGGTTCTCTTTAATCTCTCTATTCAACCGTGTTTTTCTCCTTGTTCATGGTATTTTAGATACTTCTCTTAAACGCACCGCAATCTCGGCTATTTGTGTCGCTTTCGTTTAAATCGCAATCTCCTTCCTGGTTCATTTCTCCAGTTTTCATCTGTTTCTAATTCATTTTGTCCTTTTCGGCTCCTTCCACTTTTTTGCTTTATTACCCCGATATCGTGTTCTATTTGAATGTTCAACCTTTTCCGCTGAACAGTTGTTCTTCTACTCTTCCTTTATTAAAACTTACTCCCATTACTCCTTGTAGTAATGCTTATATTCTTTCATTTACTTCTGCTAGTAATTCCTGTCTTCAAATTATTTTTATACCTCATCCTTAAACGATTCGGAGTATTACTTTATTTTCTCCGTCTTCTCATTTCTTGAGCGCTAATGTCTTGACTAACGAACCCCAAAAAAAAAAAAAAAGATCGATAACAAAAAACCGTTATACGTGGGACTCCAAAGAACACCTGTCTCGCGTTAATTTTTTTTTTTATTTAAATTTATTTAATATATTTCTGTTATTTATTTAATGTATATTTAAGGTCAGTACGAAAGAGCGGGCTGCTACACTTTTATTGATATTTGTTTTAAATTGTATTACGAAAAAGCTAGTGCTGCAGTTGAATTCAAATTAAAAATAACAGTATACATAAACGAAGGAAATGGCGTACATTTTCCACTCACTTCTGTAATTTTTACAAATTCAATAAACTTGCAATCAGTGAATGATCGAAGAATCATCTCTTATTACGAGCACGGACCTCGAATTTAGAACACGGTTTTCTTCGCGCTATTCTCGTTGTACGTCACATCAAGTTTTTATCTGTTATTTATTCAACATCGAATTTCTCTTTACGGATATGCCCGGAATATCATCACAAACAGATAATAGCGATAACCTGATGCTGGACGATACAAACGAACTTTTGACACCGGAAAGGAGAAAACGGGAAATTGATAATTTTGGAAATTTGACGAATGCCGAGCAAGTTAAAGAAAATGGGTAAGTATTAATTAACGCCGGAGAATCTCATAACTAATTAGCGAACAGTGCACAAGTATAACGTTGATTAACAGAATGACAAATATGTAATCTAATACGATGAGCTCTAATTAGGAACGTTATGACGATGAAAAATCCGACAAAAGGGCCAGTCAACAATCCGCTGGGGTAACTGCATGTGCGGAGAAAGTGATTAATAAAAGTTTTATCAACTTTTGGCACAAACGAATTTCGTATTAATAAAAGCCGCTACTGCGACAGCAAAACCAAACTAAACTTTAACTAATTGCAGAAAATTCATAAAATGGATTTTATTTTTTTTCTTTTGTCGTCCCAAAGGTGGTTTTTCTAAAAGGAAAACAAAACATGCAACTGCTGAATTCGAAAAAAAAAATTCTGATTTACTGTGTTGCCCACGTCATTCCTGGAAAATATTTACTTTATTTTCTCCAAGTAGTGTATTCCCTTTTTTTCCTTGGTCCAACGAGAAATTTAAACATTTTATTTTCTTAAAATTTTTTTCTCCCAGATATTTCTAAACGCTTCTGAACGAAAATAAGCATCGAAAAAAAAGTTAACGGATCATGTTGTTTCAGTCTCTTAGAATGTGCTGTTTAATAATATTTTTGTGTAAACTGGATAAATAAGTTGGAACAAAAAGTATTATACATAAGTATATCACAAACCGGTATTTTATTATTACTAATACGGTTTCATTCGAGTGAAATTCTGACACAGATTTCTGTGAAGTCACTTTTGGTATACTGTTCTAACTAAAATACTTTTTTTTTTTTTTTTTAAAGCAAGTTGTGGGTGTCAAGTATTCCCGGACACTATTATTATCGTTTATTCAAATTAACAACATTACAATCAATTCTTAATATTTACAGAAACATATAATTTTGTATCCGTCTATATATACAGGGTGATTATAATTCAAGTTTCAAAACGCTATAAAAAATTAACCACCGGTCAGAATGACGTCAAATTTGAACAGAATATTATTGAAGAAAAGGAAAAGCGGATAATTTCATTTTTTTTTTTTTTGCCTTGGCATCTAATTTTAGCAACAGATTGCGCTACCAGTACCGCTTTGTTCTGCAAAGGTCACTGTGTAGTGCGGTTTTACAGCATCATTTATCATACGGCCATATTTTGTCCGGGAGACGGGTGCTTTCTCGGTCTTGTTACCTGTACCGTTACCGGTAAGCGCTATGTGTCTTTTACGCAACCGCGTCATTCCAGCTCTTCAACAGCGTGGATGTGTGGATGGGATCATTTGTATGCAAAATGGCGCTTCTCCGTACATTGCAAATCCAATGAAACAGCATTTCGGAAATGCTAGAATTATCTGCCGTCATTTCTCTACAGCCTGGCCGTCCCGATCACCTGATCTCAATTCGTGTGAATTCTGGCTGTGAGACTATCTGTTTTGTTCAGTGCTTCAATTGCAAACTTGGCTAAATTGAAAGTTTGCATTGCGCAACACATTCCGAACGTGACCCCGGAGACACTTCGATCAGTTGTGAAACATGCTGTTTCTCTATTTCAACCTGTTACAGAAAACAACGGTGGACAGCATATTGAACATATTTCTCGCCAATTTCACGAAATTTAAAAACCGATTTGATGGATTCCCTTTATGCGGTTTTTGACGCCAGGACAATTAAAAACCGTATCGATTGATGTTTTCTATCCGGTTTTTTCCCTCGGTACAATTAAAAACCGATTTATTCGATGCTTTGTTTGCGGTTTTTAGCCTCAGGACAATTAAAAACCTATATCTTGCATAAAAGTGATCTCATCAACACATCTACGCTGTTGAAGAGCTGAAATGGCGTGGTAGCGTAAAAGACACATAGTTCTTACCGGTGACGGTACAGGTAACAAGACTGAGAAAGCACCCATCTCCTGGAAAAAATATAACCGTATGATACATGATGCTGTAAAACCGCACTACACAGTAACCTTTGCAGAACGAAGAGGTACTGGCAGCGCAATCTGTTGCTAAAATTATTTGCCAAGCCAAAAAAAAAATAAAAAATATATAAGCCATCCGTTTTTCCCCCTTTTCAATAATATTCTGTTCAAATTTGACGTCATTCTGACCAGTGGTTCTTTTTTTATAGCGTTTTGAAACTTGAACTGTAATTATAATCACCCTGTATATTCATGTGTACATCCTATATACATATATATATATATATATATATAACTCGACCATTTTGACCTCGCAAGGGGCTGTACCCCTTGACCCCTCTTGCTTTCATTTCTGTCTCTTTTTCTTCTATACTTTGTATAAAATGATCAAAATTAACAACATAATTCTTACTGGCACTAACCCAAAAAAATAAGATAATCCCAAAAATCCTATCCTAACATTTAACCTTCATTATATAAAATTAAGACATTTTTTCGATACATTTTTCGATACATTTTTCGTTACATTTTTCGTTACATTTTTCATTACATACATGGTGCGTCCAGAAAGTCATGAAACATGTTTTTTTGTCGCGTTCTTCTTGGCTGCATGGCGCTCGAATCGGTTTGGTTAGGTGGAGCTGACCTTCAGCTTCGAAACGCACCGCAGTTCAGTCTGTTCCGAGTATCGGTAGCGTCAGCATCACTGAATTAGTGCACCGCTGTTTGAAGACCTCATTACGACGCACCATGACTGATTCAATCGAATAATGTTGGGGGATCAAGTTTTTTGTGCAAAGCTCGACAAAAAAGCTGCCGAAACTTACACAATGCTGAAGCAAGCCTACGGGGAGTCTGCTATGAGTTATGTGCAAGTTACGAGGTGGGTGAAAAAGTTTAAGGACGGCCAGGAAGGGGTGGACGATAACCCTCGCTCTGGAAGACCAACAACAAGTAGAAACGAAGAAAATGTGAACCATGTTCGTAAATTGTTGAATTTTGCCTGCCGAACAAGTGTTCGGTTAATAGCTAGCACCCTGAACATTTCAAAAAGTACTGTGTTCAGCATTGTTACGGAAGACTTGCACATGCGGAAGGTGTACGCCAAGCTGGTCCCAAAACTTCTGACGAACGAACACAAAGCCAACAGAGTGCTGATCGCGAGTGAACTGAAGAAACGGATAGAAATTGAACCGGATTATTTGGACAACGTTATTACCGGTGACGAAATATGGACGTTCCAGTACGACCCGGAAACGAAGCGCCAGAGTTCTATTATCCAAACAGAGGTGCACTAATTAACCGATGCTGACGCTACCGACGCTGATGCTACCGATGCTTGGAACAGATTGAACTACGATGCGCTGTGAAGCTGAGAGTCAGCTCCACCTAACCAAACTGGTTCAAGCGCACCGCAGTCAAGAGGGGCGCGACAAAAAAACATATTTCATGACTTTTTGGACAACATATGTTTTTGGTTACATAAAATTGTGACACTTTTTAAATAACATAATCACAAAAATCCTATAAAATATAACAAACGTTACATAAAATCGGGACATTTTTTCTAATGGGCGTTAACCTAAGAATTACGTTGTAATTAATGTATATATATATATATATATATATATATATATATATGTATATATATATATATATATATATATATATATATATATATATATGTATATATATATATTTACAGGGTGGGGCAAACGAAGCCGCACAAATTTTTTCAAATAGGAAACCCTTAAGAACAATGTTATGAAAATTAAAATTTTGAATACAGAAATGACTTTGATGGTTCAAAAATGATTTTAGCTGATAACCTGAAGTGCCTAGCATACAATGGGTTTATTTAAGCGAAAGATACGTCTGAAGGGCATAGAAGTTAAAACGAACTTGTAAAGGGGGTTGATTTTTTCTGTCCTTGCACAGAGGAAATTGATTAAAACACCACACTGGCCATGTCAACGAGCACTCTAAACCAGTGGGCATTGTAGCCCGAATCCAACGATATCAAACGTGTTTACTGTATGCCCCATAGAAGCGGTATAAAACCAGAATCAATAATGCCTAATTTTTTCAAGCCGTGTTTATCTAAATTCCAAATTTTTTTTTATACCTGTAAGTAACTGTGTCTTTTATTTTTCATAATTCCAAGTCTTTTTTACTTATTTTCGCGACTTTATGTCTAATTTATTTTGTTGCTTATTTTTCCTCTAAATTTCATGGTTTTTTTTTGCTAATTTTTGTGAATAAATGTTTTACATTTTGTCTGGAGACAAAAAAATATCTGAAATGTTGTTTACATTTTACGTATTATATGCTGTTTTTGAGACTAAAAGGTTTAAAAAAGTGGTGTATCATTAATTATGGCTCATCTGTGGCTTGTTTTATTCCAACCTGGGTATATACATGTCTTTTTTTTTCTTTTTCTTTTTTTTTTGGCCTGGCGCGAAATCATCTAATCTATCAACTCTTTTCTCCATTACCCAGTTTCCTCTTTGCCCGTTTAATCCGTCGGAAGCAAACTTCATTTATGATAATCACATTTTACTTGAATGTCCTTTCATTTCTTCCGAACGCGCAATAGCGTATTCCGATCTTCTTTTACGTCTTGGCCTCCCTACGCTTTACAGCGCTCGCAGCATCCTTTCTTTTCCTTCTCCCTTGGTTATTCCTTTTTTATCTTTATTCATATGCTCTTTTGGATTCGGTTAAATTATATGCCCAAAAAAAAAAAAGAAAAAACAACTTCTATTCCAAGTTTACGCTATTTATTAAGTTTTTCCATCGCGGTATTATTCGACAGATCGGCCCGATTATCGGAAATTATTCGGCGAATATCGCACATAACCGAAAACTTTTCAGTTCCATTTGTTCGTGAATTCTATTTGAAAGCGATGTGAACAGTCAATCTGTAAAACGCCTACCGTTACAGCGAAAGCGAATTCTGGCAAGCTTCTGATGTGCGCGTCGGAACAATTAAAAATGCCTGTAACGTACATGAGACAATGAAGTAGCTTCCAAAGGTACCACCCGTAGAGATGTACGAAAATATTAATAAGGAAGCAAAAACCGAAAGAAGCTTATAAATTCATCAAAAACTGGACTTTCGAAACCGATTTCATTGCAAACGTTGAAAAAATCCCGCCGAATAGAGAACCGTGATTAATTAAGGCGTGTAGAACTTACGTATCGAAATTGTAGTACCGAACTTTGGTAACTTTACAAAAGCATTTTTCTTTTCTTTAGCCGTAATCGTACACGGAAGCCTACTTGTTTGTCGGGGGAGTATTTCGGAATTGATAAATTCGTACTGTCCGGTAGCGGGAAAAGCTGTGGGAAATATGGAAGATTAAGATTTGATAGGAGGCACTGGCCAAGCCCGGAACTATCAGTTGTGAACGGTGATAGGTTTCCTGAAAACGAACTGCTGAGATAACGACAAATTTCGAAAAGGAAGTTTTTCGCTGCGGCTTGTTTAATTAAAACGAGATTTTAAAATGAAATTTTAATAGCGGCAATTCAGCGCTGTTCGGCTACAATAATGAACGGATCCGCGAATAGTTCACTATTTCTCAGCGCTCGGTCGCATACACAGCAACCGGCTGCCGTCAGTGACGGGCAACTTCGACTGTACAGATTGTTTAACGTAAAAAAACGTCTCTTTAAGAAACCTATTGTACTGATCCGAACAAAGTTGGAGATGCGTAACAAAAAGTTGTCTTCTTCATTTTCATTATACTCCGAATAGACAGTATGTACCCTCTGTTTTCCGAAAAGGGATGCATGAAAAATGGGAAAATTAACGGGACCGTGAAACGAAGAGAGATCGGTGAACAGTTCGAGATTTAAGTTCTATATAGGCTCGTGCCGGAAAAACCGAAAGTTTCCTACCAGGCTTTGAAAGTCATTTCCACCGTCAAGAAAACTAAAAATGTATCCCCGCAGAACACGTAACATTTTTCCTCTTTTACGACCATTCCCCTCGGTTTGAGCTGGTTGCGCCAATTGTACCAGATGAACAGGCGCAGTACAATAAAAATCACAATTTTGCAATATGCCATACGACCTTACATGTAGTCGCATTTAATGTCGGAGTACAGTGGCAAATATTTTTGGTTTTTTATCGTAATTTATTCTCGATTTTTCAGTAAACTAATATACGCTTTCGCGAAAACGGTTAATTATTTATTAGATCGTAAATTTTTATTAACAAGTTTCGTTAACTTCCATTTATTATAATAATAAAACAGACAAATAACAGATCCACAATCAAAACCGTTGACGATGGTTAAATATTTACGAAGGGAGGGCTGATCAGAGAAACGATGTATGCAGCGATTTGAGGTAAATAGCGATTGGCGACTAATCCTTTCCGAGATTTCATTTTCGGAAAAGAATGAATGGACGTCGAAGATAACGTTAATTCTGGATAAAGCAGGGGTTCGGAATGTACACTTTAACATTATGCGACGTGAAAAGGTTTGAGGGCGCGCTAAAAATGAGTTCTCGAAAACGACAGAGGGGAATTTGACTGATACACGACCGCTGGCCTTCAGGGACAACGTCGTTCGAAAAAAGGAAATAAAACTGATTAGTCTCGCAAGGGCCAAAGTATGAACATTAACGATGTTTTTATCCGGAGAACAAATTTCATCGTAGCCGATGAAAGACCCATTGTTATTGTTATTATTTTTATTATTATAATTATCATTATGACCGATATGTATTTATGCATACAATACATATATATATATATATCTTATAAAGCTGCAAGAAAAAAAATCGCACAGCCCGTTCCATAGTAGGTAGAGAGTTTTTTTTTTTTTTTTTAATCGACGTATTTTCTTCGTGAGATCACAAAAAAATTATAAAACTCTCCAAATTTTAAAGTTAAAGAGCCCAAATTTTGATAAATATGAAAATCAAATTTTCAGAAAAAATGTTTCAAAAAATCCCACAGCCGGTTCTATATGAGTTACGGTAGTCATTTTTTTCTTTTTAATCTACATAATAAGGTCTCCAGAATACAGGAAAAATATGAAATTCGAAAATGCTCCTAATAAGTACGGAATTTAAATTTCGCTAATAAATGAAAAATTATACTTTTTGAAAAAACATTTAACTCATTCATTTAATATATGATCTATTTAAATTGGAATATTACTTACAATTTTAAAAAATTACGATCATTTTTAAAAATGGCGATAATATTAACATTACTAGTTATAAGTCACCATATGCATCTACCATATCGAAAATATTTGAAAAATTTATCTAACGCAGAATGTTCCGAACTATTTAACAAATAATAACTTTTTCAGCAAAAGTCAGTGTGATTTTATTCCTTGCACAAATTATGCACTTTTCGATCATATTTCTTTTATTGTACCCAATTTGGAAGTAGGCCGTTCGGTTGCATTGACTTATTTAGATTTAAAAAAAAAAAAAAAATTAATGTGGCCGGTCGTAACATTTTACTATGTAAATTGTTTAATTATAGCTTTCGAGGTAATAATACTCATAACTGGCTTAAATCATTTCAAAGAAACCTTACGGAGTGTCCCCTCCTGTTTTTGGTTTCTATTAATAATTTGTATAATTTGGATGGATATGAGAATATATTTTGTTACGCGGACGATATTGTGTTTACAGTGAACTCTCTCAGCATCATTTGCAAACTGATCCGGAGAAAATTTATTTCGTTTCAGCTTTTTATTATTTATTTATATTTTTTATTTTCTATTTTCAGCCCTTATATTTAGTTTCTGTTTCATTATTATGTTCCTTTTCAATAAGTATAGTTATGAACATCTTTAATATATATATATATACTCGATGGGCACTGATATACTTATGTGTGGGGGCTTGTATGTGTAGTATGTAAGTGTGCATATTTGTTTTGCACATGATTGTAATATATATATATATATATATGTATATATATATATTATACGTATAGGGGCATATGGGTGTGCAAATGCATGTTAATTTATATTTTGTATATTATATATACGTATAATTTTCAACAAGTACGTTCGCATATTGTATTTCATATATGCATAATATATATGTGATAGCAGAAACGTATGTAATTAATTGCATTTTTATACTTCGAATATAATTTAGTCATTTAATTTTTTGTATTAAGCCATATTATTTCAAAATACTTTCATTTTGTTTTCTAAATTTTTCATTTCTGTATATTAATTTGTACACCATTATTCACGCAGTAATTCACATCTGCGGTATTAAATAAATAAGTTTGAATTGATTTGATAATTATTAATACTACTAATACCATTTTTCCATTATTAAAACAAGAGATTTGCGTTTTTGAAATGGAGAATCTATGCCCTACTATTGAAATCAGATTCGAGAATTCGTTCCAATATTTACGATTTTCTGTTTCTTCTAACACATCAGATGCATAATGGTATTCGAAAATAAACTAATAATTTAATGTCATATACTTTTTCGTGTGCTAACCAAGCCTCAGTGACCAACCTACTTACAATACTTCTTGTATATCCGCTTTACCGCTTTCCCCTTTTTGTAATTCTCTACTAGGCTCTAAATCTTCTTCTTTCCATGTACATCGTAACTTAAAAGGTCCCTTTAAATCCTTTCCTTAATTTGCTCCGCTTTCATTTAATCGCATTCCATCTTGCCCTAGTGTGAATAGGCTCACACTTTACCGTTTCCTCGTTTGCGGTATATTTATTACGTTTCTTTTAATCTCAAACGTACTCACATTAAGGTGACTTGCTTAGTTCTCGAACTCAGCTACATTCGTATTGACTTTTTTTCTCATATTTTTTGTTTCGTTTGTTCAACTGTGAGATTAATTAGCTTTTTTTCCGTACAAAATCTGTCAGAGATTGATAGTATCAATACGCCGAGAGCTGGAATGATATAGGGCATAAGGTTTAACTTGGACGGACCATTTTTGAACCGCACAGCAGAACCACAAAATAGTGATCGATCGTGGGTAATTTTATTTGGAACATAGAAATGACGGAAAAAAAACAAATACAACTCAGACGGACCACTTTCTGTCGCCAGCTCTAACGGTAGTCGCAACGTGTGACTCTTTAAACGAGTACAAAATTGTGGTTCAGAAGTGGTCGGTTCCGATCACGATATAACCGCAGCATAGTCACAAAATTGAAGTGATTCGTGTGAGTTAAGCCTAAGCAAAGATAAGATGTATTAAGTACAATAGCCCGAGCGATAGCAGGTAGGAATACAAAATGGTCACTCAAAAAATACATGATCGGATCACAGAAGGCTTCATCGCCAGGATGAAAAGGAAAATTTAGAGAAGGTCCGAGACAAGAACGAGAGGAAGATAATAGAATATGGTTAAAAGACAAGCGAATAATGGAGGTGACAGCAAAGTGGCGGAGCAACGGAAAGCTATGGAACCAGGGATATCAGATGGAAGACTAGGATGAAAGATTAACAATAGCTATGTAACAATCAGTTTTATTTAGACTCAACTGGCGTTATTTCATTTATGGAAATGTTTTAAAGTTTGTTTCCTCTTACGGTAATTTTTCTTAGTCTTCTACAGTTATGCACACAAATGTGCTCTTTTATGATTCTTAGCCTTTGAATTTTTTCCTAATTCGCGTTAGTCTCGGTTTATTTCCTCTTGATTTCTAATCGTTACAGTTTATTTTTCTTTGACATTTGATTCTCGTAATACAAAACTTTTCTGTTTACTCCCCTGCACCACCTTATATTGCGCCTTCTTATTATTCTTATACTTTACGTTTAATACGGAACTGTCGTAACCCCTCAGCCGATAAAGATTCAATAAAGGGTTTATTAGATATTCCTAATATTAGTGCTCTGTTCTTATCTCACAAACATGGCTTCGGTCGGGTATGTAATTGATTATATTAAGATACGAAAACGATGACAATTATGGTGGTAGTTCTGAAATCATTCTTAGAAATGACATTATTTTTCTCAAAAGTAATCTAAAATTATTTACATTTCCATCGAATTTATGCATCCTATAAACATTATCTTCATTCTACCTTATGATCTTCATCTGTCCCTCATCTTCATTTTATTTTTTTTTTTTTTTTTTTTTTTTCCCCTACCCTGGGCGCGCCAGCGGCCTTGACCCAACAACATGAAAAATTAACAGTTATAACTAAATAACCAGGCGGTCAGAAATGGAGAGGACAAAGGACAGTAGCAATGGGATAACTGAAGGCAATGGGAAGGAAAGAATATAGGTAGCGTTAAAGGGAGTGTAGGAAGACCCAAAACTAGAAGTTGGGCGTAAAGAAAGGAGCGTTCGTTAGAGAGTGTAGAACATTCGAATAGGATGTGATTTGAGTCACAAATACAAGAAGGCTCAGAAGCGTGAAGAGAGCAGAAAGAAGAAAGAGCTAAAGAAAAACGAAAGCGAGAAGAGGGGAGTAGAGAATGATTGATTCTAAGCCTAATTAAGGAAACAACAGTGGAACGACGACAGGTAGGAATAGATTGAAACCAAGGCAGGAAAAACCGGTTGGATAAGACGGTACTGAGAAAAGCGATTTGAGAATATAGATGGATACATGTCAGACCAAAGTCTGGAATGATTAGAGCGTGATAGGGAAAGAATGTCTGAGGAAGGGAAAGAGTCGAGGAAAGGACCAGTGCGGGCGGCTGAGCGAGCTAAAGAGTCAGCTGAGTCATTTCCCTCAATATTGGAATGACTAGGGACCCATAGAAAGTCTATGGAAATGGAGCGGAACGAGAACAAAGAGGAGACAAGAGATCGGATAGAGAGGATGATACCGTCAGTAGTATAAGAAGGAGGAGAGGAGATGGCTTGAGGAACGCCTTTGGAATCAGAGACAATCAGGAATTTGTGAACTCCACTCGTAGAGGATATGAAATGAATTGCACGAAGAATTGAGATCGACTCGGCCGAGAAGATAGAGCAGAAGGAAGGAAGTCTGAAGGACTCAGAGTGTAGGAACGTAGGAGACGTATACGCACCACCCACGCCCCCATCACTCTTGGAGCCATCCGAGAAGATTAAGGCATGGGAAGGAAAAGAAGAGTTCAGCAGCTGAAAGAATTCGAAGTTGACTACATTGTAAGAGGAAAAATTAGCTCGGACCGGAAGAGAGGAGAAATTGATGGGGTGCCATATGCTATTAAAGTCGAAAGAAAAGTAAGGAAGACTGTTATAAGAGAAAACGTAGGGAGAAAAATTGGAAACACGAGCAGCTATATGTGATAACATCGGAATTCTATGAGGCGCCAAGCGCCAGTGATTTTTGATATAAAGATAGGAAGGGATAATATTGGATGACAAAATGGGGAGGCGTTTTATTAAAAATCGATAACCGAGGAGTGAACGACGAATGGAAAGAGGTTGAGTGGAAGATTCGGATAGAATCGCAGGAATAGGAGAAGATCTTAAAGCGCCAATACATAGGCGAAGGCAGGAATTCTGAATTGCGTCAAGTTTCGAAAGGAGAGACTTGGAGGCACTGCCATAAATGAAAGAACAATAGTCGAGTTTGGATCGAATAATCGATTTATATAGAATTAATAGAATGCACGGGTCTCCAGCCCATCTGAGCGGTGATAAAGATTTGAGGAGATTAAGTCTTTTGATCGAGGAATTATAGATATAATTAATATGTTCATGAAATGTAAGGCGACTATTTAAGAAAATACCTAGATAACATATGGAATTAACAGTGGGAATAGGTGTACCAGATACGTTGATGTTTATAAAAGCACGATTAAAGGGGCGGAGAGCAAAAATTATACAGGAAGACTTGGAAGGGGAAAGAGAGAGGTGGAGTGTAGATAGAGCATGGCTAAGATGGGACAATGAATGGTTTAACTCGTTGGTGGCAGAGGACAGATCATCTGAGGTGGAATAAACTAAAATGTCATCAGCAAAAAGGAGAGAGAAAGAGGGAATAGGAAGCGAAGCAATATCGAAAGAGTAAATATTAAAAAGAGTGGGGCTAAGGCAGGATCCCTGGGGAAGCCCACGATAGACGCATCTAGAGGTGGAAAGAGAAGGAGAAGATAGATAAAGAGTTCTATATTGAAAGAGGTTGAGTATAAGAGAGATAAAACCCGGTGGGAGATTAAGAGAGAGAAGTTTGGAGCCCAGAGAAGGAAGATGCACATTGTCGAATGCAGAGCAGACATCGACAAAAGAAGCGACAGTAAATTTTTTAGAAAGGAATGATTTATAGATATCTGCAAGGAAGGTACTGATGCAATCTACCGGGCCAAGCCCGGGGCGAAAACCGAACATATTAGAAGGAACTAGATTATTATGCTCAAGCCACCAAACAAGACGGTTGTTTATTAAACCTTCAAAGAGTTTGCGCAGACATGAGGCTAGGGAGATAGGACGGAAGGAACACTGACTTTTTTTCGGAATTGGAATGACGATGCAATCATTCCAAGACTCAGGAATAAATCCAGAGAGTAGGAAAGAGTTGAAGATATTCAGAAGGGAGAGCAGCGAGGAAGGAGAGAGTTTTTTAAGAATAGGGAAAGAAAGACCGTCCAAGCCAGGAGCAGAAGGAGAGGTTTCGTTAAGAACGGACAAGAGTTCCTCGTAGCGGAAAGGGGACGATAGGAAATGAGGTTCTGAGGAATTTGGGAGCGAAGGAATGATCGATTCCTCGAAAGTGGGGACATACGGAGGAGCAATAGAGTCCAAGAAAGAGTGAAGTTCAGGCAAAGAAGGATGAGAGAAGTGGGGACGCTCAGAAAGAGGAGATCTGAACGCTTTTGCCATTTTCCATATCTTAGAGAGAGGCGTATCTCTAGAGAAAGATGAACAAAATGATTTCCAAGAGTTCCTCTTGGCAGATTTTGAAACGTACCGAGCCTTTGCGTTGGCTTCTTTGTGAGCTAAAAAGTTGGATATTGAGGAACAAGAACGAAAGGCTTTGAAGGTAGCGGTGCTTCTTTGGAAGGCAACTTTACACTCTTCATTCCACCAAAGAGAGGAGGCACAAGAGGAAGAACGACCGCGCGAAAAGGAAGAAGGAGGGGAGGAAGCGGAAAGAGCAGAATATAGAGATTGAATGAGGAAGTTGTACTGGGATGACGGGTCGGGAAAATCCAGAATAAGGGGGAGTGAGGAATCCACCAAAGATCGGAATTTAGTCCAATCTGTTTTGGAGAGAAGCCAATGAGGAGCGTGCAAGGGCCTGAAAGGTTTAGAAGGAAGAGCGTTGTTGAGAGCTAGGAGAATGGGGAGATGATCACTACCAAAAGTGCCGTCGAGAGTTCTCCAGGAGCTTACAAGACCAAGATTCGGAGATGAAAACGAGAGGTCGATTGCACTAGAAGAAGATGGATGTTTGAAGAAAGTAGGAGAACGATCGTTGTGGAGAAACATTTTATCATCGGCGAAGATACATTCTGTAATGTAATCGGTTTTATCCCCAAGAATAACACATCCTTTCTGATAACTTACCTTAATGATCTCTTCCCGACCTATTTCAGGATTTGACTTTTTCTTTCGTTACTTGATTCAGAATTTGAAGAATTTAACGGGTTCTTACAGTAGTGATTTGTTTTAACGCTCGTTAATTTTTGAACTTCTTTAGACCCCTTTTAATTTTCCTCGATGGAGTTTTTCAAAAAAGAGCATTTATGCCCCCCTAATCATGATGCGAAGCAGAGATATTATATCTCATCGAAGACTAAAAACTATGTCGTGTTCCTAAAACGTGCGAAATATTTATTCCATTGCGCCAGGAAGAATAAGAGTTTCGAAAATATTCGCCTTAAAAGTTTGTACATGATGATAGAAATTCATCTATCCGAGATTCATAGGACATCCATCATTTTTGTGTTACCCCGTAAAGCTCGATCTTATTCGTTCATTAGGGATTACGCTGAGCAGGACTGCGAGGTGATACTGAGCAGAGACAAACGTTCGCACTTCGTTCATGTAAAGTGGCTTGATTTGTGACAGTAGTGAATTCCTGTTCGCAGTTATCGCGTAGACGAATCGGGTAATTTGCCTCGATACGATTTCGAGTCGAACGAGATAAACGTCTTAATCGGAGCTTTAACGAGGAAATGAATGTTAGAAAGAATGTGTGGTGGTCAACGAATCTGCGGTGTTGCTCTACGTGCGCTCGACTGTTGAAACTAGCGCAAATTCGAATTCTTATTTGGATAAAATCGGGTGGTGTACATAAAGAAAAAGAAAAAAAAAAAAAACGGCGATGAAAATGATAAAAAAAACTCGGTAAAGATGAGAGTTCGAAGAAGAAATCTGGGAGAATATAGACTGAGGTGAAGAATGGGGGGGGGGGGGTCGAACGTAAAGACAGATTTAAAAAGAAACGCGATTACGGTCATAATGTGAAAAACGGGAAAAGTGATTACGAGTAAATCGCGAAATTTCGGGACAACTCGCAGCCAAAAACGCAGCCGGGCTAGAGGAAAAACATGATCGGGAAAATGCGAGAAAGACGAATGTAGCGGAAAACGATGGAAGATATTTAACGGTTGCTTAAAAGCTTCGGCGAGAGTTAGAAAATTAAAAAGCAGCGCTGGGAAAGGGGAAAAAGGCGATTTTCAGAAAACATTAATCTTCGAGAACGTGTACCGCCTTTGCTGCTGGAAACGTTTGAATGATTGCACGCCCTCCAATGGTAATCAAGACGCTGATAATTCGCAGCGAAAGAGTCGACAGACATGCAGCACTGACAGAGAGAAACGGTGTTTAGGAGAATTCGCGTCGGCACATTGCTCGCGATCGTCGATGGCAGTGGTGTTCGACGTTGTACGCCGAAGCCTGATCGTCAATGAGCCGTACAGAGTGTGGTCGCGATAAAGTCGAAGTCGACCGCGACCAGTTTTAATTCCGTTATCGAAAACATATGCCGGGGAAACAAACGGTCGCTCCCGGAACGGAGACGACAATTGCGGACGAGACGACAATTGCGGACGAGACGACAATTGCGGACGAGAAGACACGCTCGGATTCGATTTTTTTCCGGGCAACTCGCTTCTTTTTCGAGAACGATCATCTCATTCGGGAAAAAATGGAAACGCGCTGTAAGATCTCGCGACCGAGCCGCCGATTGGAAAGGGGGCGCACGCGGGAAGGACGATTTGCGGAACGCGCGGCGTAAAATGAAATATAAAGAGTTGGGAAGCGACAGGGAGGTGGCGATGGGGCCGGTCAAAATGAAATATAAGATAGTCGATTTTGAATTTAATGGTGTTTGCTGCGACAGACAATAGCCGCCATCGGCACGCCGCGGTGCAGTTGATGTGGATAAGAGGAAAAATGTGTAGGAAAGAAATAATGCAGAACGAGTAACCGGCCACACTCACACCACTACCGCTGTGTTTGTCTATGTGTAAATGTTGAGGAACACAATTCGACGGCGGCGAAGGCTGGATAATAATGCGTTATCTTCGCTGTTCCCGGAGATATTTTTCACTGTTATCGAGTACCGTGCCGGCTATAACGAGAGTTCTGCTCCTCAGCAGGCACTTGAGAACCCGATCGCGCTGATATCCGCGCGCCGACGCACGCTCGCACAGACGCACTCGGAATTAAGATGATGGCTCTCAACTCATCATGGCTCTCTGTTCTCGAAACGGAAACAATCCCGACCGTCCCATTTTTCTGCAATCTTAAATAAACTGAAAATCGTTTCTACAAATCTCCTTCGCTGTCATAATTTGTGTTTTCTATATTACTCGAACGACAAAAACTTTAATATTTCGCGCCACGCTGCTCTCTCCGAAAAATACGTCTCGATATATGTATAATACATTTCCGAAACGCATGCTTGAAACGTTAGTCGCATTTCACCTGTTACGGTTCGTTTCGCGTTAATTAACGAATGGCATTTAACGCCGTACGAAGATTTAAGTGGTCGGTGGTACCCGGTATTACACTAGTGTATCTTCTTGCTTTCCTTCCGGTTCCGATCGGATACACATTTTTAATATACAAATACGCACGATGCAAATACACCTGTAGTAGAGCACTTTTAATGTTCTCTTTGAAAGAATCGTTTAAACCAGGTCACTAGTGCCTACTTCGCAAGTTTAAATGAAATTCGATAATGGGACAGCGCGAGAACACCGATTCTTTTTTTTTTATTATTAAACACGTGTATTTCGCATTTGAGTACCCCGCCAAACGTAAGGCTCTAAAAATTACCTTATTCTATAAATATCATACAAAGTTACTTATAATTATTATATAACGGGGAAACATGAGAATACAGTTAGCGATAAAACTTCTATAACCTTTATTTATGTATTCTGTACCGAATTTCATTATTATTTTTTTATATTATTACCGATAATTACTCGCAGCATCCATTTTCCAAGTATTCCATACGCATTTGTATTTTATTATGTTAACTTTGTTGTCCATGATCAATCTTTTTACTGCTATTTCGGTTGCTTTCTTGTTAGGTGTTAGTTTCTTAAAAAATTCTCGTAAGATATATTTAGCAATTTGTATAGCAGATTTCTTTGTTCATTTTCATCGTGCTTGTTTAAGTTGCTGAATTCCTGATTTTTATAAATTTGAAATTTCCGAATGGCTTGTTGCCTTTCTTTTTTTCACTTTTGTTTTTTTTTTTCCTAGCCAATTCATTATAAAATTTTATATATACTGTTTCGGATTTAAAACATTATACTTTTTTTTTAATATGTTTCCATCACGAGCCCGGTTAACCGCATTATTCCCTTTAATGGTTTTTAGACATTTTTTTTTTGAGAGTACGTTATATGTTTAATATTGTTTTGTTTTTTTTTTTTCGCTTTTCCACAGGCTATCATAGCATGGTTTAAGTGTAATTAACAAAGATATGTATATCATCGAATGAAATATATTTTTTTAGTTTATATAGCAGTACTGTTTAGCGTAATTTTATTTATTTATTTATTTATTTATTTATTTTTCATTATTTCATCACAACTGACCAACTTTAAATGATATAAAGAATGTTTTGTAGAGGGCTCAGTAGTACTCCGTCTGAACTTTATAATGACTGGACATAAAGGTTTATTTCGCCACAGTCTGCGTATTTCACCGGAGTTATCCAGCAAATTTGTAGTAGCAGAAATCATAGATTAGAAGTTGCATGTATTTTTTTTTTTTTTTTTATCGTTCAGCTAAGGGGCTTGCGACCTCCTGCTCATTTCGCTCGCTGATACTTCAACAATTACAGATCAGAACCTTTTTCACGGACAAGCTGAAAAAAATAAAATAATTCCTTATTTTTAATTATTTCCGGCTAAAACCGGAGAAAAAAAAAAACTGTTTTAAACCAATCGATAAAAATCGGAGCGAAACCTTTATTACGTATACAGAACGGTAACTTATATTTTTATTCCAGGTAGGCGCGTTGGGATTTTAATCCTGGTTCAACAGAAATTTTTGGAAATAATAATAGCGTATTTTGACAAATTTTTACGTAAGCCGTGATTTTCTTTTCCAGTTTCGTAGATTAATTCATTAAAATCTCCCGTATTTATCGAGGACAATATTTCGCTTTGTCCGTTTCGTTTAATTTAGTTTTTAATTTTCCTCCAGTTTGCACATTTGTCTCGGGATTTAATCGAAAAAGGATCAGCGACTACGATCGTAGTCTAATTATTATTTTGTAAACATATTAAAATAGAGCTGAGCGCTCGGGAGAATAAACTATTCGCCGATTCAATTTTTTATGATGTCCGAATAGAATCAGAAATTAAATTAAAATAACCAGTTTAATAATAATAATAATAATAATAATAATAATATATAAAAGTTCGCCTGCTGTTTTAACATGTTATTATCGTTGAAATTGTATTTTTAATTTTATTTAAAAAATTAAAATAATTAATACGTCACCAGTGAAGAGCAGCGATTATGATTGTATGTTATGGAAAATAAAGCGAGAAAATCGTTTTTTCAAGCGAAAAAAACGTTTAACTAATGAATTTGGATTTGAATTCGGCAGAAAGATAAAATCGGTCGAATATTATAATCAAATCAAGTGTACCGGACAGAGATTAAGCGACGGCCTTTCAATTTTTTTTTTCAGAATGTTTTAAACAATCATCAATCTCGTTAGACGTGTTCCATATTTCGAAAATAAACCGGAAAAATTAACACGCCGTTGTTGAAAAACTCACCAAACATTATAACCGAACCTAAAATGTATACTAAACGTTCCGCTCTGCTAATGTTTCCGGCATCGTCAATGTAGTGGACTAAAAATTCCGTTTGTTTATTATTTTATCTTTTTTTTTTTTTTTTTTGGTAATGTTTTTTTAGCGTTAGTTTTTAATTATGCGTTTACTTTTAAAGAGAAATTCTTAACTCTTCAAAGGGCAGATTAGTCCAAATGGGCAAAAAAACTTAAATATTTTTTGTTACTTGTTTGCGCCATCTACGGGATATATCGTGAGATATGGAGGTATAGAGGTGGTATTATTTATTATCTACTACGCAGGTACCTTAATTTGTGTCTAGTAATCCTATTCGCCCAATACATGCTGAATTCTCCTCTACCTGTACCATAATTTGTAGATCTCGCTTAGGTTATCGTTTCCCTTTAAAGCCGATTTATTCTTCAAAACTTATTTCCTCCGACTCGTCCGTAGTCCAGAGTTGGCGAATCACTTTGAAGAAAACTCCCCTTCCTTCTTATAGTCAGCATGTCAAATTTCTTCCGCAAATTATAGCACCTACAATAATATAACTTCCTTACTTTACTCGCAATTTTAAAGATTTTCCCTTTTCTCATAATTTACCTTCGTTATCCCCTTACTCTAAATCCCTTTCACAACCTAACCGAAGAATAACATTATTAATTCTCAATTTTCGTTTTATTCTCCTCTTTCTTTACTGACAGATCAAACTCATGGCGTTGGAGCGTCCTTCCTGTATTCTGTTCACAACTATTATAGAAGTTGTAGACTTCCTCCAGTCCGCTCCATTTTCTTTTGCTGATTTTAAGAGCCATTCTTTACATTTGCAAATAATCTCATCTGTTCTTCCCCGTTCTTCCTGTGATCCTATCGTCTTTCGTGTTCGATTATAACCTTCTCTAAACTTATCATATTCAGAGATTGAGTTCCTTCGGATTCCAGGCCACGTTGGTGTCTAGAAGGAAATGAAACGGCAGTTGTCTCGAGGTACCCCAGCTGCTTAATGAAGACTCCCCCCCCCCCCCAATAACTTGTATTGTCTAAAAAATTGCATTTTTGGGTTCCTCCTTTTCTAACCAATTTTCCGTTTATCTTTCTATTCCAACCCCGTAGCTCCTAATTAATCGTTGGTTTCATAACTTTCCATCTTTGCTGCGCTATATTGTTTCCACTTTATGCCGGTTGCGTTTCAATCATAGCTTACTCCCTTCATCTCGCTATCGAGTTTTCAGACTCTCTCCTTATTGTCCGCTACATCCTCCCAATGATATCCACGAATGTAATTCTAACCACATTTTTTTTAGAATGTTAAATTCTGTCGTCTGAACGTTTCCTTCTCTACTCTCAAGTTCCTCCGGGACTTGGTATTCCTGCTCCTTATAGTGCTGAATTTGTTCTCTTCTTATCACTCTCTCCTTGATTCTTTCATTGTTGCTATAGCTGGCTGCTACGAATCTAAATAATTAATTCAGCGTTACTTTTCTTTCTCGTCGAACATGGGTCAATCCTTTTTGCCGACGAGCTCAAAAAAAAAAAAAAAAAAAAGAAAAAAAATTTATATAGCGGTAACAAGAATTGAAGAATAAGCGGCCAATTACTCACCGCGCATTTCACTTATCAAATGTAGTGCGGTTAATTAACCGCAGTCCATCAAAAAGAGATATTGGAGCCGTGCAGAAAGCGTAAGTGGGGAACCTGTTGTGAGTTTCGTCAGTGTGGTCCAGTTTCTTTTTTCTTCTTGATCATATAATCGGTGTGTAGTGGTCCGCGCCAGTAGCACACACAAGTCATTATAAACCTTTTTTTTTTTTTTTTTTTTTTTTTTTTAGCCTATACTTTTTATTGCGTGAAATTATAAGAAGAGCCGGAATAGAAAGGTACGTGGGTGGGGAAAGGGTAGCTTCAAGTATGCAATGATGTGAAACTGCCGTATCCGCAACCCGCCACCTATTTAAGCACACATTCCCGACGCGTATGGTGAAGAGAAGGAAACCATAGACCGGCTATAAATTTTATGCTTTTTATAAAGGATGGTTCCCTTTCCCACTGGCTGCTCCACTCAGCCATCATACGGTCACGGAAATAAACTTTCATTTTGCAGAGGCGCTGCAAACAGCATTAGTGCAAGCAGAGCCGACTTGGACACCAAGTCAACTGGTTCGTTGCCTTGAATTACCATATGACTCGGTATGCACAAGAGCGTTACCGGATTTCTTGCTTGATAGAGCAGCTTCAACGTATAATTGACTTTCAAGGCCAAGATATCCATGTAGTTCTGCGTGGAAATCAATTTCAGGTTACTGCATATTGCGTACTATTCTCCTTTCTGTACCGAGCAGTAATCATTTAGACGCAACGAAGTGATTTCACTACTGATACCATATGCGCACGCAGATGGGGAAATATACGGGTCTGCTTTTGAAGCATCAGTGTATATGTGCAAAGAGTTGGTATGCCTATTGATTTTTTCGGCGACGCGGTGAATTATGCGTACATAACGTCCGCGATGCCTCTAAGAGAGATGTATCTATTCTTGCGGGGATGTCTACCCAAGGGGGAAGTTTGTAATAGGAAGTGTTCGGATTTAGCAGTTGCACGCCACTGTCAATAATTTGTTTTAATAATCTAGGAATTAGGTCACTAGGGAAAGACGGAAGTGGAATATCGGTAATGTTTGGAAAATAATTAATTTTGTGCTGATGACGGTACCAGTAGATTAAATTGCGCGCGGTAATAGAAAAACGGATCAGGGGAAGTGGAGGTATGCCACTAAGTAAACAAGTACACATGCTGATGGAGAAGTTCGGTGAAAATCAAAAATTAATCGGACGGATGTATGATGTATTGGATATCAAGTGAACTGAGTAACTAGCCGAGGAGTACACCTGGCAATCATAAGTTAATCAGAAAGGATAAGGGCTTTATAAATGGTGACAAGTAACTTGGGATCAATATTGAATTTAGGACTGTAGACTAGCATTTTATAATGGAGAGGTTCTTTGTGCAGTTATTTTTAAGCTTGGAAATTTGAGAAGATCAAGATAGAGAGGAATAAAAAACTAGACCTGAGAATTTAACAGAACTAGAGAACAGAAGAGGAGAATTATCCAGATGAAAGCGAATTTCTTGGTTATCTCTATGCCGATGACTCCTATGAAAGTTAACACATGAAGTTTTGAAAAATGAGAAATTTAGCCCATTGTGCACAGCCCAGGTACTATATAGTTTATCAATTGTCGTCTGGAGGATAGACTGGCATTGGATAGGAGATTGGATGAGATTGATATATTCAGATCATCAATAAATAATTGGGCTGTTACTGGCGGCCTAATACAGCAGGAAATGTTTCCATCAGGAAAGGACATCACAGAGACTACTTTCACTTGCATTTCTCTATTAGATAAGAAACGTAGGATGAAATTGCCCAATGTCGTATTGTGTCACCGCTTTTACTCAAGTACGTAATTTCATTGTACGCGGGACAAGGACCCGCACTGTTCGCTATGTGCGGGGACTTCAAGACGACATTGACCGATGATACTTTGTATGTTATTGTTGGAGTCGCAGAAAAAAGATCAGGTCCTTTTCCTAAGAAGCCAGTGCAAACATTCCCGTCCGTTGCAGAGAACGACGGCCTCTCTGTATACGGTGGAACTTGGAAGATCCGTCAAATGCGGACAGCTTCTGAAGGGAAAACGAACGGTTCAGCGAGTAAATTTCAAACATCAATTAGATTAGGTCACACTGGTGCATAAATTTTCATCACGAGCACGGGCTACAGAGTCTTTTGAAAATAAACGATGTCGGAAAAGCGGCTGACCAATATGCAAAAAAAGAATAATAATTCAACTGAAACGTCAATAATGCATTTTATAAGCGGTTGCTCGGTTATGATTAGAAACAGAGGTTACAGTACCGCGATATTAATGTTCAACGGTGGCAACAAGCGTATTGAACTCCTGCTTCGCATAAAAGTCAAAATCTGTCGATGGGTTGGATTTTCAGAGCCCAAAAAAAAAAAAAAAAAAATTCAAAATCAGCGATTCTGGACGATGAACGAAGCACACATATCTCTGTCAGATAATAAAATATTTCGCCGGACTCTTACTCCTAATTGCAAAGTTATTTTGCCGCTTGGACACACTTGTGTCTACCATGGTCCAGTCGGAAATTCATCGGACTCTACCGAATGGTCCACACGATGAGAGGAAATACCTTTTGTCACGCGATGATCTTTGATCAACATTCGGCGAAGAATACTTAATATTCTATAATTAACCAGAAACGACGCCAAATTATGGCTTCGCGTAACAAATAATTTTAAATTTGGAATTGACCTGTCGCCCTGGTATCAATGCAGAATGACTTAAAACTAGATAAACGATTTTTTTTTTTTTTTAAGGAAATATTTAGTTGGCGTCGAGTTATTCAAGGTTACTTTCACATACCGATTAGAACAAATTATTAAAAATCCTAAATAGTATCTCTTCCTCCATTTTTACAGTGTTATGGACTCAAAATGACCCCGTTCCCCTAGTGCAGGGATGGCGAACCTTTTTTGATGTCCGTGCCACAAAGTCATAAAAATTATTTTTTAAATAGGTAACGTGTCACAATAAAATTTCATTCGAAATGTTGCGTGGTGAAACTATACGTGAGTATAATTAAATAAACAAATAAAAGCAATTCTTTTTTAAACAATTTTTTATTAATCAATGTTTTACAAAAAGCAATTGCTAGAAACAAAATTCACGTTAAAAACAATTGTTTTTAATGTGATTTTTGTTGCTGTACACAAGATGATAAAGATTTAATATCTGGTTCATATTTAGTTAATTTCAACAGTACGCATGCAGAGCTCGATTCATCCGTCATTCTATTCCTATATTTATTTTTTATAAAATTTAATTCTGAAAATAGAGATTCACATGCCCACGTCGATGAAAATATTGATAAAATTGCCTTTGCTAATACTTTTAAACAATTAAACGTGTCAGGAATTGAATTCCATGTAGTTAGAATTTCATCTTCTGCAATTTTATTTATTTTATCCAATAATCGATTACTTTCAATAATTTCTAAATCATTTCTTAAATCAACAAATTTTTGGTTCCATATGGTACTTGACTGAAATTCAACTAATTCCATTTCTAATTCATTAAAATTTAACCACTCAAGGACTTTTAAATTTAATTTTTCAAATGGTATTGTATCAGGATATAAAATAAATTTTAAAGTTTCTTCAAATTCTTTAAGCTGCATAAATCTTGCAGAAAATTCCTGAATCAGGGATTCAATTACCATTGAAAATTCTTTCGTTAATGACTTTTTATTTGGCTTTTCGTGACATTCACTTTCAGAAAAAAATTTTTTTGTATTCGGAAAATATTTATATGAATTTGAAAGAATATCACGATTAAAAATCTGTAACTTGACTTCGAACGCTTTAATTAAGTCAAACATTCTAATGACTGTTTTATTAACACCTTGTAGTTTTATATTTAATTCATTTAAGTGAGAGCATAAATCAGTGAAAAAATATAACTTTGCTAGCCATTCTACATCCAATAATTGATTGTATTGGTCAATAATGTTCTCATTATTTAGAAATAATCTTATTTCCTCCAAACAATCTACAAATCTTTGCAAAACATTTCCGCGGCTTAACCAGCGTACATTATTGTATAAAAGTAAGCTATTGTACGACGAGTTTACTTCGTTTAACAATTCTTGAAATTTTCTTTTATTTAGAGCTCGTGCTGATATATAAAATTGACTAATTTTGTTACAAAACTCAAAATATCATCAAACATTTTTAAACCTATTTTGGCACATAACGCTTGTTGGTGAATAATGCAATGAAAATCAAGAATTGTGTGTCCAATACGTTTTGTAAATAAATTTATAAATCCATTTTCCCGTCCAGTTAAGCTACGGGCACCGTCAGTTGTAACTGACACAATTTTAGAAGGACATATTTCTCTTTTTTCCAATGCGTCTATAACTGCATTACAAATGTCTAATCCTTTTGTTGTTGTTGTTAATGTTGATAAACTTATTAACTCTTCTTTAATATTGTTTTGAACAAAATAACGTACAAAAATTGCTAAGCGAGCAGAGCCTGTTAAGTCGGTAGACTCATCAAGGCAAATGGATATAAAATCGCAAGACTTTATATGATTTTTTTGTTGAAAATTTACATTTTCCGCCATACCCAAAATTCTCTCTTTCACTGTATTCCTACTTATCGGCATGTCTTTAATTCTTTGGATAATTTTTTCTTTGTTTTCGAAATCATCGAATAAGTATGGTGCACATTGCAGCCAAGCATCCTTTAAAAATTCGCCTTCATAAAAAGGTTTCGCATATTGAGCAATAGTTTTTGAAACCTGATAACTAGCACCAGTGGTGTTTGATTGAGTTCCAATATATTTCATTAAAGAAGTAGTTTGAGTATTTTTATTTTTTAAGGCACATGATATATACTCCTTTTGCTCTTCTACACTTCGATCGAGAAGAAATTTATGGTTGGTTTCATAATGCCGCTTTACTGAAGATGTTCTAAAGACTACAGTTTTAGAACATAAAATACAAATTGCTTTACTGTCCTTCTCAATCATACCGTATCTATCGGTCCACCAAGCTTGAAATTCTCTGCTATTACATGTTTCGGATAATTTCGATTTTTTCATTGAACTAGCCATAATAAGAAATTCTAAAAAATATATATTTTAATAATATTGTTTTAAAATAAATAATTTATTCTGCATTCGTTTGCAAGAACATATTTCGTCGCATATTAAAGTACTAAAACTATTACCAACACAAGAAAATATTTCATTGTTCAAAAATAAGTAAAATAAATTATAAGTTTAGTAACTTATGCAGAATATAAAATATGAAATAATATGTAAAAATATTTACCTAAAAATAACGTGATCTTTGTACAATAAACGGTTATATTTTTTAACAAGTCACTGAAATTTCAAAGACGACGGTTTACTAAAAATAACTAACGCAGTCTGACATCTGATTCGAACGCTGCGACGGCAACAACATGCAGTAACATTAGAAGGCGAAACTGGATACGCAAAAAATTGTATCTAATGCGCATCTTTAAATACTTCGAGAGAATTCATGCGATATTTTAATAATAAAATGCATAATTTGACGGTCCTGGTTAACATACTAAGATAGGTATTCAGTACTACAAATTTATATCATAAATTATAAATTAAGCGTAGATTAATAATTTTTAATTCATTTCTATCAAAAAAGATAACTTATAAAAAAAAATAATTTTGTTTTTGTGCGTGCCATCAAAATTTTCAAACGTGCCACTTGTGGCACGCGTGCCATTGGTTCGCCATCCCTGCCCTAGTGCCATTATATACGCGTAATTCATAAATGCTTGTCATAATGTTAAATTTAAATTTTGTTATTTAAAGCACACGCTATATATCGTTCTGAGTATAAAGTGACCTATTAAATTTTATACATATTCGTTTAATGGATTTCGAACCAAATTTACATTCCTTAAACATGATGTGATGCATCTGGTTAACTAAGCTGTGTACTTATAACTGATTTATGAAAATTACTTTTAAAAATTAATCCTTTTTCAATTGAGGTACTTTTTAAGAAAATAATTCACTTCCGATTTTACTCGAGAATTCCTTACAGTTTCGACACCAAAATAGGATATGTACTTTACAGAGTTCAAAAATACACTTATTTTTAATAAATATTATTATTTTATCGAATCGATGAAACTTGTAAAGATCGAATTATTAGCGTGAATTAATTTTTTTTTCACAAATCTTTAGATTCTTGCTTGTTTATGTTAGTTTCTATCAAGATTTCAAGGAGACTTAAATAAGTCAAAATTTAGTAAAAACCTAATTTAGTGTTCGTTCACGGAGCAAACGGACCCCAGTACGATTAAGGGTTAAAACTAATGTGATCAGTTATTAGCGGCTCAATTAAGCTCAAACTATTGTTCTGGATAAGCGAAGAGGAAACAGATTTTCTAATCGGATTATTATGTCCGGATTACCCGTGCAGCGCGCCTCTTAATGAATTTGCAGACTGATTAAACGAAATCCGGTAAGATAGAACGTAACACTTAAAGCGTTTTTACACTGTCTAAAACCGCTATAAGCATCGGTTACACTAATTTCGATACAATATTTTTTCATGTAATTATACTTTACCAACCTTTTTTTCTTCTACTTATGGCAACACGTTAACGTTTATAAACTTGCCGAACGTAAACAGTTTCTATTCTATTCATTCCTTTTCAATAAATTGTTCTGTTCCTCAAATGCCTCAAAGGCCATCAACTATCCTCACTTCAGCCTTATACTTTTACGATACCGTTTTTACCGAGTTAATTTTTTTCATTTTGTTGTTACTTCCGTCTCAATTCATTTTTTGAATTATTCATTACACCGTATTCTTTGTGCCTTCTTTTCAGCCTTTAGTTGTTCTAAATATTCTTCACTTCCTGTAGGCCATATCGTCAACGAAATTCATACATTTAATTATTAGTCTTCTCTCAGTTTTTGCTTTTTCCCACTTTATACATTTTCTATTGCCATTGCATTTATTTACAAATTAAGTGGTTCATTATAGCCGCGTCAAACTCTTTACCCTAAGCTACGAAGGCCTTTCTTTATGAGATTACTTATGTATTTTAAAAATAACGTCTTCCAATCCATTGAACCAATTTTTCACTTCGCGTATTCCTTTATATTTATATTTTTTTCAATAAAGCTGCTAAAATTTTCCTTGACACTTTTTAAATGTCCGCTCCGACTCCGAGGACTTAAAACTGTTTCCACAGTCAAATCTCGTTATATGCTAATTCAAAAATCTTATGTTTCCGAATAAAAGAAATCGTCACACTTCTGATAAATTGATGACTTAACGCTAAATAAAATGAAATAATGCAAATTTATTCATCAAGCACCGATCGCATGAAACTAAAAAGATTTAGGTTATATGAAGTTCTATTGATAAGAAAGAAATACGCATTAAGGAAAGTCAAAATGTTTATAGCCGAATTTTTCTTGATTTCGGTGATTATCAGGAAATGAACAAACATAACACTTTAGCCCGTAACATCATTACTGTAATTCATTTTTCTAAAGTAACCGCGAAAAATAAAAATTGCCAATTAAAAAATAAACAT
Organism: Icerya purchasi; assembly: GCA_039619475.1. NCBI lineage: Eukaryota > Metazoa > Arthropoda > Insecta > Hemiptera > Monophlebidae > Icerya > Icerya purchasi. The sequence continues at coordinate 74,262,660 of CM077115.1, read as the reverse complement.
AAATATATGTTACCACTAAATAATGAGATGAAACCGTTACTTGACTAACAACGCAATAATTCTATATCCGATTCTCGATGGGGCGGCAATAATAAAAACTCATCAAATAGAAAAAAATCTTCTTCGAAAATATCAGATAATGGCCAATCACTAATTACACTGGGAACTGCTGCAAACACACACATCATTACTTACTAGGCACGCACGGCGAAGTCCTTTTTGGAACATTAAATTAAAAAGCACAGATAATTGTAAGCAAGGGCGTCGTCAGCCGATGAGCCAGGGGGGCAAGATGAAGAAAGAGGATATGAGTTATAGGAAAAATAAAATTTATAAGTTGTAAAGGCCTAAATATTTTATTAAACAAGAATAAAATCTTAATTAAAACAGAATTTTCGTGGATTTCTAGCAAATTGTTCGGCTACTTTATTATAAAAGTCTTCCAAATTGTCCATGATTACGCGCCTATGAATACTCATCACGGCCAGTTGATTAAAAAGTTTAAACTTCCTAAGGGAGAGGCAGCTGCCCCTCCCTGCCCTCCGCTGGCGACGCCCATGATTATAAGTATTTTGATTCTAATTGTTCCAAAAAATCAAATTCCGAGTATACAAATGCAATTTCATGGTAAACCAGCTAAAATACTAATTAGTGGTTCAGTAAATATCGGATAGCTTGTTGTTTCTGTTTAATTCTAAATGAAATTAAACATTTTCATATATACATATATATATATATATATGTGTATATATATATATATATATATATATATATATATATGTATATGTATATATATATATATGTGTATAATTGATCAAATACTTTAAGAAGACAGACACAATCAATGTATTAAAAATGAATTCGTTCAAATTCGCGTGACTAGTGTCGAACACAACGTCGGTTCATTATCACAGTTAATGAACTGAAAACTTTAAAAAATAATAACTTCTAAAAAATGAGTACCTAGTTTAGTTTTGTCTTCTTCTCTCTTATGTACATAGGTAACAGCGACGGCGATTAAATTAAGTAAAGGCAAGCAAACTGTTGACAAATGAAAAGAAGAGAGAATGTTTAAAAGTTTATTATTAGTTCGTCTGCTGGCTTCGTCTAGCGGCTTTCGACCTTTGCAGTTATTCGGTGAAAAGTTCGATATGCGGTGCATGAAGAAAGTTTCAGTGATTCGAAATTAAAGCTTTACTCGGTCGGAAAGTAATCTCTTCGCGGTACTTAAAGCTGACGGTCGTTACACAGGAATCCGATATATCCGTTGGCCGGGTCCCGTGGGCGAAAAGAAAAAGTTCAGCTTAATTAAGCCGCCGATATTTTTAGCAGACTCGTTCAAAGTCGACCGAACGATTGCCAGTTCGGCTGTCTCCTCTGACGTATCTGAACTGCTTCGTCACGCATAACTGGACACAGAACTTGTCAACTAGAAAATTGGATTGCTGCTCCTTTGTTTTCCCACAGTTGCCCCGCTCTTAGCTCGCTATCTGATCCGAAGACGTTCAATCTTTTCTTCTTTCACCTCTATTTTAGTTTACCGCCCGAAATTTCTTATTTGATGTTCAGTTTACTTTAACTCTACTTTTAATTTCACGGTAAGGATACTCTTCTAAACAACCGTCCCTTAAATTATACAAGCGTACATACATATAGATATGGGCTAAACTTGAGAGTCCCTCGAATTTTCCATGAAAAAAAAAAAACAAAAAAGACAAGGCCACTTTTTAAACATCTGCTGATAAAACTTTAATCAATTTTATTAAAAGTAATAATCATTACAATTAATGATTTGTTTGTCCGTAATTTTGAAATTTGCATAAACTGCAGCTTTAATAAGAAAGAGGCAAGAGAAGAACAAAAACTCATAATTATGAAGGTGCCAAGTTTCAAGATGCAAACATTTTTCAAAATATAAACTAAGTACGATACTCGTGAAATCAAAAAATTATACGGTGGTTCCTTAGTGCAAATTTTATTTATAAAAACTGCTATTAAGAAATGCTCATTATAATAAAAAAGTTAATAACACTTTCGTCCCAAGAAAATTACAACCTCAATTAGAAAAAGTGCCTTCGATAAATGCGCTTTCAGACAAATTCCATCGTATACATTTGCTTTTATATACATATTATATAATTAAGTAAGTTGTCAATTATGCAAACAAAAATTCAATCAATAGTTATGGTATTTATTTATAATGAAAATGCTGGCTAACTATTTTTATCTATCGATCTATTCATTGATATATATATATATATATATATATATCGTGGTAGCCTAGTGGTTAAGGTGCTTGGCTACTAAGTCGGAAGTCACGGGTTCGAGACTCGTCCCGGATCCAAGTCGCTCCCAAGCTTACCCAGCCTGAAATAATTGGGTACCAGAGAAATCTGGAAAAGTAAAGGCGGCCGAGAGAAAGGAACTGGCCTCCCCTACTCTCATTAGTGCCGTTGGGCTGTACATTGTGAACCTTAACTTCACAATCCCAACGCTAACTCACTTTACTTATATATATATATATATGAAAGTCGGAAAATTTATGTGTTTGCTTGTGCGCGCCAATCTCACGAACTACAAAACCGATTTCGTTTTAGTTACTATGCGTAGGTGGACTGATTCGTTTACGAAATTTCTATATAAGTTTCTTGTACGATTTAGCCAACCTATAAAGATTTTGTCAAAAATTTATCCGATAAAATTTTTTGAAAACTCTCGAATACAACATTTATTATGCTAAATGTAAATGAAATAATTAATATAGTATGTATAAATTAAATGTAAAAATTTAAATAATAAATATAAAGTGCAAATAACATTTAATTAATTTCTGCTACGTATGAATACACTGCATTTCGCCTTTTTTTCTATTTTTTTTCTTTTTGCGTTACTCATCTCATTTAACCTCTATAGCAGGATCTAAATACATACAACCCCGCTCCCAGTCCAGCTATTAATAATAAAAATTTTTTTTTGTAATAATGCAACAGAATTTTTAAAAGCTGCTTCCGCAAATATTATTTACATTCAAATTTTGTGTTTAACTGCTGTAATTTTCTGTTATGGTAAAAAGTTAATTTTAATAAAATCGTTGACGGAGCGGTTAAAAGATTCCAGATCAAACGGAAATATTTCATGGAGAAAATTTCTCCTAAGCATATAATATTGGGTGATAACCGCGTAACCGACTTGCAACGAATTTATAACTGAGTTGTGATGATGAAAACAATTAGGTTTTCAGAAATAAAGTTCAGTTAACTCCACTAAAGATAGCGAAATCGTGAAAAGCTACTTTATCACACAGTCAAAGTATTGAATTTCTGCATAATAGCATTTTTTTTTTTTTTTTTTTTTTTTTGTTTGAAATAAGTTGTGGGTCTCACAGGGCAAATATGCCCGTTGTGTGAGTGCCCGACACTCTTATTAACGTTTATTCAAAAAAAAATATATACAATATAAAAATTATAATTTATCTTAACTTATTCTATAATCATAATATTAGTACTCTAGCGTTAAGATTAAGTATAAATATATATACGCATGCAACTACGTAACACGCCCCTTAATACGTATCTGTAAATTATTACATGCCGACAGCTCAATTTTTTTTTTTTTTTTTTTCCACTGTACCAGTCGAGGAACAACAAACAGCGCCAATATTAATTTTAATATATGTATTATGATGATAGAAATGTGACCAATCCAAAGCCCTCCAGTGAGGAGTTTGGCTTATAATAGTTCACTACAACTTATAAAAAGGGGATACAAAGTCTAGAGAAGGACGAAAAGCGATATAAGCAGTACAGCACAATTTTGACCATATGGCCCTTAGGATATAAAAAGCGAATGGGATGGATTTTAAGAGAAAACAACATGAGATTAGTACAGCAGCGTGTACAATGTAATATTTAGAGCACAATCGTCATGATAACAGTGCTATTTAGTGTATTTCATAAAAGCTCGGCACGCATTTAGTGTGCAAGAGTGCGAGCACCACAACAATCGCCTTATGGAACGTTATCCATACGTAGCAAGTCTACTTCTTATGATATCTGATAAAAACTCGAACACCATGGCAATCACTAAGTTAAGAGTGACCCATACATGTCATGTTTATTTGGTTCAGATGACCTGGACCCCATAGTAACCGTTGCTGTTTGGTCGGACAACAGAGTCCGGTGAAGTAAATACTTGATAAAAGTTTCGAGTCATAATAACTGATGCTAACGTATTTAAAACTAAATGCACTTAAGTTATGGGAAGAGCGTCACGACACCACTTCCTTCTCTTTAACCTTCTTCTCGGATTACCCGGAAGAGTATTTATAAACATGCTACTAACTTTAGGATTGGGATGTAGATTTAGATTTTCAAAAAATTTGCTGTACTGTTGAGTATGAACTGATTTAACAAAAGGAACATGCAGATCTCGATGGAGAGTTAGGTTTGAAACATATTTTGGTGCTGCTGCAATCCCTCGGAGGATAATGGACTGCTGACTCTGAATACGAGCAAGGTTGCTTCTACTTGTATTTCCATATAGTTCTAGGCCATACCTCCACACCGGAGCTATAATCATCAAGTAGATAGATCTTTTTAACCTTATACTTAATTTAGATTTATTGCCTATCAGCGAGGATAGCTTTTTAGTGTGTGCGATTAGCTTTCTCCGTATTTGTGCAACGTGGAAGCGCCACGTAAGGCGACGGTCAAGGTACATGCCTAGATACTTGACTGTGTCTACCTGTTTGAGCTCTACATTGTTTATTTGTAATTTAGGGCATGTAACGTATCTGTTCGTGAAGGTCATGTGCTGACATTTTTCCTCACTAAATTTAATTCCCCATTTTTTGGCCCAGATCATTATCCTGTTTAAATGGTCCTGAACTGCATTATTCGCATATGCACAATTAGTATCTGAGGACAGTATTGCTATATCATCAGCAAATGTGGCCAGAATTGTCTGATTTGATACAGGAAGGTCAGCCGTGTAGATGGAGTATAGAATCGGGCCAAGGAGGCTACCCTGCGGAACAGAGGCCGATACCATACCTTCCGCAGACATTGAACCATTGACATTTACTATAAATGACCTATTTAATAGATAGGACTGAAAAAATAAATATAAGTCCGGTGGTAGTATTTGTTTGAGTTTATATAAAAGCCCAGTATGCCAAACCCGGTCAAACGCCTGGGCGACGTCCAGAAAGACCGCAGAGCATACCTCTCCCTTTTCAAGCACTGATGATATGGCATCCACTAGTCTATGGCACTGTTGTATGGTAGAATGCTGTGTTCAAAAACCAAATTGATGTACTGGTATCAATTTTTTATTTTCAATTACTGGAATTATTCTTTGTAGGATTAATTTCTCGAAAACTTTTGAGAGAGTATTTAGCAGACTGATTGGTCTATAGGATGATAGGAGAGACAACGGTTTCAAGGGTTTTGGTATCATAATTATTTTAGATTTTTTCCATGATTTCGGATAGTGACCTATTCGTAGGATGGCATTAAATATAAAACAGAGAAGAGTGGCAGATTTTTTGGGCAGGTGAATTAGAATTTCTCCCGTTACTCCATCGAGTCCAGGAGATTTCCTTAGAGGAGCTTTTTTGAGACATTTGTATACCTCATTTGGAGAGAATGGCCTGGTGGGAAGGCTAAGCTGTAGTGGTTGCTCTAGATAACGTTGTATAACGTTAATATGTTCTGAATCAATGTTTCCGTGAGGCATGAACGTAGCCTCTAAATACGAAGCGAATGCTTCTGCTTTCTGTTTATCTGTTCTAGCCCAACTACCGTCTTGCATCCGAATGTTGTGAGTCTCTGAAGATTGCCGCAGTATTCTTTTGGTTGCCTTCCATAAAGATCCATCCTGTGTATCTAGAGTTTCCAAGTAACTACTGTATGTTTTTTCTTTATATCTCTTAATTTCTTCTCTTAGCTTGTAACGGAGATTGTTGTATGTAGCTTTTAATGCCGGATAGCGGTTCTGTTGCCATCTTCTCCTTGCTGCCCGAGTAGCTTTTATTAACTTCCTGATTTCCGCTGGAACATATTTATTTTGGTTACTATGTACTGTTTTATATGTGGTAGAACTTCTACATGTTGTCTGTATTAAGTCCGTTATATCATCTACCGCTGCTTCGATGTCGTCCTTGGTTTTTAAACTGATCTTCAGGTCAGTGCCATTTTCCTTTGCAGTTGCAAAATATTCCCAATCCGTCGAGTAATTATGCAGTTTATGCTGCGTGGGCTTGACTATGGGGTTAATATCCAGGATTGAAATAACCGGAACATGGTCAGAAGAGAGATCGACTACTGTCTCGCATTTTTTATGATACCGTTTTAGGCCTCGTATAATAAAGAAATCTAGGATATCAGGTGTTCGATTTGCATGTTCCGGCCAATAAGTGGGGGACGTGGGAGAGAGAACGGACAGCGAATTATTACGCAGTGTTTTATCTAGTATCCGCCCTGCTTTATTTGTGATCCTTGATCCCCAAGTTCGACTTTTAGCGTTATAGTCTCTCCCACAGATAAAACTTTTTCCAAGATTTCTAAATATAGCACTAAATTCACTATCTGGAATATGGAGACCAGGATGACGATAAATGGCAGCTATTGTTATAAAATCTTTGTCAGTTCGAATGTTAACCGCAACTAGCTGATACGCATATGAACCATGAGATAGACGCATATGCTGTATATATGACTTTTTTACCAAGATCATTGAACCGCCATGCGCGGTTCCATCTGGATGATTTGCTGTATATGTTACATATCCCGGCATTTTAAAGCTGCTTGAATGAATTAAATGAGTTTCGCATATTAGTGCGACATCGATCACATTTTGGTTCAAAAATATTTCAAGTTCGTTTTTTCTTTGTGTAATTCCATTGGCATTCCACAACATTATTACGAATGATCGTTGAATTATAAAACTGGGATTATTTGCCATTTAAGGGAGAAGTCGATCTATAACTTTGGTTAACAAAGAGATTAACGGATTTATTAGGGATTTAAATTCGGTTAAGAATGATGTTAATAATTCAGAGATATTATTATTATCCTTACTATCTATGCATTCTTTATTGTTATTATTATTATTATTATTGTTATTATCACTGATATTATACGATTTATCATACGTACTTCTATTATTAGAGTTGTTTATATTATGCGAAAAAGATTTAACTTTGTTAGCATAAGTTTCAGTGTTATTCCGTGTCGATGAAAAATCTGTTCTAGGTTGCGGCGATATATTATAACCAGTTAATTCTGGTTGATATTTTTTACTAGTTTTGTTGTAATATTGTATTTGTTGTTTATAGATCAGGCATCCCCTATAACTTGCGGGGTGATTGCCTTCACACAAAGCACATTTTGCAGGGTCTTCCGAATTTTTAGTGCATTTATTTGTCTCATGCCTACCTGCGCACTTGACACATCGATTCGGTAAGTTACAATAGTTCGCTGTATGGCCGAATAATTGACAGCGCTTACACTGCTTTAAACCAAAGTATTTTCGTGGTTCTTCAAAGCTAACCACAGTATTTAAGAGTCTGTTTATTTTAAAGATTTCTTCATTCTTATGTGAAGATTTTAGGTCAACGAAGAACATTGGGAGAGGTTGTTTTGTTTTATGTTTTAGTATATTAATGATTCTAATAACATCAAAACTTTTTTCCTCTATAGCGTTTTTTATGTCATTAAGGTCAGTGGTCCAGTGAAGATTCTTTAGTACAACCCTAAAAGGTTTATCTTCCGCTAACGAATAAGTGTAAAAAAAATATTTATTGTTAGTTAATGATTTAATAATATTCCGATAGCTAGATGAATTAGCCGGGTTAATAGTAACACCGGTTAAAGTCGACTTTAAAGAAAAGTCAATGTCGGGTACGCCTAATAAAAACCTCCTAAATGCATTGAAGTCATTTATATTTTTGACCATGATTGGTGGAGGTTTCGTGAACGGTTTATTTGGTTTATCATTATTTAAATGTTTCATATTATTATTTACAGTACCAGAATCATCATTAGAACTAGTATTGTCTAGCTGCATCATGTTCTTATCAACATTACTACAATTATCGGATTCGTCATTATCATCTTCTACTGTGAGAAATTGAAAGTTTTGTGTTGACAACCGGCGGCGTATCAGAGGAACTAGTCGATTTATTTTGTGGCCGCTTGCGTTTCGAAGGAACAATATTCCACCGTTGGTCGTTTTTATTAAGCGACATGTGTATCGGAGAAACACTGTTATCTACATTTTTATATGCAGAGGCTTCAGGCAGGTCTAAAGGAATGACATTAGCAGCGGTAGCCCGATTGTTATCATTAATATTACTAGTGTCTGTATTAGTACCAGGGTTAGCAATAATACTAGCAATAGCAGTACTAGTAGAGTCTGTGGTAGTAGTAGCGGTAATGACTGAGGAGTGAGAAGACGAGCTCGCTAGAGATGAGCTGCTGTTCGAGGCATTCGTATTAAGTTTAATAACGGGCGGTTTTAAGACAGAGACAGCAGATTTATTCGAACGGCTCTGTTGAGCCGCCGTCTGGCTCATTTTAGTGATAAGACAATTTTACTGTTATCACGATACGCACGGTACAGTGCGACCGCACGTATTCGAGCTGCACTGTACACGAGGTACCGCTGACAAATCCACTCGCACACTCGTAAACAGAATAACATACGCTACGCACACGCACTCTCTCAGAAATACTATGTCAGAATTAAGTAAACGCGTTATCTTTCGCAAATGAATAGATAATATTACAAAATATAGAACGCTCTTACCCAATTGGAACAAGAATAAACGCGAAGAAGCACGACATCGTCTAACTTGTTAATACTTGCCGCTCAATATTTAAAATGGGAAACATAATCTTCTTTACGACTTAATGTCCGGTAAAGACACTAGGAAGTCAAAAACAAAAACGTAAAAAGAAAGGAGCATTAAAAGGTAGGGAGATTCAGAACGTAGCTTGTTGTTTAATCTTTGCACCATTCCTTTAACAAATTTTCCACCTCCTTTTTCCACACACCAATTCTTTTTTCCTCTAATATATGATTCGGGATTGTACTTATTAATTTAATTAAAACCGAATTATCCGTATTATCAATTCGCAAATTTACCCCACGAGGATAGATGTAGTATGTATTACTTTGGTTTCTTGTCAATCTAGTTTTTTGCCTAGATGGTAATTTTATATTATTGACGTTAAATTCTAGTAGTCTGTAATAGTAATAGTATATCTTGGGGGAAATTTCATTGTTTTCCTTCCACCATGTTGATCCAGGGACGTTTTGCTTCCAATGAGGGAGTATGAGTTTCAAACACCTCTTCTGTATTTTACTTATATTATTTATTTCAGTTTTCTTAGCCTCGCCCCATATTTGAATTCCATATAAAATTCTAGACATTATAATTGAGTTATAGTATATACGTAGTGTTTGATATGATAGTACCTGCTTTATTTTATATAAAGCTGGAATTGTCTGTCTTATTTTTGAGTTTAGACTTAAAATGTGTTTTTTCCAATTCAGGGATTTATCTATATATACACCTAAATATTTAAAGTCATTTACGTTTTCTAACGGTGGACAAGGACATAAATGGGTGTTGATATTTACATGAAGCTCATGAATGCAATTGTTACTGTGGAGGATAATTCGCGGATCGCGTATTTTATATTTAGAACTATTCCGAATGTGTAATACTTTTGATTTATTTATGTTTATACATAACTTTCTATCATGTGCCCATTTACTAAAATTATCTACATCATCTTGTAGTAATTTTTCCGCCATCTCAAAATTGTTGTGCTCGATTAACAAAGCAATATCATCAGCAAAAACATATACCTTTGCATTTTTAATATGTTTGTGTAACGAGTTGGTATAAATAAGAAAAAGAATCGGGGCCAATATGGTACCCTGACCTACTCCATAATGAATATTTTTTTCATTACTTATATTCCCTGCAATTTTGACCATACTTTTCCTATTTGTTATATAATTCTTAAACCACTCAAGTTGATTGTTTTTAATGCCTAGATTTTCTAAATCCTTGATCAGTAATTCATGATCAACTAAATCAAACGCTTTGGATAGGTCAATAAATGAAATTAAAAATTGGTTCCCCATCGACAATCCCATATTTATCCTATTTACAATTGTTCTCAATAATGTTATCGTGGATCTTTTTTCTCTAAAACCGTGTTGGTTTTCGTAGAGTAGATTGTTTTTTTCCAGATAATTTCTTAAGTGTTTATCAATGTAGTGTTCTAAAATTTTAGTTATCATAGATGTTATTGTTATTGGACGGTAGTTTTCATACTGATTCTTCATTCCTTTTTTATATATTGGTCTAACAATACCTCTTTTAAGCCCATCAGGAGTAATAGCTTCCTTTATAGAATAGTTAACCATGTTAGTCAAAATAGGAACAAAAATATTTAAGTTTTGTTTTATATCTTTAACCCTAATTTCATCCCATCCAGGTGCCTTATAAACTTTTAGATCATTAATTATTGCTTCTATTTGGTATTTATTTGCTGGCGGAATAAAAAAGGAAGAATAAATACGATTATCAAAATTCGAATTCAATAACTGAATGTGACATTCGTGTCTATGATGTTCCACTGAACATATAAAATAATCACTAAATTGTTCAGCAACTGATGCAGTATTTCCAAAATGTTTAACGATGAAATCATCGATTGATGTTTTATTGTTTTTATTAACAATATTGTTAATTACATGCCATACTTTTTTACAATCATTGTTTGCTTTAACTATTTGACTCCGATAATAATTCTGTTTCGCATTCCTTATTTCAGTTGTAACCATATTTCGATATTTTCTAAATAAATTTTTATATCGAATATTGGTTCTGTTCCCTTTACTAAGTTTAAAGTACTGATCTCTGATTTTCATAAAATTGATTATTTTTTGACTCATCCATTCATTTTTAGGACGGTATTTAGTCACCTTTTTACTCTGCGGTACTTCTATTTTACATTCTTTGTAAAGGCCTTTAAAAACTGAATGTATATTATCATATATATTTGCTGACGTTGTAGCGCACCTTACCTCATTCCAGTTATGATTAATTATCTTATTATGCAATCTCTTTTCATCGAAAACATATTTCAAAGGGTTACTAATAGATTGAAAACTCCGGTTTGAGATACTAAATGCACAACAAATGATGTAATGATCTGATATTTTCGAGTTAATAATTCCCGAAGTAATTTCATTTGTATTATACTTAATAAATATGTTGTCTATACATGACTGAGTACGTCTATCAATCCGTTCTTCTTCTCTCGTAGTTCCATTTATTAACTGTATTCCTCCTGACCCATAAATTACGTTTAAAAAATTCTCAGCCTGTACATTACGAATAGATAAATCAATATTAAAATCACCACAAATCAGGAAATTATCTTTATTGCTTAATTTTTTTAGGAGTGAAGCGGTTTTGTTTATAAATTCGCCTACGTTTTTACTCGGTGATCTGTACATAGCAATTAATCGTAAAGGGTTGTTTGTTCAAATCTCTATATCTATCATCACCAGGTCCATACTTGGTCTATTATTAACCTCCCGAACGTGATATTTAAACTTATTATTTATAAACACAAGTATTCCTCCATTAAACCCTATAGGTCTTTGTAGTCCAATATTCGTGAATCCAGTTATATTATATAGATTTAATTCATCCTTACTTATATTAATTTCAGTTAATATGATGACACTTAAAGATGACCTGTGAATGTAAGTTATAAATTCATCCCAGTTACGTCTCAGGGTTCTTATGTTTAAGTGCAACACATGAAAAAGCTCCGTATTAATTTGTAGTGAATTATTTACATTTAGTATGCTGTTTACATTGTCAGTCCATTTTTTGATATTAATATAATTGTTGCAATTTTGTTTACTGCGATATTGAATTAGAGAAGTCATATTTGAGAAGAGAATCAAAAGCTATTATTACTGGAAATGATAGCTCTTTTTTTTTCTTTTTTTTTTCTTTTTTTTTCCTCTTTTTTGCAAAATTGAATTATAGACGACAATTTTTTTTTTTTTTTTTTTATATTATTTATTTATTTACTCCGCTGTACCTTGCGGTTTTTCAGCCAGAGTTTCTGATTGTTACTGTTATTATTTGTTGTTGATGTGTTTTGTTTTGTTATTCATTACATGGTTGACAAAGCTGATCAAATTAAAAAAGTTTTTTTTATGTATTTCGGTTATTGGTTGTTTTATTATTTTCCGCTTTTCTCTTTCGTTTTTAAACTTATTGCATTCGAAAATCGAATGAAAGCAATCGTATCGAATGAAAGCAATCGTATAGACGACAATAGTGTAACGTTAAAGTACGGTATAGAGGAAAAGAATTGATCATATTTCGACAAATATTGAGCTATCACAGATTGTATTCGGAAAACGGTTATCGATGTTGCACCACTAATCGCCAAAATTATCAGTAATTGGACTAGGATATTAATATACCGATATTTACTCGTATATAAGACAGAATATCTAGTATACACATATAACACACCCACATTATATAGACACAATCACACTTCCGCACACTCACTGACAAATTACAGTTGAACGCTCTGTACACTATATACATAGAAAAAATCGATTTAATTTTATCGCAATGGAGTGCATCTAAAATAAAACAGAAGAAGGAAACAGTGAGTAGCAACAAATTAACCACCACCGCACGAAGCCCCTTACAATATAGATACGACCCCGGCCAAGCGACAGTTGCACTTACTGACACTACACGCTCACGGTTCTCTCTCACGTCAACGACATTCGATTTTAAACGTCTGAACTTTCTTTCTGTATCTGCATCATACAACAAAGAACAAGAACACACTATCTCGCGCATCGACCAACTGACAGACATACCTCATCGACTCTAGGGTACCACTGAACCGTTCTACACCACCTGAACACACAAGCATATCAACATCAACATACATTACGCACACTTCCCATCGCACACATACCATCACACACTGCACTTTTACAGAGATCTCGGATTTCCTCTTATCATCTTCACGCCTATACACTGCCTTAACCGCCTTGCCCAGCCGGCGCCGTAGATGGACACAATACACGCGCACCACATTCATTCCTGCACACACGAAAACTAACAAAACATTTATAATAACATTTATAATAATTTATTTAAATCCGTTTCGGATCGGATGTGAAGTACGTGAGCTTCCTGGTCCTTCCTAACGTAAATTTTCTCTCTTTTCGACCAGACGAATCGAAAATTCACTAATTTCGCTTTTTGCTTCACCTTCCATAGCAAATCTTTGTAATACCTCGACAGATTTTCGTTTATGTAAACCTGTCGTTCACTACTTAAATTATTACTAATTTCTTTGTCCAACATTCGGCGTTCTCTTTTTTTGTTTAAAATTTTATCCGCTAATTTCCTGGTTGTTTTCAATATTATCGGTTTCGGCAGACTCACATTCCTTGAAGGTAGCCTGTGCGTCGCCACAATATCATCTTCCTTAATCTCGACCCCAATTTTCTGGCAAACTTGAATAATAATTCGTTGCAAGTTCTCATCCTTCTCTTCCGAAATTCCATGCAACTCAACATTTTCACGACGGCCGTACTGCTCAAGCTGATGAACTGTGGTTGTGAGCTCTGCAATCTGATAGTCTTTATTTTGAAGCTCACTTGTTAATTTTTCAACTTGCTGTCGTAGAGCTTTAATTTCCGTTAGCAAGTCTTGATTTGACTGCTGCATGACATCATACTTGTCTGACACAAATTCAATGCACTTTTTCATTTCACAAACCTCGCGCTTTATCACGTTAACTGACGATGCAATCGAGGTATTTTCCATCTCATCCTCCGAGTCCTCCTGATGCGACCTTTTTTTAATAGCCTCGTCGCTCTTATCGCTTAGTTGCCTCTTAATGTGTTATTTATTACCCCTTTTAGTCGGCATCCTCTGATGAGAAACTTGAGTCGGAAATAATAAAATATTAATCGAACACGCAGTTTGACATGCGAGTTAATGAAATAATATTATAAATAAGTCGTCTTACTTGTTTATAACGGTTATCTTTCTTACAAGCTGATAAGAAATAGTGATGAACACGAACAATAATGAACCTTTATACTTTACATTAACACAACGTTACGATTAGTTCTTTGTAATGTAGTTTAAGTGGAAATAGTGAGTTCACAATATAAAAATTGGTAAAAATTAAACATTTAAATAGGTATCGTGAAGCCGAAAAATCAAATGGGCCATTCAATTAGACGAAAGACGTCCCAAGTTAAAAAGGTGGCATAGAATAAAATGAAAATTTAAAAAAATGTTCACTATAATATATATATATATATATATATATATATATATATATATATGTAATATTTATATATACATATATAATAATTCTAGGTATTTTTTTATTACTTTCTATATGCATATTTAACCGGGTATTAATATACGGACTAAGTCTCATTTTCTAAATATCACATATCTTTATCCGTATATATTCTTATTATACAAATTAGACAATGTTTATAGCCCTATTTATAGGAATTAAGAAATGCAAACCATAATTGGTTGGAGATGAAGTAATTAATAATAAGCCAGAAAGAATCTGAGGATTACAGCAGCTGTTGAGAGCACCGCTTGATGCAACGAACTATGACGAAGCTAAATAGTAAATCGTGCATGTCATACGTCACCAATGAATACTATTACTTGTTCCAATAAAAATAACGAAAAGATCTAGAATAGATTGAACAAGCGTTTAAGAAGTTTTTCTCGGAATTGGCGCTTTGTGCTTAGGAAAATTCCTATCCTGTCCCTTATTTCTCTCCGTCTTAGTTCATTTTGGCCGTATACAATTTCCTTTAATAGTCTGCCTTATTTCTCCTTTAACTTCAGCGATCTCTGCCATCCTCCCAGAGTATTTATTTCGCCTACACTTGCAAAATCTCTCCCTCCAGCTGTAATTAAACAGGAATTCCACAGTATTGTCAATTCTCTCTTCCCTTCTCATGTTACCATTTTCACTGATGGTTCTAAGAGGCCTGATGGGGTTGGTGCTTCTTTTATTCTTCCAGACTATAACTTCCCTGAATCCTTCTGTCTTCCTTCTTTCTGTTCCATATTTACAGCCGAGCTAATGGCTATTTTACGTTCCATTATTTTTATCTCCTCCAATCGTCTTTCTTCCCAGTTTCTGATCATATCCGACTCCATGAGTGCTCTTCAAGCCATCTCTTCTCCTCTTCCTAATTATTCCTGTAATTTTTCTATTCTCCGCATACGTTCTCTCATTCGGACTCTCTCTTCTCTCCGTGGGATCCATATTGACTTGCCGTGGTTTACTGGTCATTCTGGCATCTCAGGTAATGAGATGGCCGATTCTTTGGCTCGGGTTGCTGCTTCTTCTACATTCTTCTTCAAAAAAATCCCATCCTCTACTCTCTTGCCTTTGTGTAAATATTTCCATCTCAGATTTTGGTCGAATATGTACCCTTCCTCCTTTTCTAATTGTCGCTCTTTTTATCTGTCCGTTCAGCCTAATCTTCCTTCAAATCCTTGGTTCCTTCTGTTTTCTTCACTTCCTCGCTCTGTTGTTGTCTCCATTGTGCGTTTCCGCTTAAACCATTCCTTGCTACCTTCCTCACGCTTTCGCCTCTCGTTGACCTCTTCCCCATGTTGTCCTCTCCATTCAAATGATGCGGTTGTTTGTGACACCGATCACGTGTTCTTTGAGTGCTCTGCTCTTTCGGTGGAGCGCTCGACTCTATATTCCCACTTGCTTGGGCTGGGGCTTCCTGCTCCTTTTTGTGCTCGTTATATCCTGTCTTTTCCTTCTACACTTATTATCCCCTCCATTGTTTCCTTCTTATTAGCGATAGCTGATCGCCTCACTATATAACTTTCGTTTTCCCTTAATTGTTTCTGGGTGAAGGTCCTCGGTTGACGAGCCCAATTAAAAAAAAAAAAAAAAAAAAAAAAAAAAACTAATGAAGAAAAAAATTTTTGATAATTTTTTTTTGTTTGTTGGAATATTACGTTTCATGGTAATGACGGGGTTCCTACTTTCAGCTAAAGTAAACCTTGAAACTCTGTTAACAGCATAAAACGCTTGAAAATAATCTTCCTACATTGCATTCTACCGTTTCCTTTTTTTGTTTTTTTGACCCCCCCCCCCATCGTAGTACTATTAGAGAATACATTGTCCGTCGATACAGCTTTCATAATTAAATAATTTTACAATATTTTAGTTCAGACTGAACTGAATGTTGCAGAAAATAAACTAGGCAACCACGTTACAGTTCAAACAAGCTAAACTTAACTGATTCTTTTCAAAAGTTATATTTACGCCCTTCCGTGAAACTTCCTTATTCATTTAATGTAATAATATAATTGATTAATAAAATTATTTAATAAATAAATACAGTTAATATATTTTGTGCGAATTTAAACTAATTTCTGTTCCAATATATCGACTGTATTTATAACCTACAGGGTGTAAATTATTTTATTAATCATGCATGTCCTACTAACGATGGATTAGAAAGTCTAGTGAAACAGGTAATTTGAGTCGCGCACACGTTTGAGAGGGCATCGGGGGTTTTTACAATGTACTAAGCTTAACTGCAAATGGTCTGAAATGGTTTGTATCATGATGGGAAACAATTTCAGTCCGAATATAATCATTCTAATCATTACTTTACTGACAGAGTTGCAGGTCTGGAGTTGAGCTCAATCCTTTCAAGGGTTAACTTACAACAAAGGAAATCTCCGTTTTACATCTTGCCTCGCTTTATAAAACTTCTCCAACATCCGCAGCCTGTGTGATTTTGTCCCGCCAATGGTATCTCATTGGCAGGGCGATGGTTAGTAAACACAGGCTGATTGATGACCTAAATTCCATGAAACAACTGAAGCTTCGGAAAAATAACTTTCTACTAATTCAATAGCCTATTTCTAATAAACCTTTTAAAAAACTTGTCGCTAAGCTAATTATTTCCGAGCAGTGGTAAAGACGGCGGGACACTCCGCTGGCAAAAATCTTACGAGTTCCTGCCGGATGTTTCATTACGTTTAAAAATTAAAGATACGAAGATATACTTTTTTTTTTTAAATTCACAGATGTTATCTGGGCATGGCAAGGTACAATCCTATTTATTTAGGTTTAAGCTTGCATTTTGTACTCTGTGTCCATTGGGTGTTACTGATGATGCTAAACACTTTTTGTTCCAATATCCTGCCTTCTCCGGCATTCGTAAAGCTTATAATACGGCTTCATTCTATATACATCTCCTAATCTTGATAAGAATAACCGTGCGGCCTTCCTGGAGTAATCTTAAAGGAGCTGCGCGCCTTAAGTTTATGTAATCAGTAGCTTTCTCCACACCATGCCTGAACGACTCGGATGGAATAAATAAAGCAATCATGTTTCTAAAATCTAATGAAATATTAAAGTTAATATAAAATGTTAATATGAATTTGTATAAGTGTATAAGTAATTTTGTTGCTAATTTCATATTTCTATTGTAAAATAATAATAATATAATTATGAATTGCGGTCGCAAATAACCTAGTTTTTGAAGCGACCTAAATTTAATATAAATAAAATAAATAACTAATTCAACCGTTAACCCGATGGTATTGATCTGCTTGAGCGGCGTGGCCTCTTCGGCATACTTAATTTACTCTATGTACTATTTTTACTCTATTTATATTTATATACTTAGGAACATCCCTTCCTAATGTTATTGTTCCAGTTTTGATTAGAATTCGCATGAAACGGTTAAGTTATATTTAAGAACACATTTGTATAGAGCACAGTATTTACATGTTTCTACTTTTCCAAACTCGTCTTTTTTTATCCTTTCTTCACTGTTGCTACAGATTACCTCACATACAAGATGGTCGGTGATGTTCGTCCCCTTCCTGTAATGTAAGTACAACTTGCAGGGACTATCGCACAGACCACGTTTACTTCGTTTTGTTTAAGCTACACATTCGTTTGCACCCATCATTTTTAGGTACATTAGTTTTCTGTACTTTTCACACACATATTATAATAAGCATATTTCCCCATCATCCGTAATTTTTGAATTAGGGTCTTCGGAAAAAGAAAAAAAAAAAAAAAAAACGATCTGAAGGCCAGTTACTTTCTCTTGGTCGCTTTTACTTTTCCAGATTTCCCCGGTACTCGGTTAATTTCAGATCACGTATATAGCTAGGAGCGATTTGAATCTGGAATGAGATAAGAATATATGACACCTTTGATTTCCAAGCACCTTAACTACTAGGCTACTACCTAGATGAAACAGGTAACGGATGTGAATCTACTAATTCTAAATTAGAAATTAAAGAGAATTCATTTTTCTTCAGATTAGCCAAGAAAATAATGTTATCCTACGTTGCAGTTCTATTCATATGTAATAAATTTTTGCCACTCGCTTTTAGCCCAAAGGTCAAATATTAATCCCCCCCTCATTTTTTTTGTAAGTAATACTGAAGTAATTTATAAAATAGAATCGAAATAGCAAAGCAATCGCTAGAAAGAAAAAAAATGATACAACGTGCTTCCTCCTACCTATTTAAAGTGAAATTTTGGATTATTCAATTTTCTCTCTCTAACTTGGTTCAAGTAGGTTTGTGGATTGCTGACTAGTAGAATTTTACGCGGGATGGCAATTTTTTCTTCCGGCGTAATCGTTAATTTTTTTTACTATATCGTTACAGCTTCGAACTGTGCGCGCAATGACGAAAATAGAAAAAGGAGAGAAACATTAAAAAACCCATTAGCCGTTGCCGTCATTATTTTTCAGTGTAGTTTACTACATTAAGGAAGAAACAAAGTGTTCCCGAACAGACGATTTACCATACTCACACACCTAAGATAAACATTTACATTACATTCGGGAACACTTTTTAAGAACGATATTTTAATTATGGCAATTTATCTTCTTTTTAAACAATAAAATTGTTGGGGGGAAAAGTTCAACTCATTAAACGCGTTTAATTAATCTTACATAAGCGGTCTAATGTTGCATTTCTAGAGAGTAGCCGGAAAATAATCGATAATCCGTCTATGTTCTTTCGAATGATACGCGAACTGGTGAAAGAAAAGAGCAAGTCAAAGAATAATCCATGAAAAAACAAAAAAACAAACAACCGTCGGTGCAGAACCGAAGTTAGATCAAATACCTAAATAAATTATTGGCTTAAATTCTGCATGTAGACGTGCGCAGGCAATTGCATAAAAACTCCAATGCCGGTAATTTTTTGCTTCCTAAATTCGGCCCTTGAATGTAAAAAAAGTTTAATGAATCGCATAAATTCGATGAAACGGCTCAGCGAGTGGCTGACGGAATAAATTCCTATCGGAACCATTCTAGCGAGTTTCAACAATTATTTTACGTTCGCCAGATTTTTACACGGATGCTTTAATCGACATTGTTTTAACTATATTGAATCTTTTTTCCGTGCTTTATTAGACTTTTTTTTGGTAGTACTTCATAATCGTTTACTTTGTTATGAACGAGAAAAAAACGAAATAAAAGAAAAAATAAAATTAACCGTTCTTTTTCTTCGCAACTATCAGATATCCATCTTGTGAGAAAATTTAAAACGAATAAAATATTTCTCGATCACTTTCTTGTTCTAGCACTTAAACGATTATCGTCTAGTTGGTTGCTGCAGTCAATAGAGTGAAAATCATCTAGACTGCAACCATATCCGATACCTGAGTGGACCCCGTTTTAAGGCCATTATAGATGTTTAGTCTTAAACCGTGCAGGGTAACAAAAAGGGATACACAATATTGTTCCTATTTCGTTTTATTCGAAAAAATCATATGCCATTCGGTACCACATATTCGATATCTAGGCTATAAGATTAAGACTACTATAAGAGACACCCCTACTTCATATTCGTAGGAGTTTCCGTTAGTCAATGCCGTTCGACACGACTGCAGTTTTGAAACAGAAAGAGGGGCGTTACATGTTCGGCGAATGTATTTTTGATTTTAATGATTCGTCGTTCAGTCGAGAAAATGTCAGCGGTGGTACCATGCGAACACACCATTAAGTATCAGTAGACGTACATCATTAAAATGAATGTTAAAAAACGCCGGTGGGTCGGAGAATTTTTTTCAATAATATAAAACAAACGCTAATGACGCTTGAAATATTATCAATATTAGGCTTGAAAACGTAATTTGACAAAAGAGTTCATTTTTAGTAAGGCAAAAAATTAAAATATTATCCGTTTTAACCACGGATAAATATTATAGATCAAATAAAGAAAATTAAAACCTCCATATAACGCCATTTACAAGCCCACATCAATGACGAAATTTTTTTACGGTACTACTCATAACTTTCAATCGTGATTTCCTCAGCCACCAATATTATTAGTCTTCTATCTGCAACTGCTCATTCCAAACCATGGTTTAACTCCTATGTCTCCTAATTCTCCAACCCGGATTCCCTTTTCTTTCTATTCAACCTTTCCTTCCTCGCTTCCCCTGGTTTTTTGACTTTCGTTCCATGCGCCGCTCCAACCATACTACGATTTGCAGTCCGCGTTTTGGGCACAGTTTGCTTCCTTCCTCACTTTTCCGTTCATCTCTCGGGTCTTCTCTCCTTCTATTGCACACCTCCAGCAACCAATTTTTCTTTATGATCGCGATCGTATAGTGTTTGGTTGTTTGTCACTTTCAACTGAAGAAGCTTATTTTTATTCCTTCCTTTTACAAATCGGTATTGCCACTCCATACTGTGCTTCATTTATTCTCTCCATTCCTTCTCCTTCTATTATCCTAGCTCTTGATTATTTTCTGTAGGCTATCTCTGATCGTGTAAGCATCTAAGTCTGCCGTGCCCCTCTGTTCCATTATTCTTAGGCCAATATCCATTTTGACGAACCAATAAAAAAAAAAAAAAAGAGAAAAAAATCGATCGTGTAGCCTGCCTGTAACGATGTCCTCAGTGCAGATCCCATACCAGCGTATCGGAAGCTATCGGTGAATTACACAGGAGTCATTAAAATAAATGTCAGGAATCTCCCTTACTTAATCAATATGACCAGACCAAAATTAGCCAAAAACAGATTTTCATTGGAGCACACGGAAGGCAAAAACAGCTACAATTTTTGAAATGCAAGAGGCGATAAACGAGAACGGTTTAAATTAGTAAAACATTAGTTCCCCTAGATGGAAACGCAGATTCGAACAACAGTAATTACTAATTTGGAACCCCTCATAGCGCGATTTACAAACTCATCACTGGCGGAAGAATTTGAACATTACATTCTTAATCAATACCCAACTCCTTTTATAGAGTTCCAAAAGTAGCACCATTTTAGGCTTTCCGTGTTATCATTTAAAAATATTTACACTAAAAATGATGAAACAAAATTGTTTTTTTTTTTGTTTTTTTTTTAAATAAAGAATATTGACATCAACGTTTGCTATTGAGAATTGAATAAAACTGTACTAAATAGTAAAAAATAAATACTCGCTAAAAGATAATATGTTTTACAGCGAAATATACCCTTAAAAGGAGTGAATATTACTATAATTCTTAAATGAATTATTTATTTGTAATCGATACGAAAATCACAAATCGCAATAATAATTCAAATCAAATCATTTTATTAAACCAAAAATTCGCTATTTAGCACGAATAGTGACAACAAAAATTTAATACAAAGCAAAACAACACAAAACAAAACAATACAAACTTTAACTTAAAATATAAATAAAACGAAATAAGTTACACGAATATTATCCCAGATAAACCAAAATGTATGTACACAGTTGGTTTCTTGTATCAGCTGCTCTACGGGTATATATACATTTTTTTTTTTTTTTATTATTTATTAAATTATTGCCTTTTTTTGTTTTTTTTTAAATTTTATTTGTTGTTGCTTTTTTTTTTTTTTTTTAATTGATTGTGTATGATTTAATTTTGTATATATATGTGTATACTTATGTATGAATTCGCTAGTACACAGATACACACAAAAATGGAAATGTATAAGCGGACCTACATTCTGCTATCGAGTCGATGAATAACTGAGAGAGGAAATGTAAACTTCGATTTGAAACGATAGTGTAATAAATGTATCGAACAAACAAGGCCCGTAAGTGTTTAAATATCACCTGCGAGTAACTGTGCAGAATTATAATGGGGAAGAAAACTGCCGATTAAGTAGCAAAAGCTGAAAATGTGAATCGCTGTTACCAAGAGTTGTTCAGAATAGCAGATTATTAAAATAAAATTGATTTATATTCAGATTTTGATGCCGTTTAATAAAATCACTAATTTTGAACAAAATAACAAAAACCCGATGTCGTTATTACGCAGAGGGGCATGAACAAGACTGTACACAAGGGGCATTAATTATGCAAAAAAAAAAAAGAAAAGAAAAACAAATTAACCCGTCAGTGTTCGTATTTATTGCAGTTTAAAACCTTCTTGAAAAATTCAGATTACAAGAGAATGACCAACACGCAACCGACGAATAATAATTACACATTTATGAATCGGACAGGGATAGATTCTGGAATAGAATAATGCGAAGGCATAGGGGAATGATTGCACGGTGTCTGCCTTAGTTCTGATTCTTTTTAAGGTTGATTTACAATCAGCTATTCCTTAATCTTAAAATAGAGAGGTCTCCGGACCCAACGAAAATTTACCATCTAAAGTAACCAGAATCTCATATACCACAATGACCAACCGACAAAAAACTAACCTCTGCGCGTTTATTGAAAATATTAACGCATTTGTGTTCATAAATAAGAGGGTGACATTTGTAATTAAAACGACCCCGTTATCCAAAGCTATAAATATGAACTTAAACTGTCGCAGTAGATAAATGCTTTTCGCCCGAATCACATGCGATGAATATAATCTTTAATGCCTCATCTATTAGTCAAAATCAGTGTAGGCAGTAGTTGAAAAATGTCTATAACAAATTACCGTTCAATGCATCAATGTAGCAACCTAACTGGGCCATTGTGCAATTGAACTTTTTCACCCCTCTGATGCTGCCTTTAGGGGGCTAAGAAGAGCTGAGTTATCGGACACACACTACCGGAGCGTTTCAACTCAGGAGTAGCTGAGGAAATACTAGGATAGCCGTTATCAGAGGGTTGCAATACCGCTCGTAATAAACCAACGACAGCTGTCGGTCTCCATTTGAAGGCCCGCGACATAAATTAACGTGAAGTTACGTAATAAATCGGTTTGTCATAATTTTTTCGACTTATTTATTTATCAAATTTTACCTTCCCCGCCACATCAGCGAATGCCCATCGTTCAACTATGCAAACATCAGAGCACTTTAGAGCCCCGTGATTAGTGATAATCGGCCACCAGCTAGGGGATAAAGTTGATCCCGCTTTTGGACATTCGAATGTAAAATAAAGTCCTCCCGCGTTTAATTGAGACGGGGAAAAAAAAGTAAAAAATCAATATAATCCACTAATAAAGGAACTCGCCTCTCTGATTCCGCGGACAGTAATAAATAATAATGCGATCGCATTGTTAATCTGAGATGAAATAAAATAAAACAAACATTCACGTCCGCGCATTTAGAAGTCGTAGCGGTAAACCAAATGAAACGTGTTATATTCGGTATTCCTGATGAAAATAAAAATTAGAAAAAAAAAATTAGCAACTAAAACCGCTTGCTTATCGATACTCGCGCACACACAACACACATATGTATGAACCTCTCGTACATTAAATGATAAATGTATAATTGAAAATGTTCGCGTTCTAATCTACTCGCAGATATATCGGCACTGAGTTCTACAATGAAATATTGAAAATCTGATGAAGATTTAAGATTGCAACGAATAGTGAGCGTGGAAGTTAGATAATCGTGAAAAGTACAAAAGATGTAGAAATAATTGCGACGTAACTTAATCGAATCACTTCGAATTATAAGCAAAAATTAAATTTTTATTCGTTACCGGTATGTTGTTTAGTAGAAAACTGAGGGTCGCTGACGGATTGGATGGCGAAGTTGCACATTCGGCTATCATCGTATCGTTCACTTTGTATTTTTGTTCATCAGTTTTTATAGTTGGCGCTTTTTCCGGTAATTCTGAAAAACAATCATTTTAGTTTACTGGAACCGAAATGAAACATAAACTCCAGAACCGTTTCTTATGCACTAGCATTTATTTAAAAAATAAGTTGCTTCTTTTCCTTTGTTTTTTATTTTACATCATTTCACTCTTTTTTTTTATTTTACGTCATTTCACTTTTTTTTAGCAATAAAAGGAGAGCGACAAAATTTAACTCTATCGTAGGAAGGACACACAACGGAAAATGTTACTGGAAAAGGGTACAGCGAAATAAGTTAAAAATTCATCCTCGTTATTCTTTGCTGACTACATTCTACTTTTTAATTCCTCCCATGACATCGCAGTTGCCGGTGAAGCTCTTAATTCCTCTCTCCTTGCACTGGCCTAACCTCAATTTTCTATCTTCCCTTCGAAGTCTGCTTTTCAATTATTTTTACTTTTCGCTCATCTTGATTAATTTATCCTTAAAAAATACATCTATGCCTCGTGTTAATTATTTCTTTGTTATCTCAGAGTTTTCCTTAACAGTTGTCTGACATTTTTTCAACATATTGATTGATTACCTTTCTTCTTCTTCCATCAAAAGGCTAAACCTGCTGAAAGCCTTTTTTATGGAGTAGTGATCCCGATTTACTAATCTCCTTCTATAAATCCGTCATCTGTTTGAAATTTGACTACTGCTCTTATCTCCCCTCTCGTGTGACCGTCCAAATCCCGTCCCTCTAAATTAGATATAATTCAAAACTTTTGCCTTCGACTCTGTCTCCGATTCCTGCAATTTCCGCTGAATCTGATACGCCATCCTATCCGGTTCTTCATGAAACGTCTTTCACCCACGTCTTTTATCTTTACCCCCATTCGTTCCTTTCTCCATTCATAAAAACTAGCATTTCACACCTAGGAAGATTCCCTAATTCAGCTCATGTTCGCCTTAGTCTGTTTTGACCCTATACACAGTTTGCAGTAATAATCTCCCCTCTTTTTTTTTCCTTTTCTTTCTCTCAAATTTCTGCCATCATCGCCCTCTCGAGGTACTTTTTCTACCTTCATTTTTCAAAATGCTTTCTCCAACCTGTAATTAAACAGGAATTCTACAACACAATAAATTCACTCTTTCCCTTACGCATCTTTACGGATGGGGCTCTAGCCTAATGATGTTGGTGCTTCTTTTATGCTTCCAGATTTTAACCGTTCATAGTCATTTCGCCTTCCTTCTTCCATCTTTACGGTCGAATTAATCGCTATCCTCCACTCCATTTTTTTTTTATTTCGTCTGACCGCTTCTCTTTCAACTATTTAATTATTTTCGACTCCATGACTTCCAGGCTATCTGCTCCTCCTTTCCGGCTCATTCGTGCGATTTTATCATTTTACGCATACGCAATGTCTTATCCATCCTCTTCCTTCGCGTCACTCCATCTCCATGCTAATTTGTTGTGGGTGCCAAGCAAGCATCAAGGATGTGAATACAAACCGGCGACTTCGTCACATAATACAAATTACGAACTAAACACTAAACAACTGGTTCCTAATTTGTAACATAGTTTTGAATACAAAGTGATATCTAGGACGGAAGTCTAACTATTTAATACGTTTATATCAGGTAAACATTACAGAACACATAATTAAATAAATGTAAAGTAATACAAAAACAGATTTTTTATACACTATTTTCGTTATATGTATATCCCGAATTTGGCTCGAAAACGTTGTTCTTTATTTTCCGCATAATAGTTAAAGACGTCAAAAGTACAGAAAAAGTGATTTATAATCCGCAGCAAATTGGAATAGAAAGCAAAATAAAGAGATGAACACTTAATAAACACATGATCGGCATCGCAAACATGCTCTTCGTTTAAGTGGAAAGGATAAAATAGACAGGAAACTGAGGGAAAACGAAAACGAGAGGAATATATTTATTTTTATATGATTGCAATAATGATAATAAGAAATGTGTTACTTATATAAACGAAATATGTAACGAAACAATGTCTTAATTTTATATAACGAAAGCTAAATGTTAAGATAGGATTTTTATGATTATGCTATTTTTTTATATTGATGCCAGTAAGAATCGCGTGAAAATTAGGAAGAGATACCTGTTAGACACACTTACCTACTACAGACATTTGCGTCGAAGCTACGGATGTCTTAAAATTGTTCTCCACAGTCACTTCGCAGCTGATATTTCCGGACAGACTCAATCCGACTTTTTGCAAAACTACTTGACTGGCATTGGACATTGATTCCTGAAAAATATTAAAATTGAACGTTTAATTCTTTCTCGTTTTCTTACATATTTTGGTATATAAAATTCAAAAAAAAAAAAAAAAAGAAATCGTAATCGTAAACAAATTGCTACTTCATATTTTCTCGCGTGAGATTTACGATAGCATTATTTTCGGTAAATGTAATACTGCAACAAAACTTTCCGAATATTAATTTGTTTTTCTGAAAATTATTTAAACCGTTTCAACCTTTCGGTTATTATGTTAGGCGGAGAGGTTATCGGACGACTCCAACATTTTTCCAAAAATTTCGTTACAGACGCGAATTCTCAACACACACACTTGAAAATTGTGTTACTGATTAGCTTCTCCGTTACGAGATTCCAATTTTTCAGACAAGCTGTTTTCCATTAGACTCGGGACATGCAGCGGAATGACAGTTGCCTATTTCCCGCATTTCGGGATCGTGGATGTTGTTTTTTCAGGTCTCGGCAGCTTCCCGGACTGATCGATACGCGCAATCTTCACTTTCCAAGACGTTATTATTTTTTCCAAAAATCTCTGCACTCTCCCTAGGTTTACAATTTTTTCATTAACCGTTTACAAAAACCGCCTCAGTGTACATAGCATTCCCGTCAGTTATACCAAGTATACATCATCCGGTATATACTTACATACAGACACACACACACATATATACGAGGTGGTTCAAATATAAACCGGAATTTCGTTATAAAAATTTTTATTTTATACTTACAGTGCTCATATTTTTTACAATTTTTCGAGATAACCCCCCTCGCACGCTACGCACTCTTTCCACCTCTCCGGCAATTTTTTTATTCCTTTTTCGTAAAAATCTCGCGGCTTGTCACATAGCCATTTGCGCACGAACGATTCCACCTCATCGTTGCTGTCGAAACGTTGTCCACCAAGTGCTTCTTTCAACGGGCCAAACAAATAATAATCACAAGGCGACAAATCTGGACTGTAAGGAGGATGTTCATGTGTTTCCCAGCCCAATTCGGCCAATGTCTCCATCGTGAGCCGAGCGGTGAATTTCTGTTCAAAATTCAGAAGTCTTGGCACCCATCTGGCTGCAATTTTGCGATAACCTAGCCGATCATGAATTATTGTCTCAATACTAGCTATGCTGATGCCCAATTCGCGTCGGTCATATCGCGTACACGGACGCGTCGGTCAGCCAAAATGAGTTGTTGTTCGATGGCTTTGACGTGTTCATCTGTAATGCTGGTTTTTGGGCGCCGCGCATGTGCTATGTTTGACACCACTTCACGTCCTTTTCGAAACGCGGAACACCACTCGTACACTTGAGTTTTCGAGAGAGACACTCATCGCCGAACTGTTCGCGTAATTTTCGGTAAATTTCCACGGATTTTACGTCGTCTTTGACTAAAAAACGAATAATGATGCGTTGCGCAACAGACACTGGTACTTCTTTTTCACTCATGGCTCTAACTACACTAAAAAGTGAGGTTACGCGGTTCTAATTGCTCTACATAACAAACCGGTCTAATTGCCAGTGCACAACCACTTTTTCCACAATAAATTTTTCGCGCGTTTATTTAAAAATTCCGGTTTATATTTGAACCACCCTAGTATATATATCTACTATATAAAGCTGCAAGAAAAAAAATTGTACAGACCGTTCTATAGTAATTAGAGAGTTAATATTTTTTTCAATTGACGTATTTTCTTCGGCAGATCACAAGAAAATTACAAGATTCTCAAAATATTAAAATTAAAGGCCCCAAATTTCAATAAATGTAAAAAGCAAGTTTTAAGAAAAACATTGTTAAAAAATTCCACAGCCGGATCTATTTGAGTTACCGTTTTGATTTCCTTTCTAAAGGGTCTCGAGAATACAGGAAAAATATCAAATTTGAAAAATTTTAGGGAAAAAAATTTGGAAAAATACACGTTTCAAGCGGAAATACTGGAAACTAAAAAAAAGTCCGCAGCTCTTACAATGGTAGCTGGAGGGTCATTCTTTTTTTGAAATTATGTATTTCAATTGCTGGATTATAGGAAAAATACGAAATCAAAAAAAATTTTAAATTAAAGGGTCCAAATTTTAAAAAATGTAAAAATCGAGTTTTAAGGAAAAAAATTTCAAAAAAAATTCCACAGCTGGTTCTATGTGAGTTAAAGTTTTGATTTTCTTTTTATCGTACATACCACGGTTTCGAGAATACAGGAAAAATATGAAAATTAAAAAATTTTGATATTTAGGGACCAAAATTTGTAAAAATACATGCTTAAAGCGGTAAAAAAAAGTCCACAGGCCTATACATAGTAGCTAGAGGGTCACTCTTTTTAAAAAATTATGTGTATCAATCACTCAATATAGGAAAATTACGAGATCTTGAAAATTTTCAAATTAAAGGGCCCAAATTTTGAATAATGTGAAAATTAGGTTTTATGCAAAAAGTTTTAAAAAAATTCCACAACCGGTTCTATATAAGTTGCGTTATTGCTTTTCTTTTAAACCTGCATACAAAGGTCTCTAGAATACAGGAAAATAATAAAATTTGAAAAATTTTGATATTTAGGGAAGAAAATTTGCGAAAATACACGCTTAAAGCAGTAAGACTGAAAACTAAAAAAAAGTCCACAGCTCTTTCCATGACAGCTGGGGAGGGTCATTCTTTTTTTTAAACGATGTATTTCAAACGTTAGAATACAGGAAAAATACGAGACCCCAAAAATTATTAAATTAAAGGCCCTACTAAATTGTTGAAAAATGTGATCAATCTTTAAGAAATATTTAAAAAAAGAATTCCACAGCCGGTTCTATATGATTAATGGTATTGATTTTCATTTTAACTAGTATATTGAGGAGGTCTCCAGAATATAGGGAAAATATAAAATTCGAAAAATTTCGATATTAAGGAATCGTAATTTTGGAAAATACACGCTTAGAGCGGAAATACAGGAAACTAAAAAAAAAAACAGTCCAGAGCTCTTTCCATGGTAGCTGAACGGTCATTCTCTTTTTTTAAATCATGTATTTCGGCCGCTGGAGTGTAGGAAAAATAAGAATCCAGGAAGAACTGAAATAGTGGACAAAGAAGGAAATGACAAGGTGTAGAAAGCACCATAAAGTCTAGAAAGCCTGAGAGATAATAAATCAGAGTGAATGATGGCGCATTCCGTTCCGAGAGATGGACGTCCAAAAAGGATATGGTTTGGGTCGTCACAAGTTAACGTACCAAGGATGAAGATGATAGTTTGGGGGGGAAGGTGTTAACAGAAAACGAAAACGTGAGGATTGCAGAATATAGTCTTAAGGAGCAAATGAACAATGGGCACGATAGCGAAACGGCAGTGAAGGAAAATAGGGAAGGTCAGGATGTAAGAATGAGTGCAGGAAAAGTTTTTGGAAGTATCTGATCAGCATATAGAACGGAAAGTTTTACGCTGTATAGGGAGCAGTTTAGAAGCCGGAATTTTAGAAAAATAGAGACGGGAATATCTGCACCATGATCGAAGGAACATCTGTAATTTCGTTGCCTTCTATTTCCGTGTGATTAGTAACCCAGAGCAAATGGATATGGACCGAATGATTTGCACCGACGATTATGAATAGGTATATGCGAAGAGTAATAAAATCGCATAAGTAAGCAGGAAAATAGAAGCCACTAAAACGACATTATTCTTAAAGTGCAGCGAAATTAAAAACCGCCTTCTCCTCCGGGTAACTGGCGCTGGTTAACACTTTTATCCCATAAAAAAAGTTAGGTGAAAAAAACATTTCGAAAAATAAAAGCTAATGGTACTTGAATAATTTCTGTAATTCGTTTTCATACCGATAGTCGAGTAATAATTGCTTTTCTAGACCTGGAAAAGGCGTTTGATAGAGTAAGCTGGCCCAGAAATTGTTTCATATCCTAGAAGAAATTGGAGTACCAAACACCGAAGCTGGAACAATTAAAGCGTTGTATAGGAATCAAATAGCGGAGTTCAGAATTGGGAATAGGTAAGGCAGAAATACGCAAGGGAGTTCGACATGGCTGCGTAATGTCACCCTCCTTATTTAATATTTACATAGAAAAACTGATAAATCTGATAAAACAAGAGTTGGAAGAACGGAAAATTGGTGTGCAAATACATGGAGTAACAATATCAATGATCAGATTTGCGGATGATATAATAATCTTAACGGAATCGGAAGAAGACATTCAGCATTAAATATTTTAAAAACCCACCTAGAAGAGTATAATATGAAAATAAATGAAGACAAGACGAAAATACTTATATGTGAGAAAATACGTACACAACAAAAACAAGATACTATAATTAACAATAAAACTCTATACACAGAGTCAATATATCTGGGAAATCTCATAACAGAGAGTGTGGAAAAAGCACAGAGAAAATAAAGCGAAGGATCAGTCTAGCAAAAAGCGCCTTTATGCAAAAATAATGGATATGAACCTACGGAAGCGACTGATTAAATTGTACATATGGAGTGTAATGTTGTACGGGTGTGAAACCTGGGTGAAAAAAGGAAAGTGAAAAGAAAAAAAGCTGGAAGGGGCAGAAATGTGGTTCTGGAAGAAAATGTTAAAAATGAAAATGGACCGAAAAAGTTAAAAATGAAAATGTCCTTAACCGAGTGGCGGAAACTCGCAGCCTATTGAACACCATCAAGATGCGTAGAACCACAATGATCGGTCATATAAATGATGAAATGATGGAAAATTATCGAAAATTATAGAGGGAAAAACAAGAAAAGCTCGACAGAGAGGAGACCGAGAAACAGCTCTATACGTCTCAAATAATAAAAGATATGAAATGCACAACGTACAGCTGATTAAAAGCCAGTAATATGGAATAGAAGCGAATGGAGACAACGAACCGAAGGGTTCAATGATTGATGATGATGATTTCATAATGTAAGGTAACGAAAAAAAAAGAAAAAAGCTAAATATTATTAATTCTGAACGTTCCGACTGTGTAAAACTGTAAAAAAACATAGATCGAATATTAAATTAAAAAAATAAAATGAAAAATTGCTTATCCTTTAATTGAAAATCGTCATTGTACACACACCGCTCTTGCGTGTTTTATTACCAAAACAAAAAAAAAAGAAAACAACAGAACGTCAATACGCTAAATGATTCTAACTCTTACAATTTTCAAGTATAGGTTAACATTTATAAACGTGATATTTTCGGAATATAAAAATATTTTAAAAAGAACGAACTTATTAATTATTTTTTATTTAGTTATATTTAGAAACGCAGACTGCTTCTTCTCGATGTTAATAATTCGGACCCCGGAAGAATAGTGCTTATATAAATAAATAATCAGGTAACGTTTACTCAATGAAGCAACGAAAAAAGAAGTTTTTTTTTTAGTTTTTTTACTCACATAAAACTTTTTCCATAAAGTTAGACAAAAGCACATTACGGACTTGGGCGCGGCTGAAAACAACTGAAGATTCTGCTCTCCCTCTTGTTTACGAAATTGGGAAAGGAAAAAAAAAAAAAACTGTAAGAAATACGTTAAAAGTAATCGTATTTTCAGGAAAAAATTTCATATTTTAAATAGTGCTGAATTTTTAAATATTTCAATTTATTTAAAGCACTTTTGGTAGTTTCAAAGTTTCATCGAATTTTAAAAGAGACCGCGAGCAAGGTTTAAGGCAGCAATGGTAGTTCAAAATTAAAATTCAACTATTTCGGAGGATTCCCGTCAAGGTGCTTTGGGCAGATGCCCTCCTTGTCGTCTGTCTCTCAGCTGCGCCACTGAATTTACCGTCAGTAACGTGGTATGTCTGATTATTCCAATGAAAACTTACACTCGCCAGTATTTTAAAAAGTAGTCCATTAATCGAAGCAGAATTCTTTTATCGAAAATTTAATTCATCACAGCATCGGAGAAGTATTCATCGTTTTCTCTCCTCTTCCGTTATAGTTGTCGTTGAAGGACGTGAAATAATTTTGTGCTGTAAAAATACCTGCGCCGAATTTTAAATAAGTAAAAGAGCACGCAACTTCAATTGATAGATTACCGATTTTTTAATTAGCTTTTTACGTTGAAAAATTGAATTTAGCACTTTTAATAATCCTTACCGGGGGATTTTCAAAGAAACCGCATGAGTCATTTAAATTCTGGTCAATTATTACACTATAAATTCACGCTATTCGACGATAATAAAATTCGAAATACGAGTAAAAATTCTACGAAATTCGACTTACATATATTTCGATATTCTATTAATAACCAAAGTAAACACTAACGCTAAGTTACACTTCTATATGGCTTCATCAGTTCCACTCTCCATTGAAGAATTGCGCACTCGTTATACAGGCTGCGGCAGCATAACTTCCTTTTTTTAAAATGCCCCCTTTTTTTTCCTACTAAATTTTGTTAAAGAGAAATAATAACAGAAAATCGAAATAAAATCGCGAGAAGGGAAGAAGCATACATATTGTCCTAATGGGGGATCTAGAGTATCCGTTATTTTGATTTTATGTTATTATTTCTCTTTAACAAAATTTAGTAGAAAAAAAATGGCGCATTTTAAAAAAGGAATTTATGTATTTTTACTTCCAAATAATTCTACTATGAAATTATAAACTTTATCCGCACGAAAAATTAGCTGATTTCTTTTAAACC
The DNA here is from genome assembly GCA_039619475.1 of Icerya purchasi. NCBI lineage: Eukaryota > Metazoa > Arthropoda > Insecta > Hemiptera > Monophlebidae > Icerya > Icerya purchasi. The sequence continues at coordinate 74,229,632 of CM077115.1, read as the reverse complement.
GTTTCATTTAAGTAACTCCATTTTTTCACAGCCCCGGGAAGGTATGCATACGCTTCTACAGGGAATAACAGGAGGACAAAAAAACAGAGGAAGCTGTCCATTACGATAGACTCTACCGGACTCGCAATGAAAGTGACCACAACGACGACGAGATGCCGAGCGAAGTGGAAAAAAACGGCCCATGATATTCCGTCTATTATATACATACATATATCTAAAAAATTAATCGATTCACAATATTATGCCCAACATAAATGATAAAATTATCATACAAAAAATACATAAAACATAATTGAAAATATTAAAAAACATCGACTGGTTTCAACGAATTACTATCATTATCAAGATGATTAATCAATTACTTTTTTAAATATATATATATATATATATACATATATATATATATATATATACATATCTTCTTCTTCTTAATTCCTCAATCTATATGATAGATTGGTGGGGACAGCCATGTTCTAAAAGTTCCTGGATAAAGCCATTTTCTTCATTTCTCCATATTCGTTTGCTTTCACGTCTTCCTTTATTTGTTTTATGTATTTCTGTCTTGGCCTTCATTTTGGTCTTTTCCCTTCCATGGTTCCTTATATACACATACATATATATATATATATATATAAATATATATATATAATGTCGACATTGCTGCATTTAACTTTATATATTTCGTATTAATGTTGTTTTTGATGTCACCAAATGCCTTCGTGATATAATTTTTTTTTTTTTTTTTTTTGGTCCCCAATTCGTAATACGATGGGGTACATACGAGTATATTTAGAAAATTTATACCAATAATATATATAAATAACAGGTCTGTCCTGAGCCCGTCCATTTAAGTTTATGGAACCCTGACAGACTGTTTTACAATGTTAATAATAATTAGTATTCCTTAAATATTAATATTAGTACAGGTGTTCATATACTTTACGGTGATTTGATTTATTTCGACTATTGTAAAACTACTGAACATATTTTAAATAGCTTAGTTACTAATTGATCAACGCTAATAATATTGCTAAAATCTGTATTACTAACAGCCGGAAAGGATATGCTTGATATTATCAATAAAGAATTACACGTTACAGACAGTTGTTTGAGTGTGCAATTTTATGTTTATGTAAATAATCTTTAAATAAACCGTGTGTCCAGTAAGAAATTGTAGATTAAAAAAAATTTGGCGTAAAAACTTTATTATGTAGTCTATCATCTATGGTCGGAAAATTTTTTTTAGCTATACCGTTATTATATTTGTCCCACTGCGCCTGAAATTTATTATTATAATACTTATCTAATATATAAGTGTTTAAATTGTTTAAGCTTTAACGAGGTTTGTTCGTGTATGAAGTAAGGTTGATGATACTGTACGTTATGGAATTCATGATTTTTAATATTATTTTTTATTAAACATATGTTAATATGTGTTTCTGTATTTTGTAAGTTAATGGGGTTTAATACCTGCAATGACATGCAATGTAGCTGGTAGTTCTATAAGCTTTAATCATTTTTATTGCAATAGTTCTCTGAAAACTTTTTAATATATTTTGAAATCGTTTAACTTTTAAAATGTCTACATACATTACACACTACCATAAAGTATGTTAGGGAAAATACTACGCTTTTATATAATGTTAGTCGTTTCTTGTAATTTAATCGGTTATTATTATTATATAATTTGTTAAATATAATTAAAAATGTATTTATTTTTTTTGATTATAAAATTTTAAGTTATTGTCTATTATTATACCTAAGTATTTGGTTTGACTAACCATATTAATATTTAATCCGTATTGGAGCAAATTTAATCTTTTTATAATGGACCGAGAAGAAGAAATGCAGTACAATATATCACTACACGTAAAAATTACAGGTACTTACTCAAGTACGTGGTAAAATTTAGAGAATGACAATTTACCTTCAAGTTATAAATCTGGTGGTAGAAAGAATGTAATTCGAAAAATCAATAGACGTGAAAAAATGATAACAACTTGATTTACCAATAGCGGACGATAATACTTTTCCACGTAACATCACGTTTTATTCAATCAAATATCGTCATGTAAAAACTAAGGTAGAAGGATATTTCTGGAGATTTCAGACGATCGCTATATCAGACCGTTGACTGAAGAATTCAGTTCTGACTGGAAACTTTTTCATAGTCATCACGTTTTTAGCTGTGCCATTTTTTGTCCGTTTCTCCCCCCCCCTCCTTATATCGCTGCAAAGATCGGCCAGTTTCTATTATTTTCCCTGATCCACGACGTTCAACGCAAGATAAGCCATTAACCCGAGCTAATAAGTGATACTCCTGTACATGCGCACTTGTATTCCCTCCGTGGGGATCGTATCGTTTCGGCTTCAACGATTCGGCCCCGGTACTAAAAATATGCGCACTTAAAGTTTTATAACAGATAGTGTACATTAAAAAAATAAAATAAAATCTTTCGTTTTTCGCTTCAAATTAATGTTATCATGCTGCTTTTTATTTCATTTAATTTTGTATTAAAAACCCATTATATTATAAATTTAGATTTAAAAATTATTACATTTAACAATAAGAATTTTTTCTAAATTTTCAACACAGAAATTATGTTTTGTGTCCGTTAACATAGCTTTCATAGTCATATATTAGCGTGAAAAAAGTCGGTCAAGAATATTTGTTTATGTTTGACGGCACTATTATTAATTGACATTATATAAATATAAAATCCTAGAATATCGGAACGTAAATGCTCTGTTCAAATTCATTTCATTTACAAAAGAGACAAAAAAAAAGCTCTTATTTGCTAAAAGATATTCTGTCTGTAAAGAGATACAACGATGGTAGGCACAGGACCAACAAAGAGAAATAGATTTTTTTTTTGTTTTTTTTTAGTTCCATAAATAATCGGAAAAGTCTTATTATTGAATAATGGACTTGGTAAAAAATAAAAAAAATGCCAATACTTTGTCTTTTTTAGTAAAGTTAATAATTTCATACATCCGACCTTTTTATTTCAAATTCATTTTTTTTTTTTTTTAAATACAAATTACAACTGGCCAGAAGGCCATCCAGCAATTGGACTGTAACGCGAAAATAACTTGTTAGGGGTTAACATCTAGCGATGGACCCCACTGAAATTTTAGTAACATAAAACTAGGCCAGATCAAACGGTCGACTACGTTTTAACCTTCGAACATCAAGACTATTATCAAGAAGATTGATCGCCAAAACGTTTGTGTGAGACTCTAAGCGGCCTATATGTATCGCTTAGCAGCTCGATTGATCTCGTCTTTCACATATGGGATATTTAAGTCTTGATGTAGAGTATGGTTAGATACGTGTACCAGGGTGGTGAGACTATCAGCCTTATAGCCTTATTCTGGAACCGTTGTATCTTGTTTATGTGTGTATCTTTTGCACAACCCCACAACATTAAACCGTATGCCCAAACGGGCTTTATAATTATTTTGTACACTAAGAGTTTATTTTCCAATGATAAACTAGAGTACCTACCAAGAAGCCAATTTAATTCTTGCAATCTTAATTATATCTAGATGTTTTCTTTTTTGTATAATATGCTTTTGCCATGTTAATTTGCGATCCAAATGAATGCCTAAGTATTTTACATCTTTATCCTGGTTGATAACCACCCCATTTATTTTTAACGAATTCATAATTATGCGTGTATGTGTGCGTTTATATGTAGGCTTCCTTTATATGTAATTATGAAAATTATGTAATAATACTCAAAATATGCATTTATATGCACGAAACGTTCAAAATATGCATTTATATGCACTATTTAAATCGCGCTTTTTGAACCTACAACCCTTGAAACGCCTAGATACAAAATATCAATGCGTTAACTACAAGCAAAAAAATTTTCCATTATATGCAAAATCCGAACCCTAGTTATATTGCACATATAGCGAAGTAGTTTAGCATGATGTTTGACTAGTTTTTTCCGAAATATTTTATTGAAATAACCCGCTAAATGAATATATATAATCAGCATTTCAAGTGTCCTTGTAAGAGGAAATAATTGTTTAAGCGATACACGAACGACAAAACACATTGAAAACTATTAATTTATTTTCTGAGCAAATTAATTCCTAATTTCGCGTGGCTGTTTTTTTTTGTTTTTTTTTGATTTAATGATTATTTTACGCCTTAAATTTGACATTAACTGAAGGAAAAAAAATTAAAAACTAACTGACACTAAACTAGGTCTACTTGGAAAAAGGACGAGGCCAAAACGTAACAAGGCCGAAATCGTCTCACGGCAGAAACGTATCCGGGGATCATTGAAGCCGAACCTCCGTGCTTTAATTTTATTTCGTGTTTTTATTTATTTTTATCATATGTTTATGTATATTCAGAGTACGCTAGAATACGCATATAAGTGCTCTAGGATATACTTATTAGTGAAATTTTCAAATATATCGATAAATAGATGAAGTACTTAAATACAAAGAAATCGGTATCCAATATTAATTTACTATTTATACAAGTGTACATTGCGCAAATCACTGTTGCATCCTAAATCAGATAATGATAGTTTTTAAATTGGTTAATGATTCGTATAAAACATTTTCTATTCACCGGTACTAGGTTGAAAAAAAAAAAAAAAAAAAAAAAAACTTCATTAAGTTTCCGTAAGAAATTGTCTAGAATAGCGAATTATTATTTTATGTATTTTGGCGACAGAGATCCCCATTAACAATCGCCAGTAAATAAAAAAAAAAACATATATATATATATATATATATGTATATTTATTTAGACGTATATGTATATATTTATAGATAATATATATGTTTGTATGTATACATGTTGCGGACAGATAGATACAAATTATTTTTCAAATAATACAACGGAAAGAAGGGGAAATTAAGTGGAAAACGAGGTAGGAAGAGGAAGATGGAGAAAATAGATAAGAAGGCAGGAAATAAGAAAAATCGAAAAAGAAGTAGAACATAGAAGAAAATCCAAAACAAATGACGTCGCCATTTTTATACAAGCAGCTTTTGATATATGAACAAAGGGAAAAAAGTCTGCCTTTAAAACGAGGCTTTCCTTCTTTTCAGTCTTGACACAACACACGCACAATCAAATACAACGTATTCTCGTTCGCCATATTTCCTTATTCCAGAGAATCGACTGGAGAACAAAATAAAAAAATACCATCGGCTTCCTGAACGAGTACCGTATCAAAAAGAGTTCACGTCATGCCCGCAGTTGAGTTCACGCAGACCAATTTTCGAATTGAGACTTAAAGAAAAATTGCACTCGCTTAACACTCCCTTAACACTCGCTTAACACTCGCTAATGTTTTAACGAGACTCGTTCTATTTGTTAATCTTACGTAGACAGCTACTGACAAGTGCGAGAATGCGCTAACTGGATTCGAATTTTCGCTAGATAGCCACCGAAAGCCAAGCAGCGAGTATATCAGTTCGCCCTTTGCAGCATCCGGCGCTCAGACAGTTTAACGCTGCCAGAGACGAACATTTCACCATTCACTACTGCCCGATAAATCGTCAGAATTTTGTCGCACCTTCAATTTATCCCAAGTCAAATTACTTCACCGCATACATTCGTCCGGTAATGACAGAGTTAACCTGAGCGCGAAATTCTTCGTAATTATTCAAATCTCTGCCCGGGTGTCGTTCTACGCTTCGGATGAGCTGAAGTTGCAATTTCAAGGCGACTTTACGCGATTAAACATACTTGAAGGAAAGGTTGTCCTCTTTTGGGCATGGATCGTTCGGACGGTAGCGAACGAGGGTTTTTACTCTTAATTTGTAATATCGTATATTATTCTCGCCCAGCATTAACATAAATGAGTTTATTTAGGTGTTTAAACAATTCTGTGTCTTCATTTGTCTTTTGCGATATTTTTTTGAAACCTAGGTAGCTTCGTCAAGGAATTATTAAATATATAATTAAACTCATAGATAACAGAAGAAATTTCAATAAACGTATCCCCAAATAAACTCGCTAGATACGAATGAAAAAGATAATATAATAAAAACCAACTTTAATAACAAACAAATATAAGGGTAAAAAATAATTTATAACAATAAATTAAATAAATACCTTAATTAGTAACGTTTTCAGGCAATGACCCATCATCAGCTAAAACTAACTTAATCAAAACACAAACCACAGGTTACACTTTAAATGACGTAGATTTTGTAGTTTGTAATTTTTTAAATACGGCTGACTATACATTAACAAAAAAAAATAAATAAAAAGAACCAATAATGCATTTGACCGACTATTAATATTAATCATCTTCGTCCGTTTCGTATTACTAATGCTAACGGAACTCTTAAATTTACATCGGAAAAATCAGTTTATCTGTATTTCACGCTGAAATCGTTATTTCAAAAAAATTTTAAATATTTTAAAAAAGTGAATAACCCAATAAAATTATGTAAAATACGTGTTTTGTGATATTATTATTATTATTATTATTATTATTATTATTATTAGACAAACACTGTTATCCGAGTTAGTCTTATGCATTTCGTAAACTTTACTACAAGTGTGTTCTCATGCGCAAAACCAGTACTATTCAAGGCTCTGCAGCCAAGTCCGCAAATAGAACATGTTGCTGGTGATTATAAGAAGCTCTCTAGGCGCGGTACCCTGCACAGGTTTGTTCAAGACTGGGGCATGCAGGGCGTTCCCTAAATAGGGCTGTTTGGACACAGAAACTGCTGCCAGAAATGCCTGCCGTCTTGTATCTCTAGGACATTAACGACCAGAGGGGAGCTACGTTCCAGTGAATCCACACCTGTTCCCGACACCACGCTCAATCGCTACAGGACTCTAATCACACAAGAGAAAGGGAGACTATAGGGATGAAGGAAAAGGTAAATGAAGTGGGAAAATTTTAGGAAGATCGAATGGATTTTAGGAAGATTTTGGTTGTAAGATTTTAGTTGAAATGCATAGTCTGTGCGGAAATTTGACAATGTGGGGATGGACGCATAACCATAACCATAGTCAGCACCATACATACCAGAATCCGATGGTATCCATAGGGAAGACGACCGGTGTAGATGCATAGCTCACATTGCTCGAGAGCAAGGAAAAGCATTAAGCTTGAGATAGAAATTTAGAAATTTTGGAAATGAAAGAGGGGAAAAGGAAGGAGAAACTTCCCTGCATTTGCTTAAGATGCTAATGGGGGAGTGGTTTATTTTCGGAGTATCCATTCTTCTAGGACAATTGCATACAAGTGCTAAAGAGTCTGCCCTACCGTTTGCTATTAGGGTAATAGCGGGGCCACGCGATATTATAAACATTTTTTTCTTCGCTGGCAGCTTGTCACGAATTGTCGAGCAAAGTTATTCTGCTATCCACTGCCCGGTGATCTTATTTGCACCAGTGTCTTTCAATATTATGTTAAATCAAAGTTTTTTTCGACGCGAAAAAAAATATCCTAATGAAAAGTAGACTAGACGAACAAAAATGAAAAAAAAAAAAAAAATCCGTATTGCGAAGGTTTCGTTTGCAATAGAAAGTTTTAGTCGGTGGACTAGAAAATGGAATTATATCGGATATGAATTTCGTAAGGTAAACTACTAGAGACAACTGAGACTGATCAAAAAATGCTACGTGAAAAATTCGTGTCATATCTCTTATTTTTTATATAAGCTAACAGGGTTTCCAAAAATTTTCCAAACACATTTTTTTCTCATTTGAAATTCAACATTAAAATTTTCACTAGAAAATTGCCAAATAACGTTCATAAAACACTTAGCAATATGATTCGTGCGCATCATCATCATCATCGTCGTCGTCGTCGTCGTCGTCGTCGTCATCGTCGTCACCATCATCATCGGTATTTCAGTATTAGGACTGATTTTATTTCATGATAAATGCGCTTTCTAATCCGACCGGTTATCCGTTCCCGAGTATCTCTTTAATTGTGTATTCGTTAATAACGTGGCGACAATTTTTATAACGAAAAAAGGTTTTTTTTTCTTTTTCGGTTAACCGCACTGAAGAAATAAAAATTTTTACAGACAATTCAAATTTATCGCGAAATAATTTGAAAAAATTCGTATTCATAGTATTCCGTGTTTTCTCCAACTCGAAACGCTCGAGATATCTTTAAAAAAGTGACGACCCGTGTAGAGGTGCGATCATTCATCACAATCTAGGAGGATATATTGCCCATAAGAATTAGCTTCGGAGCGTTTTTATTGGGCCATCGTCTTATGCAGATTTCTAAATCGATTTGCCTGATTAAGGTTGAACTGGAAAGGATTTAAGTCACCCGCTATAAATTTTCAAGCAAACGAATCCATATTAAATTGCGATGATCCGTTTCTATTGTATATTTTGGAATAAATCTTAACTTTTGTTTTCAGAAATATAATTAATCCTGCTAATAAATCGTGCCATGTTTTTGGGGAACACAGTCATTCCATAATCATGATGTACTTTAGTTAGTAATTAATGCACGAAGAATATGGAACTGTGTTCTCTAAATACCGATTAATAAGAGTTTTTAACTGAAAAATAAGGTTAAGATATATTACAAAGACTAATTGTATAACAGAACCGGCCAACCTACGCTGTCATTTTGTGTCTCCCAAGATAAAATATATTTTTTTTAATCTTAAATATCTGCGCATAAAAAACTAATATCGTTGTATTTCAATAAAAAAATTTTAGCTCAAAGAATTTTATAGTTCTTTCTAGAAATGTGCTTTACTAAAAGTAAATCCATGCACTTCTTCGATAGATTGCGGAAAATCAGTATATAAAAAATATTGAGCTAGCTAAACCAAGTGAACAAAAACAAAAATGAATCTTTCCTCATAGGATTAGTTTTTCTGTTTACGGTAATTTGTTTTTTTCCTACCCTGGGTGCGCCAGCGGCCTTGAGCCAACAACATGAATAATTAAAAGATAAAACTAAATAGCCAGGCGGTCAGAAATGGAAAAGACAAGGGACAGCAGCAACGGAATAACTGAAGGCAATGGCAAGGAAAGGTGTAGCGTTAAAAGGAGTAGGAAAACCCAAAACTAAAAGTTGGGCGTAAAGAAAGGAGCGTATTTTTAGGTGGTTGTTATTCTATTGGTTTACACACAACAACAACAATAATAATAATAATAATAACTATCAAAGTTTTATATTATGAAAAAAGATGTAGAGGATGCCCCTGCAAAATGCGTGGAATGGATAAAGAAAAAAATATAGCATGTAACTCGGCATAACAATGTCGTTAAGATATTCTACAAACGGTAACAGAACCATATTATAACTATGTGCCAAATGAAGTAATAGATTATAATAAAGACATCAAGATATTGTATGACAGAAAAAAAATGTCCGATAAGAGGGAATATCGGCCATATTTAATTGTTGTAGAAAAAGGTTTGAAACAGGCAAAAATAATAGGTGTAATCGGTAAAGGGTAATCGTCCGTTGCTGACAAGCCCAGGGAAAACCGCAAACAAGAAAAGAAGGAAAAAAACAAAAGAAAATATATTGATCTGGCTAATGAAATAAAACGAATCTGGAACAACATCGATAAAGTGCCGATAGTTCCTTTGGTAATATCGGCGACGGGTTCTAATGATAAACGTTGGTATCTCTTCGAACTCGTGGATATTACTTATTTATTATTATTATTATTATTATTTAATTGGGATCAGTTTGAAATTTTAGCCATGTATTTTCCGATACCCTACACAAATCTTTCGTTACCGGTCAACCGCTGAAAATCGAAAATCAATTATTAATTATAATTACGGCACGTATGTGAGAACGAAAACAAAGACGATTATAAATAATAACATAAATAATACGTATTGTCGGCGGCAAATCCGATGGTGGCAGGATACGGCGGAATTCATTGCGGTTGCGACATCCAGGACCTCGGGGTTGCGTGAAAGATACTTTCTATGAATTCGTTGCTAAATCGCGACTTAAAAACTTGTTTATATTAAACAATAACTTCGGAATAACGTATACTGACGAAAATAAATTCCGAAGCAATACAAAAACGAGCGACTTTTTATTCACGACCGGAATCGATTCAAAGGCGAACATTATTCAGCGAAGGAAAAAAACACGACTGGACTCTAAAGAGAAGTAATTACTGGAACCAAAAGTAAGACGAGACTGACTGTCCAGCTAAAAATCTTCATTCGATCTCTGGTCATTTCCTTTTTTCTCTTTCCGCCCCGTGACTGCCGGCCTTTATCGACTCAGGTACACGCTTCCTCTTGCGGTGATCGATGATTCGTTAGTCCGACCGACAACAGGATCTCACCTACACGCACATTTAACCCCGCACCATCTTTTCAAAATCGATTAATTTTATCTTATTATTTTATTTTTGATTTTCTTCTATTATTATGTTTTAATTTTACCCTCAAGCCATTTAAAGGACACACATTACAAGGTATAATACGGAAATAATTGCACGATGCCACGCGCGTAGAATAGGAATCGATAAAAAAGTTTACACAGAGATGTAGAAATCGGTGATCTGTGGATACATGTGCCATCGTCGAAAAAGTGCTCGGAGAAGATGTGGTTAAAATCTAGTGAAATACTTGACGATTCGCCCGTATAAGTACAACGTAATGATAAAAAAAAAAAACAAACCCGGTCGAGTAGAAATCAAAGAAAAAAATGATAATAATAACGATAATAAAGAAATAAATATATATTTGAATTATCTGCTTTTGCTGGCTACAGAAAAATACACATTTTGAACATACGCGGCATAGTAGAGTAACGTACCCTTGACGGGGTATCGGGAGCTGTAAAGTTAAAATTAAGACTAAATAAGTCTGAAGAGAGAATATTGGGGTCAGTTTCTTTTTCTTTTTCCAAGACTTCTCTCTCTCTGCCAGCCAATTAATTTCAGGCCAGATAAACTCGAGAACGATTAGGGGATTCGGAACGAGGCAAGTCTCGAACCCGTGATCTCCAGTTAGTGGTCCACGAACTCATCTGGGTCGGCTAGGTAAGTGCGGCACGATGTCTTGTACTTTTACTTGTTCCACTTTCATTTTGAATGCGGTCGATTAATAATTAATCGGAAAACTATTCGTAATTTCGGCCGCTGAAATTTTAACGTCTTGAATTCTTCAGATAGACTGTTCGATTTGCGTTGTCACATCCGCACTGGAGAGATTTTATTCGCGAATTTTGACATGTACTACTTACTTACTTAGTGAGGAAGCGCTACTCGGTATTTAATTTGGTAATTGGGTTTTTAAGGGCGGGTTGGCCGGTTTTTAATTGGTAATTTATTAGGACATTTTTTTCGCTGTTGGGCGATAATTTGTTTAATCTTGTTACGTTCGCCTGTTTAAACTGTTTATTATGCGAGCCAGCAGCAGGATTTATTTGGTGCGGAACAAGAAAGTTATTGTTCGCCGGGTCCGGACAGCAATAAGTTCGCTTCGGCTGCTATGCGGCGAGTTGTCTGTGCGAGTTTATTGCGGCATTGTGAGGGGAAACTTTTAAAAAGATGTGTATACATAAATTTCAAAGTTTACCACTTATTCTTCTCTGCGCACTGTATTTCATTTTTCATTATTTTTCTTCTTATTGCTCCGGTCGACTTTTGCTTTATTTTTTGTCGGGGGCGCAATTCGTTTTTCCTCGACTTCTTTGTTTCCTGTTGAAAATTCACTATATAAAAGTTACCTTATTAAAAGTCCATTTCCGCACCTACTACAAAGACTTAAAAGTTGAAAGCAAAAAAGCCACTGCAAGACGCATGCCGACTGCAACATCCGATGCCGGAAAATTCGCAATTTTCATCTCTCCGGTCTGCACATAGAGCGATGAAGACACAAATATTTTAAATTAACAACTAACTTCTTTTTCACTGTCTTCACATCCGTTTAAAAGATGCGAGAAAGACGCCGACAGACAGAAGGAAAGGAACAAGAAAAAGGGAAGAGAAACAAGGCAGCAGAAAGAACGGAATTATTGTTTTTTGAGATAGGAGAGAGAGAGTGGCGCGAAGCACAAAGGCCAACTAGAAAATAACAGTTGTAATAAATGTTAATAATGGCGCGAGCCATTTCGGATGACTATCGAGCGAGACAAGACAAAGTCGGCCTAATAACGTGTTCCAGAAACTTTAAACATTAATGGAATACAGTCGACTTCAAAAGAGATACAACACTTTTGCCAATTATAGTTTGCGATAACGTCGACTGCTTCCTACAGGTTAATAATCTCCGGTCCTCGTGGGAGATTACCGGCACTTAATAAAAGCAACGACTGTGTAATATTACTCTAGCCATCGCGGCCCGCTCTTTAGAATCGTCTTACTCCGACCAATAAAGATACGTGTTTTTCTCACTTTAAATTTCTCTCGCTCTTTCTAATGACTCACTAAAACTATCTCTAGTCGCTTTTTAGACTCGATCAAATCGAATAGAAAATCGAGTAGCCCGCCGCCACCCCCCCCCGACTTTAAATGTTACAAAGAAAAAAAATTATTCGTGAAAACTTTCATAAATATCGTTATATCTTCCGGCCTCGACCGAACCTATCGCATGATCAAAATAACAAAACGGTCTACAATTTTTCCCCGCCGAAAAAAAACAAAGAAAAATCCGTCAATACGACACGAAGTTTTCTTCTCTGGTCAATGGGGAGTTCCATAAAGGAACAGGAGGTTTTTGACAGACAGATTTTACAAGATACATCGTTTCTAGAATTTATGAAGGAATTCGACCGAAAAATTAGGTAATGTATCAGATCCTCCTTCTTCTTCTTCACGCGTGATCTTCGTCTCGGAGGTTGGCGATCTACGTTGCCAGCACGACCTTTGAAAAGCCATCGGGCGAAAATCATCCATCCAAGAGTTCTGCCGGCGTCCAATAGATCTTTTTCCCGCTTTTTATCCTTCTAGGATGACCACCCGCAAGATCTCGTACTTAAGGCCTCTCATTACGTGATTACCGTAGCTTACGTTCTATGACCGAGCTTAACAGCATGAGTTGTCTTCCAATTCGATCTTGTACTTCCCTGTTCGTGATTCTTTGAATCCAGGATATCCGTAACATACGACGACAGGTGTACATTTTGAACGTCTGTATGCGTTTTTCCAGTGTGGAATCCATCGTCCAGCGTTCGCAACCATACAAACACGTAGCAGTTCAGGAGTCCCAGCCTTAGACCAATGTTCAATTCGCGTCTCGTGAAAATATTTATTCTCATGGTAATAAACGCTGCTCCAGCCTTCTTGATTCGAGAACGAACCTCTTTCTTTGAGGTGCAGTTGTTATCCAGAGTGGTGCCGAGGTATTTGATTGGCGTGACTTGCTCTATTTCTATGCCATTAACATTTAGGGTGCATTATTTGGTTGGCTTCTTCGAAAAAACCATAACTTTTGTTTTCGAAGTGTTCATCAGAAGTCCAAATGCTCTACTATGCTCTCCAAGCTTGTCTATCATTTGTTGTAATACTGCTTGGCTACCGGCTATTATAAGACTGCCGTCCGCATAACGCATATTATTGATTGTTATTCCATTTAACTTAATTCCCCTGTCATTTACATCGAGCGTTTCTTCGAAAATTACCTCCGCATATATATTAAAAAGAAGAGGGGACAAAACGCATCCTTGCCGAACGCCCTTCTTATGGGCGACAGATACTCTGTACTTGTACTGTCAAAGAATCGGAGCTTAACCGGAACAAGGCGCTTCCGTAAGTTGCGGATAATAGGATGACGTACAGATACGTAGGATAGCTGTGAATGAAACATTAGTCGAATAAGCAGTCGCGGACTACGAGCGGCTACTGGAGTAAATCCTTAAGCAGGTGATTCGAATAGTGACAGAGTAAACGGCACAAGGATGAAGAGCGCACAATAACTAAAAAGGTGTACAAACCGATATTTGTTGACGATCGCAGAAATTATTATTTCGATTATTCTTTTTGCACAAATATATTTTTCTTTCAGAATATCTTTTAAAACGATAATTTATAAAAACTATTAAAATCACATACTCCGTTTTTTCCAAAGTAATCTTTTCTAAAATTTGAATATATTATAAGCGTTTGTATTATTTTCAAACTATCGTTAAACATAATTTTCCTTATTAATTTATGATAATTACGCATCGCAATTATAGTTAAATGTATAGGAAACGTTTGTAATATTTTAACTTTTATAGTAAATGAGAAAAAGTTTTGCGCGCTAGAGAAAAGTTGGTAGAACGTTTCGAATACTTCTGCTAACAAATCTGAAAAATCCAGCGATACTATGCAGTATAAAAAATGATATACCAAAACATATTTTCGAAAGTGTGACAGTAAAAACTATAGTCAGCCAAGAGAGCTATTGATAATAAATAATCATGATTTACATATATGAGAGTTGTCAGTTTGTATGTGATATTTATGTTGTATAGATTTTATGATTAGTAATTCTCTGTGTTGAGGGAAAAAGTAGTATATAAAAAATGTATAATACACAAGCTTATGTTGTCGCAATTAAGACGTAATCTTACACTTCCGCTGTTGACGTACATCAGAATTGGATTTGATATTAAAGTGTACCCAGAACAAAAAGTGTAATTGAAAGAGAAATTTTACTGTCTGCTGTCACAATTAATAATTTAGAACAGTGTACTGTACACAGTATTATTTTTTTGTACTAGGTGCTTAACCTATTACTGCCATCTAACAGACTACCGTTATTTAAATATAATGTAATTAATACAGTTTGTATTGGACTAATCGATTTTTTAACTAAATTGCGTTTACCCGTGCAATAAAAGTTTTCGAAGCTTATTAATAATTATTTCCCATCAGTGATACAATTAAGGACTTTTCGCATCGGTATTCTTTTTACTACTCGATTTACTTTATTTTATATATATATATATTGATACTCTCCTCTGTTCTTCTTAATTCCACTTCGGCATTAGGCTTTTAAATTATTTTATTTATTTTTTTTTTTTTGTATCAACATATGTGTATATAAAAACCAGACGTCTTCCTCACAGCGGTTCGACCGAGTGTCCACGGCAAAAGAAATTCACAAAAAAAAACAAAAAACTGAAGAAAAGAACACCATAATATATTTGGCCCGACTAGATAACATAAAAAAACAGTAAAAAAATGCCAACCACGAAGGCAAAATAATAGAAAACGGTACAATTTTTTTATATCCACCACGCTGCCACTCGGCGTAGCGGCAAACGGTCCCGACTAGAAAAGCTTGAAGTACACAGTTGCTCGCGATCAACCGTGTCGCTTCAGCACAAAGCGGTAACCTGACTGCTCGGACGAGCCACCGCTGACCAGTAGCTCAATCGATCCCGTACGCTAGCACACATTACGCTGACTGGGGTTTTTACCCCTAAAACTTAAACTAACGACGATCGTGCTTTGCCTAGCCTGATGCAGCAGAGTACCGCTGTGTTCGGCTATACTCTCCTACGTAACTCTTCGGTGGTGCGCCGCGTCGCGCATATTAGCGAATGTGCATCCGACTGAATGCGACGATGCCCATTCGCCGAGCCAAAATGAATACGCTCGAAAATATCGGGAATCCGGCGGCATTGTCAGATTGCTTCCCTATCGCTAATCGCGATAATATACAAAAAGAACAATTGTTGCCCGAGCACGCCAGAGAGAAATGATTTAAAACAAACATTAATTTTCTTCCCAGGCAACAATCATACTAAATGAAGCGGCAAACTGCCGAATCCGTATCACTGCCCCACCCTGATTTACATCCAAAACTGAAAGTTTTGGATGAAAACCCGGTGCTAAGAAAACTACGGATTCGGACCACCTGAGGTCGAGTTCACAAACCTGAACACAGCACTCCGCTAGGTGCCAACATTTACGCCACACATTTTCCTTATTGCTAACTAACTGGGAGACTGCACACACCCATCGGATCAAAAACAGGGACTATACCACGAGCCACTGAACGAAACTAAAAAAAACCGAAACATTGGTAAAACTATGAAACCACTCGCAAAGGCGAGGAAAATATATAATGAAAAGCCAGTAATTATATTAACCTCAATGGAAAAATCCGGAACAAAATAAACTAAGTGGATGGAAAAATATGTCGCCAGCGAAAAACAAAAATTGCAAAAATTGATAGAAAATATGGCACGATATAAGTGCTTGAGCAGGGACTAAATTTCATAGGCCAAAGACATCTCCAGGACAGCGTGTAGAGTCCTCAGCCGACTCCCGGAATAAATAAATAAATAAATGGGTGGGTGGCTCTCTGGCTGCACTCCACATGGCGATGGTAGTCGACCGGGCTCTAACAACGGGTACAGACCCACTTCCCCCATTTGGCTTACTGGAGCTAGTGGACCTTTCCGACACCCCCAGACTAACACGTGTTTGCCAAGTCCTCAGCCGTCCCACCGAAAAACGACAACAAAATAATGAGTGGCACTCAGGCTTCACTCCCAGAATGGTGGCTGACGACTGGGCTTGACACCGCGACCAATCCCCCCTTGACCTGCCCACAGGGGCCCCCTAAAACAACCGCACCAACATCACACGTGGTCCCTGGCCACGTGGACACAAAATACAAAATTCAGAAATATGACCAAACGTTTGGGGAAATAGCCCAAACACCAAATATATAAATAACCTCACGAGAAGACTCACGGACAGAACAAAATATAAGCATATTAATATCGCTACCACCTGTTTCGTGGTGCGCAAAAACCGACAATCAGGAAACCATAAACAATAATAATAACATGGCGAATTAGAATGACCGATACTAACAAAACATAATACTGGGATCCGATGGTGTTAATTCACAATCGACACATACTCCAGCCAAGCACGACTTCAGCAAAACATTAATTCTCTGTCTCCGCCGTGTTGGCTCACGCGTCTCATTCACTCTCTCACTGCAGTCTCCATAACAAATACCTATATTAATTAAATTAATGCCGGAACAAAGTACAATGAATTAAACATCGGCAACACGTAACTATAAATGTAAATAGGGTCACTGCCCACATCACCCATCCATCGGACTAACCCGAAAAATGGAGAAATTCATAAAGAACACATAAAAAATGCTAATAATTCATCGCCACATGGCGGACAACAACCAATAAATTTACAACAATCATGATAATTAAATAGTAATTAATAACTTATAAAATAAACAGGTCGCCAACGTGATCACCGCGCCGACAATGATCACGTATACCAGTAAGCCGATGCCGCTAACCGGCTTTTGTTACACCGGTTATATAACGTTCTTAATCAGTTAGGCCACGTACACCGCACATAACTGTGAACGCATGTCTAAGGTGGTGTACCAGGGTCTCAAGGATGTTTAACTGTTAAAATTTTCTCTTTTTTTTTTTTTTTTTTTTTTTTTTTTGTCTTAATTTCGGAAGAACCAGAAGAAACCGAGTCCTAAAGCACCGATTTGTGCCCAGGCAAAATGAATAAATTATTTCTTGGTGATTAATTTAATTTTTTAATCCCCCTTACATTGTAAACTCTGTGAATTGAATAATCCCGCGACCGCGCTACTTCCGAAATCATGATAGCGAGTTAACCCCGTCGTTGGTTCGTTGTGACCCCATCCCTGCTGCGCAGACGCCTTAGGCGTAGGTTTTTTTTTTTTTTTTTTTCTTTTTTTTTTTTTTTTTTTTTGTGTGTGGCCATACCACGGAAAAAGATGGAAAACATTTCGACAGGACTAACATAAGACCTGGAAACTCTGTGAATAACGTGGAAAAACTTGACTTTCCGAGTCGCACTGATTCACACGTACCCAGACGCACCACGGTCGCGGCCAGATGTTATTACAAAATGGAGCACCTCTATAATAGGTTCCGTGGAAACATACGCCGTGGCCGCCTCCAAGTACGCCGCCAGATGTTATAGAAGACATGGACTACCTTTAAAGGATTTACAAATCCTACGCAGCCGCGCTAAAGAAAAATAAAATAAATGCAAGGATGCCAACGAACCAACTCCAGACCCTTACATCATGACTTCCTAGTTCTATATTAACGTCACGAGACTCAGATTTCTATTAGTTGGGACAATTTGTTACCTTGATGCATTCGAACAGGGATTTATATCATTACTCGGGATGTCATGTAAACAAACCAAAAGTGTTGTCGAGTAAAGAATCATTTTAACACTTAACTGTACAGTGGGTTAGTGACTATACACAGACGTAGACTATACAGTATAAACAGGAACTATACAAAACATAACCATACACTAAAGTACGTTGACTTCTTTGATCTATGACTCTCCCCGACCTTTCTATTCCATGTTTCACGTTGTCCCTCGTTCCAGCGACTAACCGCTGCTCTTAACTTTCCTAAAGGTGGTCAAGCCACCTTGCATACCTTCCCAGGGCGCATACCACCCATCTATTTCGCCAATTGAAAGTTTGGCGCTTTTTGATATACTTGTATATAAAATAGAAAAATGTACCATTTGCCTTAAGTCGCATATTTGAGTTTTTTTTTTTTTTTTTTTTTTTTTTATTTCGGTACCAGTCGTAGATCAATTCAGTTCCTCAACACCATTCGTTCATTGTGACGGTCTTCCTATCCATTGCATGCATTACTTAGGATTCCTTTGGAAAAATATACATGAGACGACATCACAGAGAAATATTTACACAAGAACAAGCTTCTTCGTCTCGTAGAAAAAACCGAAAAGAACGAAGTCCGGAGCCTAAGGTTCGGTAAAATATTTACAAATTTGATATCGACAACACTACACCTAGAATAATTTATGTACATTTCTGATTTCATTTATTTGCATCGTCATTTACAAAAATTACGTCATTATACTTTAGCCTACGCTGGCCGCAAATCAATAATATTTCTCGTGACAACATGTCCTTGTTGCTTTACATTTTTTAGCCGGTACGCATTGTTATGCAATCGGCCTATGACCTCAAAGGGTCCGACGTAAAGTAATTCCAATTTTTTCATCCGTTTTCCCGGACGGTTTGAAAGAACATGATTCTTTATAAATACCAGATCCCCTTCTTTAAATGTAACTAATTTGTTATTATTGTCAAATCTTTTCTTGCGAAGATCGTTTATCTTTTCGAGACGAGCCCTAACCGTTTCTATCTTTGCCTGAAAATTTTTTCCAAGTTCTGACGACGGGAAATCGACCCTGTCGGTCACCGCGTCTTTATATCCTGAACTATATACAATCTCCCGAGGTGTAAACCCCGTAATCGGGCTTGGTACGCTATTTAGGCACGTCTCCACCCCCTCGATATGCGTCAACCAGTCCGTATGCCTCGCATGACACAGTCCCCGTATCATTTTTCCGATTTCAAAGTTTATTCTTTCAGTAGGGTTGTTTTTTGGGCAATAGGCGGCTATGTGCCGAACCTCAATGCTCCTACTCTCGAAATAGTCATACCATTTTTTACTCGTAAATATCGTAGCATTGTCTGAGACAATTGCCTTCATCATACCTACCGATCTTATGAAATCATTTATTTTTGACAGGATATTTTTTGTATTTAATTTCCTGACGGGGTACAACCTTACGAATTTCGAAAAGGTGTCAAACATAACGAAAAGCTGACTCATCCCCTTCACCATGGGCAACGGACCAAATGCGTCGACGGTGACTATATCGAGTGGGTTTCGCGGCGAATAGCTAGTTAACGGACCCTTCATTGTGGTGTTGTATGGTTTGGTTTGTTTACACAAATCGCACCGATCGAGTAAGATATTAATTTGATGTCTCATCCGGGGAAAATGACACGTGCGCGAGATTAGCAAAAAGGTACGCAGTCTACCGGGATGGGCGTTACGGTGGTGGAGAACCCAGATTAATTCCTCGACATGTCTAGCCGGTATGCACAAACGCCACTCCTCATCCTCGTTTCTGCGGAAGAATAAAATGTTTTCGTGTATCTTATAGAACTTCTTTAATTTGTTGTTTACGTCAAAATCCCGAAACACGCAACCCCATGACTTATCGGAGCGTTGATCCCCATCGATATTACTGAATAATTCCCCAAGAATATCCGTTTTTTTATTTCTTGAAAAGTATGCTATTAAAGCGCTATCTTTCTTGATTGCAATATCGGGGCCTAAATTACGCGTAAGCATATCCGCGACCACATTCTCTTTTCCTGGCACATATTCGATTGTTAAATTGAAATTTTGCAAATAGAGAGACCAACGAGTTAACCTGGCATTTTGCCACTTTGATTCTTTCAGGAATTTTAAACTTTTATGGTCTGTTAAAATTTTTACGGGATAGCCCTCTATTATAATTCGAAATTTCTTTAGACAAAAGATGACGGCCAACAACTCTTTTTCCGTTGTGAAATAGTTCCTTTCCGCATTATTTAATAGACGGCTCACGAACATTATTGGCCTCGGGTGGTCGTTTCCGTCCAATTGTGACAACGACCCTCCGACCGCCCGATCGGACGCGTCTGAATTTATTATAAAATCCTTATTATAATCTGGTATTTGGAGCCTCAGATGCTCCGAAAAGGCTTCTTTAAATTTTTTGAATGACGTTTCCTGTTCGTCTGCCCACACGAAAAACGTTTTACTCCTCACTAGCGACGATACCGGCTGTAGAATATGTGCGTAATTCTCTATGAACTTGCGATAGAAATTACACATGCCGAGGAACGACATCACTTGGTCCTTATTCACCGGCCTAGGAAAATTTTTTATTTTTGAGATCTTCTCCGACTGCATCGAAATCCCTGCAGCGGATAATCTATAACCGACAAAGTCTATTTCTAATTGTCCAAAGACCGATTTTTTAATGTTTACAGTCATCCCTGCGTCTCGTAATGCATCTAAAACAATTTTAATGTGATCAATATGATCATCCTCTGTCGCCGAAATTATCACGATATCGTCCACATAGGCTAGGACGAACTCTGCACACCGTGGGAATAATACATAATCAAGTGTTCTTACAAATGCACTCGTGCTAATTTTTAATCCGAAAGGTACCACATTGAACTCGTAACACCGCCCCTCGAAAACGAAGGCGGTGTATTTCCGAGAATCAATGTGGAGCGGCACTTGCATAAAACTTGCTACGAGGTCTAGGCTGCTTAAAATTGTGAACTTTGAAAATTTGAAAAATATTTCGTCAATAGGCATAGGTTGGCTGTTCTCCCCCTGAATAATATTGTTGATGTCGCGAGCGTCGAGGCATAGCCTGACACTACCCTCTTTTTTGAAAACGGGGACGAGCGGCGATACGTACGGTGAGGACGATAAACTAATTAATCCCAATTTTAACATATTATCAATTTCGTTCTTCACCGCCGCCCGTTTAGACATCGGAATGGGATAGTTCCTCATTCGCCGAAATATTTCATGTTCCTTAACGGATATTTTATATGTGAAACAGTTACAGTGACCCGGAAAATCAGCGAACACCCCCCGGGCATCCGACAAACATTTTAGTAATTTCGGTTGATTGTCCCTGCTAAATTTCGATTTTTCAATGCAGTCGGAAAATCTCGACTCGTCGAGGTTATATCCGTTATTAATGTTCAAAAGTGGGTCAAGCGGTTTTTTATTTTCTATTATGACGGACCAACTCGCCCATCCGACAGCTATATCAGTAAATTTAATTTCGCTCATGCGTCCATTGTTTTGTAATATTAATGCATTTTTAGAAAAATCCACTATCCCTTCATATTATGCCAAAAAATCAGCACCAATAATTATACATACATTTAACCCACTAACAGAGATACACCTAGCTTCATAAGGTTCGTTATTTATTACTACCTCGACGAGTATCTGCCCACGTACCTTCTTTTTTGCTTTTCCGCATGCACCCAAAATTTTTATATTGCTTGCGGGCAGCACCGGAAATTTTCCCGCACCTGGCATCTCCCGGATGCTATCCCAAAGTTCGGCATCGATAGCTGTGATTTCGGATCCGGTATCTACCAGAGCCCTATAAATTCGTCCTAAAATATCTATTTTAATATACGGGGTAAGGGAACGGAATTGCGATGACGAGGCCGAACATTCATGGTTCTCACTTTTTTTTAGTCGACTCAACATTGACCCATCCATTTCTCCTCTGCTTACGCCATCCACGGGCCGGATGTTAACCTCGCTTAGGCACTCCGAAAAAACTCCCTGCATTTGTTGAGTAATAGCATCAATCCATCTTTGTTAAGTTCGCACCACGCGTGCGGCTCCGTATTATAATATCGGAGGTCACAACGATATTTTATATTATCTAAAGACGATTCGGAGGCTGGCGATACCAAAGTCGCGAACTCGCTCGTCACGTCCAAAACACGTACTCGTTGATCGTCAAGCGACCGAATTCTCTCATTCAACATTTCTAAATTTTCCCAGAAGGAATTAAAATTTCGTTTTTCCCATAAAGGAATCACGGTTAGAATTGTGATTTTCTTAACCCCCCGGGGCCACATCAATTGAATTAATTCTAAAATTTTTTCGAAAATTTCCTGCGCAGGTCTATTAACTTTTAATTCGGTTGTACCGACTGATAGTAAAATTTTTTCGTCTAAATTGACGTATCTATTTTTAACCGCAGTAATGATATCATTTAACGACCTTTGACGGTAACAATATCCCAGACCTCCCCTATCGAAATTACGTGAATCTATATTTAAATAATATCGGGCCATGTAAAACACAGGTCCCTCACACACAATTTGGTGGTCATCCATCATTGGACCGGGCTCACGAGTTCTGATTCGATTTTGGAATCTATTATTATTATTATTGTTATTACCCTGGTAATTATTTCTATTATTATTGTTAACATAGGTACGTCGCCAGCCGCCGTTCGTCCTACCTTCGTTATTGATTGAGTTTACCGCATGCACGCGTGGGTTACGTTCGTTTTTATATTCCATGTCAGGCTTATCCTGACGTATGCACCCCTGTCGATTTAATTCCCTAACACTTCGATATAATTCATCGACAGTGGTACATCTCATCACCATCAATAATTTCTGTAATTCCCGACTATATTTTTTTATTATTATATGAATAAACTCAGTGTCGGAAATGGGAGGACATAAATACTTAATCCGGTCCATCCATGATATCAAGTAACGCTCGATGTCATCAGATGGGCCGCATCTCTCGTCTGAGGAGTATAATCGGCGTCGTACCTCTAATTGGTCGCGCTCACTCCAAAAATTTTCAATTAATTTTAATTTTACCTCCGACCAGGAGGCACATTTCGGCAAAAATAACCGCCCCCAGTCGCCCGGCCCACCGTCCATTCTATGCAGGACCAGCGAAACCTGTTCGTCTACGCTCGCTATTCCGTTATCCCTAATGAATTTTTCTATTCCTTCCACGAACTCGATTACGTGAATGTGAGAGAATTTCCCGCCATATCCGCGTATTTCGGGCTCTACTAAATAATTTGCGCGAGCGTCACGGCCACCTACATTTTGCCGCTGCCGTCGCTCAATCTCGTTGACGCGAGTCCTCAGCTCGTCCACCCCCAGTCCGGCAGACAAATCGGCGTTTTTCTCTAAATTATTGAAACCGTGAGGCAACTTATCGCGTACCACACTAATCACTTCGGCAACCCGCTGGGCCACCGTTTCATTCAACTCGCGATCGCCATCCTCGATTTTTTTTTCTACCCGCGCCAGCCGGCCTTGTTCGCCAACGACGATTTTCTCAATTCGAATCACCCCGGCAGAAAGTTCCTCAGTCTTTTTCTCGAACCCCTCTTCTGTCTCTTCCACTTTGCGCACCCTCACTGCCAGGTCTTTTACATAACCGGTCAGGTGGCGATTTTTTTCCTCGACCTCGGCCACTCTATGTGTCACGGTGTCGCACTTCTCCACCATTCTGCCCACCTGGGTTCTCATTTCACTCTTATGGACGTCCAGTCTGGACTCCAGCTCTTTCAACCCCCGCCGGGTCTCTTCTCGGAAATTTTTAAAATGTACATTAATTTTTTCCATATTTTCATTCATTCTTTTGGTATTTTCATCAATATTTCCATTTATGTGTTTAGTATTTTCCTCCATTTGTTTTGTTAAATTCAGGAGTATACTCTTTATGTCGAGTTCCTCCTGCACTCTCGTCGGCTGACACAAAGACGTCGGACGCAGGCCTGAGAATTCTCCAACCGGACTGGTGGCCTCATACTCCTCGCTCGCGGACTCACTGGGACCGCCTCTACTTCGCTTTTCCTCTTCTTCATCTGATTCACCCAGTATCGGCTCGGGGTTCCGATACGTGTCCCGAGTCGTCACCACCTTAGACGAATTACGTTCATCCATGCCTCAGGCTAGGCAAGAGTTTTCAACTAAACTAAACTGCTTCCCCCTGTCCTGGCCGGTAAAAAGTTATAAATATTTTACATGTAAAAAATTCGACTCAAAAAACAAAAATTTTTTTTTTTTTTTTTTTTTTTTTTTACGTCACCTACGCCATAACCCGGTTGGCGGTAATATTTTGGAAAACAGAAAATATAATAGTACTACTAAAATTAACAACCGGTCAGGACAAGACTAGAACTAAAGACATGACGAAACGTAAACAATAAAATGTCAACAAAACCTGCGCGCGCACCGCTTGGAGTCGCGGCCGCGATCGCTTTTTCGTTTCGGTGTTGCTGGCAACGCCGCGCTGACTCGCCCCGGTCGCTGGCTGATGGTTCTTCCAACCGCTCGATCGACGCGCTCGTGCTATGGTCTTACGCCGCACTTCCGCTGACACAACGATCGGACACCGGACAGCTACCGCTTGGCACCGCGACGAGACTACTGCTCCGCTCCCCCGCAGCTACGAAGCTCCTACGGACTGCCCAGCCCGCTGAGCACGACACGCCCGACGTCGCGTCCTTCGGTCCTCTTCCCCCGCTGATGGATCGAGTCCCTCGGTTCGGGCCGCCACTTGATACTCTCCTCTGTTCTTCTTAATTCCACTTCGGCATTAGGCTTTTAAATTATTTTATTTATTTTTTTTTTTTTGTATCAACATATGTGTATATAAAAACCAGACGTCTTCCTCACAGCGGTTCGACCGAGTGTCCACGGCAAAAGAAATTCACAAAAAAAAACAAAAAACTGAAGAAAAGAACACCATAATATATTTGGCCCGACTAGATAACATAAAAAAACAGTAAAAAAATGCCAACCACGAAGGCAAAATAATAGAAAACGGTACAATTTTTTTATATCCACCACGCTGCCACTCGGCGTAGCGGCAAACGGTCCCGACTAGAAAAGCTTGAAGTACACAGTTGCTCGCGATCAACCGTGTCGCTTCAGCACAAAGCGGTAACCTGACTGCTCGGACGAGCCACCGCTGACCAGTAGCTCAATCGATCCCGTACGCTAGCACACATTACGCTGACTGGGGTTTTTACCCCTAAAACTTAAACTAACGACGATCGTGCTTTGCCTAGCCTGATGCAGCAGAGTACCGCTGTGTTCGGCTATACTCTCCTACGTAACTCTTCGGTGGTGCGCCGCGTCGCGCATATTAGCGAATGTGCATCCGACTGAATGCGACGATGCCCATTCGCCGAGCCAAAATGAATACGCTCGAAAATATCGGGAATCCGGCGGCATTGTCAGATTGCTTCCCTATCGCTAATCGCGATAATATACAAAAAGAACAATTGTTGCCCGAGCACGCCAGAGAGAAATGATTTAAAACAAACATTAATTTTCTTCCCAGGCAACAATCATACTAAATGAAGCGGCAAACTGCCGAATCCGTATCAATATATATATATATATATATATATATATATAATAGGTATTTTGAACGGATGGACTTTAATTATAACTTCCAACTTAGTTTCGAGTTGAATTACTTTGAGCGAGGTTTCAATCTGTAGTATAATTTACTGCTTTCTTGAAAAACTACAAGCAACAGCACGTTCTGATAGCAGTCGAAACCCCTAAATTATTCATAAAATAAAATTTGGTGTAAAAGTTAAAAATATATTGGAGCAACAAGAAAATTAATTTAAATTATGTTTAAGTGAAGAATGTAAATCATAAGGTAAAAAGAAAGTTGAAACTTTCTGTTCTCGTCTCCTGGATTTATATGCTGCTTTCAAGAATCAAAACGATTTTTAAGTCACGCACAACATCTGTTACGTTTATTGAGAAATAGCATTATGTTTTTTTTTGTTGTTTTTTAACCTCAGTTTGGGCATGTCAACAAAGGATCTTCGCTCAGAAACGGCACGAGGGAAAAGAATCAGTTAGATGTAGAGTCGGTGTCAAATATTGATAAGATAAAAGAACTGAGGATAAGATCAAACAGAGGTCAACGGAAACGATAAGATATACGAGGCACAATAAGGATTCTAGTTTCAGTGACAACAGATCGGAGTAGAAAGAAGTAGATTACATTAACGAAGGATGGGCATTCAAGGAGGATATGGTCAGGATCACAGACGGCTTCGTCGTCAGGATGAAGAGGATAATTAAGGCGATAGAGAGCGAGATGAAAACGAAAACGTGAGGAAGGAAGAAGAGTATGATTGAGACGTAGATAATAGGGGCAATAAAGGAGCGGCGAAGTGAAGGAAAATCGTAAAACCAAGACTAGATAGAAAGATTAGGTTGGATGGAAACATGGAAAAGGAACATATTCCCCATATATGAGATCCGCACGCACTATCGTGATTATCGACACTGTGACGAACCGCAGTTGGCCGATTCTTATTAGAGAATTGTGAATGGACACGTTGCGGGTCGCTTGTGATATAGCATACAGAATAATATACGCATTATGGAAATAACCGTAGATTCGCTGTTACTAAATGCTACTTCTTTCACTACTTTACCCCTTTATCTATAATTAGGTGGTCTCCTAAATAATATTCCTGGACGTTTGCAATAATAAAACGAAATTTTAGTAATAAATGAACGACCGAATTAAAATAGCATTAAAGAAACAAATTTTGTGAAAGTATTTAGACATATTTGCTGAAATGTAATAAAATTAACCGTTCGAGGAATAGATATAATCAAGTAAGGTGTAGTTTTGTACAGATCTAGGTTGTTATAGTTTGTCGCCCATCTTTCATGATTTCAACGCTAGAAAATGTACGAGAAACTATGCTAAGATAGATTCTGTAGACTGTCTCAATGTCAGATCAATATCGGTTTTATTTAATGTATCCGAGAATTTTATCGGTCATCACAATATTAACTACTTTGGGATCCTGGTCAAGTCCATGTGGAAAAGTACTTGTGCATACGAAGTTTCACGTTGTAGCCAGAGTTCCAGACTGTCGTTAAATCAGACCGGGAATAATAAGTTGAGGAAAGTAAAAAAAAAAAAAAAAAAAAAACAAAAAAAACCGGTAATACTGATTTTATCCCAGGGTTTATTGATCGATCGGACGTAAGATCTTAATTTTCAATGAATAATAAATGATTGGCTAAAACACAAAAAGTTGGAACGATTACTTCGAAGAAGTACTTTACAAGTAGCAATATTATGCGGTCTAAACGATACTACAAAATTTCGTCGCAGTAACTGGAATGTAGATTTTTTCACTCTAACATCGCTGGATGGTGGTGTTAACCTTATTATATCACACTCTTTACCGAGAAATACAATTATTGTCATTTAAATGTTATTCCTCTTTCTTTTTTTTTTTTCCAGTCTACTGTTCTAAATATAACTTAATTTTGTGATTATTTTACAAGCTGGCAATTTGTATGAAAAAAATGTCACTCGATTTACTATAAAAACGGTTGTGATGTTTTTAAAACTTTAAATCCGAATTATTTTTTATATAAAATTTAATGCAGTCAAAAGTACGCAATGCACCAACACAAATACTTAATAGGTACATTATTTAAGCGTCTTCAGACTGTATCAGAGCGCAGAGCTTATTGCTGCACATACTAATCGTGTCCTCCCCTTCTACATGGCACACAAATATTTTAGTAGAGCAGTTGAGTATGCAATACATTTTCACCACTGCTATCATTTAGATGTACTATATTTTACCTGCCATCGATCTTCAATAAATATGTTATTTCATTTACCTACATAGACGTTTTCAACATTCCTTTTCTTTTTTTTTCATATTCTTGACCAGTGGTCTTCTTTGGACTATATAAACAACTTGACATGAAAATAAGATTTCCAATCGCCGGCGGAAATATCAGTAACACGCTAACTAGATTAAATTCAGTCAAACAGTTTTTTTTCTTTTTCGTTCTTTATTCACACTCTTGGTATATTGTCCGGAAAATTGATTGCTAACCAGTTTGCATAAACGTGCAGACCACTTCCTCCTTTTTCAACTGTACCCTAAATAACTTCCTACGAGTATATAGCATTTATAAGTTTTGGTGTAGCGTTCCACCGCCTAAATGCTAGGGAACATTAACTGCTGTTTTCACGAATTCTAGATTATTAGCTTTATTTAAATATTGTTTTTTACTTGAATTTCTGAACATCTAATAATAACCATATTTTCGTACAGATCCACTAATTAATTATATATCAAAAGATCGTTCTCTAAAAATAGTTAAATGCTTGCCTATTAACCATTCCATTTTCTTCGTTTTAATGTTCAGTTCGTTTCTTTTTTTTTACTTCCACTTCAACCTTTTGTAACTTCCCATATTATGAAAATAATTCAATTTCTCTCTTAGCGGCATTTGAACACTGTGTGTGAGAAATTAACTTTTGTAAAACACATTTCTGGCGCGTTTTTGAAAATCATCTATTCAACCAGTGCGCGCGATAAAGTATATAAATAAAGTATTTGGTTTCACGTTAAATCTTGACAAAGCTTATTACGGATCGATAATTCGAATTTACATTAATTCTCTAGCTACCACTTAGATTCGTCGCAGAATTTATACTGTTTGCATTGTCCAGAATAGTGACGAGTTGATACATTTTCAATGATTTTAGTATAATATATTTCATCCGAACCAAGTGATCCATGTGTTCAACCTTATTGTAAATTAAATAGAGTGCATGCGGATGATGATGCAGTTTAAATTTCGATAATGCAAGTGTTTTTTCATGGAAATTTAAGTAAAAAAAAAAATCAATGTTGTCCTTCTATTTACTATCAGTGACCAGTCAGTATGTGGTTATCAACCTTCAGTGCAGCGGGAAATGTCAAAAACACACTCGGCAGCTGCTCTGTCGAAGGTTTCTGTCAATGTATATAGAAAGCTTTGGTTGTCATAAATTTTCTTCGCATTATTTCCAGCGTAGTGCTACACCGTTGTTATGCACATTTAATAACTACATTAAACACGCGCTAATAATGATTTGCACAAATTTACCTAATCTTTGCACTAAAAACTAAAATATAAAATAGTAAGAGCAAAATAATATGCAATTAATAACATACATATTAAACACGCAATAAAACAGGAAAATGTTAGAATGCAATTATCGCAAAATATTATTTACTGCACAAACAAAAACGTTTGAAAAAGTGTTTAAAAATTAAAAAATTAAATACTCAATCTGATTGGCTGTTTACACTGATCTTGTGTACATTTCTCAATGCGCTCTTAGTGACTTACTAACTCAAAGCAGGTGATAGTCTATTAAATGACAGTAATAGGTTATGCACCTGGTACAAAAAAATAATACCGTGTACAGTACACTGTTCTAAATTATTAATTGTGACAGCAGACAGTAAAATTTCTCTTTCAATTACACTTTTTGTTCTGGGTACACTTTAATATCAAATCCAATTCTGATGTACGTCAACAGCGGAAGTGTAAGATTACGTCTTAATTGCGACAACATAAGCTTGTGTATTATACATTTTTTATATACTACTTTTTCCCTCAACACAGACAATTACTAATCATAAAATCTATACAACATAAATATCACATACAAACTGACAACTCTCATATATGTAAATCATGATTATTTATTATCAATAGCTCTCTTGGCTGACTATAGTTTTTACTGTCACACTTTCGGAAATATGTTTTGGTATATCATTTTTTATACTGCATAGTATCGCTGGATTTTTCAGATTTGTTAGCAGAAGTATTCGAAACGTTCTACCAACTTTTCTCTAGCGCGCAAAACTTTTTCTCATTTACTATAAAAGTTAAAATATTACAAACGTTTCCTATACATTTAACTATAATTGCGATGCGTAATTATCATAAATTAATAAGGAAAATTATGTTTAACGATAGTTTGAAAATAATACAAACGCTTATAATATATTCAAATTTTAGAAAAGATTACTTTGGAAAAAACGGAGTATGTGATTTTAATAGTTTTTATAAATTATCGTTTTAAAAGATATTCTGAAAGAAAAATATATTTGTGCAAAAAGAATAATCGAAATAATAATTTCTGCGATCGTCAACAAATATCGGTTTGTACACCTTTTTAGTTATTGTGCAAAATTCCACAATTAAAATAATTAGAAATGATTGTAACTGTAAGGGACAACAGGTGTTACAGCTACATAATTTAACACAAGTAACACAGGTAACAGACCATTACTGCTTACCAGGCCCGTGCCCAGAATTTTGGAGGTGTGTGTGGGGGGGGGGGGGGTTGAAAATTTTCTTCGCATATTTATTTTATAAATAAAAATACATTTTTCACTAATATTCATGCTATTAATAATTTCCATCATTTTGATTTATATATTAATAATTTAAATAAACGAATTACTGTATAAACATTAATAAAAATTACATATGTTATAGATTATACTCGTAACGAAAAATATTGTATAAAATATTAATGAAGTACCTAAGCTATTTCAGTTCTCATGGGGGGGGGGGGGGGGTTAACCCCCAAAACTCACCCCGTGGACACGGCCTCGCTGCTTACATTTCCTGACAAACACAACAAGGTGGGTAAATCATCAAATCGAAATTCAACTACTTCTCCAAATAGACAGGGCGACTAGAGCAAGCCGCATGCTCAAACAGTGACTTTTCAGATTCCTGTTACTAAAAATTTGCTTCTTCCTTCAGTCAGGTTATTCTTTCCCACCAAAGTGGTGCCGATAGATTCTTTCTTTTTCAATTTGCTTTGATACATTGCCGTATGACTAGAAATACCAGAGTATTCACTGTTGATATATGTATATATTAATTACAACGTAATTAGAAAAAATGTCTCAAAAAATGTCCCTAAAAATATCACACTTTTATTTATTTGATTTGAAAGAAATAAGGATAGGATTTTTGTGATTACGTTATTTTTTTTTGTGTGTGTCGATGCCGGTAAGGATGACGTTGTAAATTTTGATCTTTTATACAAAGTATAGAAGAGGAAAAGACAGAAATGTAAGCAAGGGGGTCAAGGGGCGAAGTCCCTTGCGAGGCCAAAGTGGCCGAGTTTATATATACATATATATATATATATATACATATGTTATATAGGTAGCGCGTGCAACTAAATAAGTGAAAGAAACGATTATCTCTATAATAATAGCAGACGATGATTAAAGGGAATTAAAGTACAAATACTTGTTTTGTTAATGGTCTCATTTCATTAGCTTATTACAACACAGTGATACATATAGTCTATCAAGCAAAGGAAGTCCGTTCGAGTTTCATTACCGGGCATCAATGTTGCTCAAAGTAGTGTACTAGCAACAGGGCGCTTATTAGTGTAATGCATATTTCAATATTACTGAAAAAAATCATATTGTCATATTCCTGTTATTCCTCCCCTTGTCGAAAGCAGTAATCTCGTTTTTTTCAATCTCTGTACGTTCATCCATTCCTTTTTTTCCAACCTATTCACATCCGGGAAGACTATGTGGTGTTAACACAGTCAGTATATATCTGATACACGATGGATTGATTGAAGGTTAACGTGAGGTCCCCCCGATTCTGTGACGGCAGCGCGTTTCGGCGGTTTTATCAACACAGACTTCTTTCGGTAGTTGACAAACTATACGCAGTACGATCAGACAGTGAATCAACTGACAACACTATTCTATTGCATCTAGAGCTAGGAACGAAGAGTTCTTCAGTCGCAAATTTAGTTACAATAAATGAATTGCGTTATGTTTTCTATCCGTACTGGCCAAACTATCATTGCGTGTGTGCATTATTATCAACTGGAAACAACGTTATTTATATTCTAGTTTTAAATCTGTGTATTTTAATAACCGAACGCATTATAGCTTCATGTACCATACGGCGTGATAATGATGGCCGGTGTCGCGGCGGTACATTCTGTTAAACTATTCATAAAATCAAATATGGAATTTTAGATTATCATCAAAAATTTCGACAGCGGCTTTGCGAAGCAGTATTGATTTTTTTACCGTTTTTGATGCAGTTATAAATTCCAAACTTACTTCATTTTATTTGGGTATCTGTAACGTTTCACTGTTTTATAACTGGTCCTCTGAACTATTTTATTTCTGACTTGTTTTAGTAAATTAATTTAGATTTTTTAGTTTCTAGTTTAGTACAATTAAATTTAGCGTAATTTCCTTCATCGACCGTAAGTAATAAAAACTTTAGGAATCAAATTTGGATCCATGTTAAGTGCAACAGTGTTCATTAGAATTGTGTAAAAATTTGTTTATTGCGCAATTCACAAAAATTTCACATTTTAATTATGATCATAATTTAAATTTAAACAATCTTGAATGATTAATTGAAATTTGGGGATATTAAAATGAAACCACCGTTCGCTAGCTCCAAATTGTTTTAGCTTTTAAACATGGTTATTTTATTAATCTCTGTTTAGTTTGTTTTTTTTTTTGTTTTTTTTCTAATTACATTTTATAATATATTTAAATTTACCGACTAGATTACAAAACAATATATAAATATTAAAAAATTAATACATCGTCATTTTTCGGAGACACTGTTTCATAATCATGGTGATTCACCATGATTATGGAGCAGTGTCTCCGAAACATAGTAGTGCCTAAATTGTTTAATACATATATCAATTGTTTTTTAGTAAGTGAATTACTTATATTATTTTATTAATTTGGACAACGTGTCTATATTTAAATTTATTTTTACTTTGTTTATATGTAACTTGGTAACTAAATTCTGTTGCGTGTTCCTGATCATTAGGAACATATAACTTCATACCCGAAAGATCTCGCCCGAAAGAGCTGACCCCAAATGTTCGACAACATTTTATTAATTTTCAGAGAAATAAATTGTTTTGCGTTGTGTTACTCACCTCGAAAATGGACTGCATGTAAGAGCCGTTAACGTATTTTTCGAAACATTTCATCTGCACGCACATGTACACATACGGAATTTTTTAATGTCTCAGTCTGCATTTTAAAGCGGTCTACAGATATATATATATATATATATATATATATATATATATATATATGTACGGCACTTCAACGAGAAAATAAAATATATAAAAATTCATGCTCGCATCCATTTGTTTTCTGCTGGTCTAAAAATCGGAAAAAAAAGGAAAAAGAAGAAAAGGAAAAACAATGATGATATGTGCAAAAAAACATATTATAAACTAACAAAAAAAAACGCGTATGTTTATTGTATTTTTCTGTTTTTCATTTTTTTTTTTTTTTTTTTTTTCGATAAAAACAGCGCTTCAAAGGCAAAAGTAAACCATGACGGGAGATATTTTGGGATTACCGACTCGCACGTTACGTGTAATATAATATTTTAGTCGAACAAAGGCGACATGCAATAAATGCGCGCGAACCCAGACTTGAAAGTGATATTTATGGAGATATTTGGGTGTTAAACTTAAATTATATTCTTCTTTGTTTGTTTAGCTGTTGTTATTGAGCCAATTTTCTTATTTTTGAAGGCGCTGTTTCGAACAAACTTCTAAGAACAAACAACTTGAATTATTTTCAATGCGAAGTACCCGTTATAAATTGAAAGTTTCGAAATATCATTTCTACAAAATGAAAAAAACGACTGACGACGTCTGAATGTTTTATCGTTTTATGCAGTTGCGCTCTTAATAATACACCCTTTACAAATATAGAAACCGGTATTAACGCGATTTTCTAGGATTTTCCCCAAAATCTAAAAGCCATTAAAAATATTTTGATACACTATCGAATTTTCGACGATCGACTCATCATCATCATCATCATCGTTTTGTGTTGACCGTAACGATCGTGGCTACATCAACATTTGTGCGACGATATATTTTTTCCAGCCTATACGGTTTTCTGTTCTTCTTATAATTCGGTGAATTGGCTCTTGGCGTAAATTATGCATCTGGTCTATCCATCTCATTAGGCATCTTCCCGGAGGTCGTTTGCCATCTATTTCCCCCCTAGTATTACCAGCTGTTCCAAACTATCGTCTGCTCTCCTCGTCATGATGTGTCCGAAATACTGCATTATTCGACGTTTGCGTATATTCCCTAACCGCAAAGTTACGCCAACCTCATTCAAGATGGATTTGCTGGTACGCCTTGCCGTCCAAGGAACGCGAAGCATTCTTCTCCATATCCACATGTCCAGACTATCTATTCTTTTCTGATCGGTTTTTCGTAGCGTCCAAGTTTCTGCACCGTATAGCATTATAGGATATATTAATGACTCGGTACTATCTCTATTTTAGTTGTTTTTGTCATTACTTCTCCATTGTACGTGACAGCATTTTCATTGCCTCTTTGGTCAATAATGCTATCGCCACTGCGCAAAATCGATAAAAACAAAAGAACAAACTTATCTGCGAACGTTTTGAAAGTGTACTCGATAAACCAAAACAGAGCTCGTTCGTTTATATTCCGTTGTAATCGTTTTCATGCACGACGCAGAACCCATTCGAAGACACAACTGCACATCCAGAAGTCGAATAGTAATTCTATTAATTACATTTATCGCCCACCAGTACACAAATTTTTACCGAAAAAAGTAGTAGTGGTCGTGCAAAATTTCGAATATTTTGGAGATAAAAGTTTCGTTTTTTTAGCATAAATTCCGTCGAGTTTACACACATTAAAGAAGAAAGATCACACAAATTATACGGCATTATTGAAAGTTTATTTAATGATGCTACGAAATGGTATCGAATCCGAAGGAATCATTTTTTAATTTTTCGTCAACTTCAAAAGTTTCGTTAAGGAAATGACTTATGGTTTAGTTCCCGTCAAATAGTGATCTTTCCAACGATACACATCACATGCCCGAAAAAGAAAATATTTTTTTCAAAATTTTTGCGCTTTCGGCGCCCCGAGGGTCTGAATATAAAGTTGTAAGCTTGGTTATATTTTTCCTATGAAGCGGTCCTTTATTATCAACGTTTTTACTCGAGCTATTACTTACGTAAACTTCCTTTTTTTTTGCTAATTTTGGCCCAAAAGAAGAGGTTTAAATAATTTTTTAACCGTAATTTTTTGAAAAGGATTTCTGTATTTTATTTCATATTTTGAATTTCACTCTTAAAGAGTTATCCGGTGATGGACCTTTTTAAGAATAAGTTTTGAGGCCGTTTTAAATTCCATTCTTTATATTATTGACATTTTTTTTTGTTTTTTTTAGCGCCCAGAGTAGTCGGTTAGCTTGAAGTTATAGATCGTTTTAAGGAGAACTTTAATTGTCGTTTATGTTTAAATTTGAAGTTTATAAGCGTGAGTTATTGATTTTTATTTGATATTTCCATCGTTTCTGAACTATCTTGTTAGAGGTTCCGTGCATTATAATGTGTGTACGGAATCCTAAAAACATGCATAAACTTTAAGATTCATGCCCCGGTAACGCTCGGGGAGTGTTCGAATTGCAAAACTGCGTACTGCTAATACTTTCTTTGCATTTCTTATACATTCTTGTATGCATGATCCTAAGAAACATGATCATACGGTAAACAATTCGTCACTTTCAGTGTCATATTTCGAATAGACTCTGCTAATAATCGGAGAAAATATTTAAATTTTAGTTATTATTATTATTATTATTTTTAAACACTTCTCTAGTATATCTAGGTAGCATAAAGGTCCTGTACGAGCATTTAGCCAATTACAAGCCTGTAGAATTACTCCTTTTCGCCAGTGACCAATCGAACAATATTGCACGTATCCAATATGACGGACTTTTGCATATGAATATACAGTGCTTTATTTAATTGCAGCTTCCTGATGGCTTCCGCTAATTGCTTTTAGGAATGCTTCCAGTTTCTGAGATGACTATTGGCACGGCCTCTACATGACTTAGTTTCCATTATTTCTTTATTTCATTCATTAATGGTATATATTTTCTTCGCTTTTCAGCTTCCACATTCTCTACATTCCTGCTGAGTGCTACGGTGACATCAACAATTTTAGCTTTTCGGTTTTTCTTTTCAATTATTATTACATCAGGTTGATTGCAACTAATCGTTTTATCTGTTATAATTTTCTGATCGTAAATCACCTTTACAGTATCATTTTCAATTATGCTTTTTGGTTTATATGCGTAATACGGCACATCAATTCCATCACCGTTTATATTGTATCTTTTAATAACACTTTGGTGAATAATATTACAAATGTTATTATGTCTTCTCAAGTATTCTCTTTTGGGGGCTAAAGTACCACATCCAACTGTAATATGTTCCAGCGTTTCTTTATCGTTTCCACACATCCGGCACTGATCGTTTATCTTTTCATTAAGTATATACTTTCTGTAATATCTGGTAGCAATGACCTGATCCTGTACTGCAACCATAAACCCATCAGTTTCTGGCATTAACTGACCGATCTTGAGCCACATGTTCGACGCCTCCTTATCTACTGTATCTTTATTCAGTTCTGCTTTATGTTTTTTATGTAGTGCACCTTCGCTCCATCGCTTATGCTTCTCAATCTTTGACATGGTGGTATTTTGTTGTGGGTGCAAAGGGACTTTGACTGCTAAATTTAAGGGTGTTCGTCCTTTGTCGTTCTGGCTGATATATTTGTGTAACTGCGATGTTGACGCTTTTTTGTAAAAAAATTCTCTCATATTGCGTATTTGTATCTCTCTAAGTCGGTAGATATCTATTAATCCTCTTCCCCCTGCTTCTCTGGACAATGTTGTCCTCATAACAGAGGATCTCGGGTGATGTTTCTTATACCTTGTCATTAATGCCCTTGTTTTGCTTTCAAGTTGTTCTGTATCCGTATTTGACCATTTTATTATTCCAAATGTATATGTTAGCACTGGGACTGCATATGAATTAATCGCTTTAACTGTATTCCGCCCATTCAAGTGTGTCTTTAAAATTTGTCTGATGCGTCTAAGGTACTCTTGAGCTACTTCTTGTTTAATCTGCGTATAATCGACTTTTTTGTGTTGGGCTATACCTAGGTATTTATAATTTTCCATCGGTTCCGATGTATCTATTTTAAATTGTGAAATATCTAGTTGATCCATTTTTTCTTTTCCTCTCTGTATATCCAGTATTTTGCATTTATCTAGGCCGAATTGCACATTCGAAAATTTTGCAGTAAATTGTATGAGTTTTTCAAGCTGCGATCTATTACTTGCATAGATTTTTAGGTGATCCATATATAATAAGTGTGAGACTGTGTGCGATTTTTTATTATTACTGTTTCTGAGTGAATAACCTATTTTTTCATTATTTAGTAATGTACTCAATGGGTTGAGAGCCAGACAGAACCATATAGGGCTAAGCGTGTCTCCTTGGAATATTCCTCTGTGTATTTTAATATTCTCAATTTTGATTTCGTTGTTACTATCTGTTACTAACAATGTTGTTTTCCATTTACTCATACACTTCTGTAAAAATTTAATTACCACCGGATCTATCTTGTAGATTTTAAGCACTTCAATTAGCCAATCATGTGGAACACTGTCATAGGCCTTTTTATAATCAATGTATGTCATAGATATATCATGTTTTCTATTCTTTGCCGTTTCCATAATGGTCTGGTCGATAATTAGCTGTTCCTTACATCCAAAGTATCCCTTCCTGCATTCTTTTTGTTCTTCAGCTATAATGTGGTTTTCTTCTATATGTTTCTCAATTTTCATCGCTATACATACCGTCATTATCTTATACAGCGTCGGTAGACATGTTATTAACCGGTAGTTAGCTGGGTCTACTACCTCCGTTTTTTTTTGGTCATGTTATTATTATTATCATTATCATTATTATTAAATCATAGAATTGAATTGAACTCAATTTACACAAATTTTTCTTTGTCGGTCGGCCATGAAAAAAAAAAACAATGCTTGCAGCAGCGTATTTATTAGACGAAAATTATATGTAAACAGTAGGTATTGCAAACTGCTGCTAGAGTGCTCTAATGTCCCGGTAAGGGGGAGTTTGCTGACAGGCCAAACCTGATCTCCGGTAGAAAAGGTGAAGTTCGAAATACTTGGAGACATTTACGACGAATCAAACTGGATGAATACTCCTTTCATAATATTGCGTTCATTTTTAAGGAAACATCCTGTAATAAAAGAAATAAGGTAGAAGGTAATGCTGGCGGTGGTTCGCTTTATCTGAGATATCGCTGACGAAGGATTTCATTCGGATCGAACCTGAAAAGTAACTGACTTTCCATAGCCACCATCTGATATCTACTATGGCCCATTTTTTATTTTTTTCTTCATTCACCCAATATCTCTACCTCGATTTACGAACGCGCTTCCTTCACCGACAAACGACTGGTTCTGATGCACATTCACCGTATCATCGTGCTCTTTGTTTTATGTTTTTATTAATTTTTCAATATTTATTTATTTCTCCTTTTCAATTTATATTTATTTTATTTCATACATGCACAAACATACGAGGTGTGACAATTAAATAACCGGACTAGGCTTAAAAATATGCTTTATTACTTACTTATTACAATTGGCTTTTAATCCCCTTCAACATGCTCTCCTTCTCTATCTATACACCGCTGCATATGAATTTTCCACTGTTAAAAGCAGTGCTGCAGGTCATCAAGTGTCACCTTCTTCAGTAAGTCTGCCGTTTTTGCCTTTACGTTTTCAACAGACTGAAAATGTGTTTCCTTCAATGCACTTTTCACTTTTGGGAACAGACAGAAGTCGCTTGGAGCGAGATCTGGTGAGTACGGTGGATAGTCGAACACAGTAATGCTTTTTTACGCCATAAACTGTTTCAAAAAGAGCGCATTGTGCTCTGGCGCATTGTCTTGGTGCAGAATCCACGAGTTGTTCTACCACAGATCTGGTCTTTTCTTTCTCACCCTTTCTCTAAGCTTTGTCAGAACTTCAATATAATACTTCTGGTTTACCGTTTGACCCTGAGGTACCCATTCAATCATGATGATACCTTTAATATCGAAAAAAGCGATGAGCATGGCCTTCAGTTTCGACTTGCTCATTCGAGCTTTTTTAGCCCTTGGCGATGTGGGGGTCTTCCAGTGCATGAATTGACATTTTGTTTCAGTGTCGCAGTAAAAAATTCACGTTCTGTCACGTGTGATGACTTTTTCAATTAGTTCAGGATCTTCTGTGAATTGTTCCATAATGTCAGAGCAAATGTTTTTCCTGTTCTCTTTTGCTCGTGTGTGAGGTTTTTTGGAACCATTTTTGCACAAACTTCGTCATTTGCAAATCCTCATGCAAAATTTTTCTTATTGTCTCTCTGTCAATGTTCGTCATATCTGCTATCATTCGAACACTGGAACGTCAGTCTTTACGCACAATTTCATTAATTTTTTGAATGTTTTCATCAGTTCTTGATGTCACAGGTCGACCAGAACGTTCATCATCTTCAACAACTTCCCGACCTTCTAAAAATCGTTTGTGCCGTTCAAAAACTTCAGTGTGTGACATGCAATTATCTCCAAATACCTCCTTTAATAATTAAAAGCACTCAGTTTCAGGTTTTTTTTAATTTCACGAGAAATTTTAAATTAATGCGTTGCTCAATTTTTACGCTTATCATAATTGCTGCACTACAGCGCGAGAACGTCTTACTCAAGCAAGATTTAAAAGCAAACTAACCTAGGTAGAAAGACGGGGAATAACGTGCTACGTGCACTGGAAGCTCAAAGTCAACTACATTCCATTCTCGCTCCCCTTCGCCAAGCCTAACGGCTAAGGCATTCGCAGTCCGGTTATTTAATTGTCACACCTCGTATAATTTATCTTATAATACGGAGTAGAAATTGTAAATATATACGTGTAAAACTGGGTGCTCCGCAGCAGCTCCAACGATTTTAGTGAAATTCGAGAATTGAGGATTCTTAGGGTTTAGAAATCGATTGAAAATTCTATGAAACCGGAATAGTGAAGCGACCAACATTCACTTTAGCGGTTATCGAAGTTTTTTAGGGATCATTAAAAAGTAAATAATACACTTTTTTCCGTGATAAAAAATAATACATTTATCTACCACGCTAACTGAAAATTAGCGAATGGAAAGATTCCAAGCAAGGTACTGAAAGGCAGAAGAAGAATCTGGATAAGATGGTTTAATCGGATTTGCAACCTCCCCCGCATGGAAGATGCTTACTAATAATAATAATAATAATTTTTAGGGCAAAGACGTATAATCTTCATTTCGTGATGACATATATTAATTTACGCTTTACGCAACGGATTTAAATATCATATCAGTTCGAACAGATAAAGGATGTTGCTATACGGATGATAAATTTAAAATAATATTTCCGGCTTACGAATATTTACTTTTTATGAATACTGCAAGCTTTCGAGTACGTACTATAAATGTTTCACCGCTTCATTAATCCACTGATTCATTTGCAAATTCAGAATAGATCCAGCCAAAGCTTGGTAAATATTAGATGAGCCAATAAATGTGTATATACATATGTATAGGTTCTTGAAAATGATTTTGATGATAAAAAAGTCCCCGAATTAGTAGCCGGTTTTAACGTGTATCGATGTTTCTCGAAGATGGAGACAAACGGTGTTCGTCTTAGTGACCAAAATCGTATTTACGATATTTTTAACGAAAAGCAAATCGAATAATTCGCTTATTTATCACGTTGAATAGGAAATTGAAATTTCACGGTGAAATAAATCTCTGTTCGCGATATTTCCATGACGCCATTTCGAAATATTACGGAAACTAAAATACACTTTCAAGAAAACTAACGAACAGGCTAAAGCGAACTTTCGTATTACGTGCATATTATTACCTTTAAACTCTGCATTTACCGTTAGATCTTAGGGAATCGTGTCGACTGGATAACACTCTTCTAGTAGCATAGCGTGTGCTTAGCGGTTTGTTGTGTTCGTTCTTTCTTCTCAAAAGTAGTTCCACTCCCTGCTGCCCCGTTTCGTCGACTGGTCTATGCGATCGATCAGAACGATAATTCTGCGCTTTATATATATCTATACGAGGAGAGTGCAGCAAAAGCAGGAATTCTCGGGCATGACGGTTTTACGTAGTCGATAAAGTTAGCAAAATAAACGCGCTTCGCCCGACATAAATGTGAATTAATTTTGTAACGATTTATGCGTGAATCAATTTTGTAACGATTTATGCGTGAATCAATTTTGTAACGATTTATGCGTGAATCAATTTTGTAACGATTTATGCGTGAATCAATTTTGTAACGATTTATGCGTGAATCAATTTTGTAACGATTTATGCGTGAATTAATTTAGTCCTTAATTTATATGTGAGTCAATTTTATAATGATAGCATATTTCCGGTTTGTAATTAAGTGGACGGTAAAAGCACTAGGAGGAATTTTTCGTCGCCGAGAAACCTAGTTATTTCTTTAATCGGCGAAAATCCGATTTTAGTCAACAACAGCAACAGACCCAGAGGTCAAGGATCTAGGCAACGGTACAAATTGAAAGACTGTTTGTGCGGAAATGGTGCGCTGGAGAAGCGGAATCAAGAAAGAAGAAAAAGTAATAGATAAAATCTATACTTGTTACGGTAATAGAATTTGGTAACGTTAATGTGTCCAGGTAAAACTGATTGTTGCGAGTATGAATTTACACTTGTATAATCGTTCGTTAAGTATTTTTCCTTTTAAAGTTAGCACTTTTTTTTATTTTTTATTGTACTTCACGAATTGTAATTTTGATTTTAGAATTATACGAATTTCTTAGGATAAGTTGTTGCATTTATCGACGGCAGTACTGTAGGCCCATAAAACTACGGGGGTCATGGATACGCAACAATATATGTACATATGCATTATATCGATGTCGCACATTCCAATGCAGATGTAAACGACTCTGACCATGGAAGCAATAAATACGGAAAAGGAAGCAAATTAGTTTAATAAGCGTATAATTACATATCCGTTTTTCCTGATTTAGTCGCTTAAATTCAAACGTCTCAATAAATATTAAATGAAATATTAGGTTTTGCCGGGAATTTAATGCTAGACACAAATGTATTAGTAAAGAACAAGTGTATAGCATATACATAGTGAATATCTGAAGCAGACCTGAATTATCGTCTGTTTTGGGCTGGAAAAAAAAAACAAAGATTTATTACAGTAGAAATGAACGTCGCAGTATCCAGCGCGTCCGAATTCGAAGCAAATCTAAATTCGGGCCACGTATATTCCGTTAATTTTTATTAATATTTCTTCGCGTGTTTCTTTCCTAATTAAGAATAGGTGATATCTCCTTTTCGCTGATATATTCCAGAAAAAATACACTAATAAACGCTCCATCCGACGCGGTCATCTTTTGGTATTTTTCCGTTTCACTATCTTTGAAAAATAAAAAAAAACTGAATCGCTGGGCGGTTTTTTTCTTAATTTTTATTTTTGTTTTATATTGGCTTTACATTTCTTTTTTTTATTTTTTTACGTATTATTTACGTATAAATTAGAAAAATGTGGTGTCGGTGCTTTCGAAGTAGCGAACAAATGTGCGCAGTTACAATGATGAATTTAGCATATCTATTTTTGTTCCATTATTTTCGTTAAACTAAACAGGATAGATACATACCGCTTTTAATAAAGAAATACGTTTGGAAAAAAAATTGACGGAGGATTATTTAAATGAACAGAAAGTTAAAAAACTACAGTTTGCAGACAATTCCTTCCGCATAATAAGTCATTATAAGTGTTCAATGGGGAATGGTTTTTAACAAAAAAAAAAAAAAAAACTTTTAGAGAATAGCGCTAAGTTTCTGAATTAATTGAGTAGACGAATAACGAAATTTGAAGACATCATTAAGTAATTTTATGGTCTGTATATATCCGGTGGCGGCGACAGGTGTATATGTAAATTAAAGTGAGAGTCCCGTATATCCTTGATATAGGGGGTGGGGATATTATAAAATTAAGCTCTTTTCATAATAATGGATCTGAAGAAAATATTGCAGGTCTGTCTTTTTCGCTCGCCTTTGCCGTATTTCAATTCAATCTCAGGTATGCACAACCGGAGCATGGACACTTGTGAGCTACTGGACAAACCTCAAAACACTTCCGATGTGACGGGTAAGCAATATTAAGGGCTACCGCGCTGCTACCTTATTAATACTAATTTCGAGAAAAGAACTAAATTGGCTAAACGCTTTTCCCTCGTTAATTAATCAGTATTTCACAGACTAATGGAGAGTGCCAAGTAGGAAAACGACACACGTGGAAATTACAGGTTGAAAAATAATCTTAGGCGGATATCCATCCGCAGTTACTTAATCGCCCGAGTCGACTGTTTTTCACATTCGAAGTAAAATGTGAGGAGATTTAACAACTCTATTTTTACACGTTAAAAAAAAAAAAAAAAAAAAAAAAAAACGGCACAAAAACCTTATTGTTGAAAGTCAAATCTCCTCGATATAAAAAAAAGTCATTGTCAACTCTAACCAGCGCAATCACTAAGTTCCGTAATACAACTGAATTTCCCCGAAGACAAATAAGTTCGAAATCAACCGCAACAATTTTTGACCTCATTATTCCCGGTAACTTAAATTTCTCAATAAATAAATTCAGCAGAATAGTAAAAAATAATAATCTATTACTAATAAAAATTTGCCTAAAAGTGACAAAATAATTTTAAGCATGGAACCTGAAAATCCGATCAAATTTAATTGGCGTAATTCGAGTAAATTGGTCTCATAATTGTCTTAAAACAATTTGAAATAATAAAAAAGCAATTTGAAATAATAAAACAATTTGAAATTATAAAAAACAAAATGAAATTATAAAAAACAAAATGAAATTATAAAAAACAAAATGAAATTATAAAAAACAAAATGAAATTATAAAAAACAAAATGAAATTATAAAAAACAAAATGAAATTATAAAAAACAAAATGAAATTATAAAAAACAAAATGAAATTATAAAAAACAAAATGAAATTATAAAAAACAATTTGAAATTATAAAAAACAATTTGAAATTATAAAAAACAATTTGAAATTATAAAAAACAATTTGAAATTATAAAAAACAATCTGAAATTATAAAAAACAATCTGAAATTATAAAAAACAATCTGAAATTATAAAAAACAATCTGAAATTATAAAAAAATAATTTGAAATTATAAAAAACAATTTTCTTCTATATAATATACCTTCAGAGAAGAAAGGGAAAAATAGAATGAAAAAAAAAAAATTGCTTAACAGAATCTCCCGCGACCTTTTGTGCAGAAACACAACCATTTTGACATGAGAATACATCTTTAGGAAAATTTTTGATCACAGATTGAATAAAGTGTTCCTATAGTGTCGATGTAAATAAAGCGATAACACTTTTGCATGATGTACGAATTTTAGAAAACGTACCTGACCCATAAAACGTATCCTATCCCCGTGTAAATAAATAACAACCGTAGGCGACTATTTCAAAAACATACAATAATCAATCGGAAAACAATACACGACTTTTTAAGTTACACCTATTTACATAGCCCATTTATGCATTTATGATACATATGTATACAATATGGAAATATTACTAGGCGAAAAACAGAAGTATACTACATGATAAAAACCATATGGAAAATATACAATTTTTATAAAATAATAATAATAATGTATTTAGTTTATTATACGCCAATACGTTTCGAATAGATTCGCCGTTATAGCATTAATTATATTGCGATCGTGAAGT
Organism: Icerya purchasi; assembly: GCA_039619475.1. Taxonomy (NCBI): domain Eukaryota; kingdom Metazoa; phylum Arthropoda; class Insecta; order Hemiptera; family Monophlebidae; genus Icerya; species Icerya purchasi. The sequence continues at coordinate 74,184,690 of CM077115.1, read as the reverse complement.
TATTCGAAACGCGTCATTGTTTAATAAATTAATATTTCGTGAAAAGCGTATATTTTCCATAGGTTTTTTTTTTTTTTTTTTTTCATAGCTAGCAAAAATAATGTGTGTAACAAATTTTAACATTAACACTACACGTTGTGCTTTTCCATCGTCACGAACTTTTGAGGATCGCGCTGGCAAAAGAACAAAAGTTCGAAACAAAAAACCGATAAAACACACACACACACACACACAATTCGATAATAATTAATAATTTGGAACAAATGATAAAAAACAAAAAGAAAAGAGAAATGACTCGATAAAATTTTTAGATTTAACACCACGACCGGAAGTGTAAAAAAAAATAAAAACACATCGATATTCGGCCATCAACAACCGCTTCGAGTTAGAATAAGTACCATATTCGAAGCGTGAAATTAAAGACAGGCGCGATACACGGGTTAACTAGCGCGAACACTGAACGATCGAAATAAAATTATAATAAATCCTTCCCCTCTGGCCGATAAAGAAACAATTGATTCGCGTGATTTACCGTTGACAGCGGATTTCATATATACATATTTCTCAGCTCACTGCTGCTTGGCTAAGTGTCGCTGCGAAATTAAAGATAACGTACACATACGGAAATCTTATATCGATATTAACAAAGTAAAAACTCGGTATTTCGTAGTGACGAATTACATATTCGTAGCATAAATAACGATTTAATTAGCAGAAAAAAACTAGAAAAAAAGAAGAAAAAAAAAAGAAAAAGAAACCCATATCTAAAAAGAAGTCTACATATAATAAATTTGACAATCGTAATAAAGAATGTAAAGTTATAGAGTAAATCGTGGAAACTAAGAAATAATTATACGATATAATACGAAATGTATGACATTTTAAGTATTACATTAGTAAAGATCATTAATAATAATATATACATTGAAATAACCCATTACTTAAAATTGAATTATAAAAATTCATGAATTAATACCTCCGCGGTAACATGGATACATGTGTCATTAACGATGATGCGACTATTTCGTTTTTGGTTAAAATATCAACGGAAACTCTCTCTGTTAATCACAAATTGAATAAAATATTTACATAATTTGGTGCAATTAAGTCATTTTCGTAGCTCTATCGATGATCGGTTGTAAGTAGAAATATTTCTTCGCGACGAAAAAAAAACTTCTTCGTGTTGAAAAAAATTTTTAATTTTTTTTTTTATCTTTTTCGGACATGTTCGATGAGAAAAGTAAGTCTCAATTATTATTTAGATTCGTATGCGGTCAGCTATATAGCATCAATGAAGGATACAAGGGGAGCGATAACAAATAGCGAAAGAATGCGAAAGAAACAGCACTATATGGAGCAGGAATATTGAGTCTCAGAAGTGTTGTGGGGGTAGAGAAGTAAACGTTCAGACAATGGAGTGGAACATATTTTGGATTGAGCGCAGCCATAAACATTTTTACACGTCGCATTATATCATTTATTTACTTATTTGTTACAAGGCCGTGTTCACGGGGTGGGTTTTTTTGGGTTACCCCCCCCCCCCCCCCCAAACCACCACCAATACGAGAACTGAAATAGTTATTATAAATACACAAAAATCAAAAATTTTAAATAAATATTGATGATTTTTTATGGTGCTCTTACCTCTATAAGAAGAGAAAAAAAATATGCTCCATATTTTTAGGTACTTCATTAATATCTTAAGGAAAATTATTTTATTACGAGTATAATCAATAACATATGACGTAATTTTTATTAATGTTCATATACAGGGTAATTCATCTATGTAAATTATTAATACATATACAAAATCAAAATGATGGAAATTATTAATGGTATTTTTTTTTTTTTCCTACCCTGGGCGCGCCAGCGGCCTTGACCCAACAACATGAAAAATTAAGAGTTATAACTAAATAGCCAAGCGGTCAGAAATGGAAAAGACAAAGGACAGCAGCAATGGAATAACTGAAAGCAAAATGGGAAGGAAAGAATATAGGTAGCGTTAAAGGGAGTGTAGGAAGACCCAAAACTAGAAGTTGGGCGTAAAGAAAGGAGCGTTCGTTAGAGAGTGTAGAACATTCGAATAGGATATGATTTGAGTCACAAATACAAGAAGGCTCAGAAGCGTGAAGAGAGCAGAAAGAAGAAAGAGCTAAAGAAAAACGAAAGCGAGAAGAGGGGAGTAGAGAATGATTGATTCTAAGCCTAATTAAGGAAACAACAGTGGAACGACAACAGATAGGAATGGATCGAGACCAAGGCAGGAAAAACCGGTTGAATAAGACAGTGGTATGAATAATGATTAGAGAACAAAGATGGATACATGTCAGACCAAAGTCTAGAATGATTAGATCGTGATAGAGAAAGAATGTCTGAGGAAGGGAAAGAGTCGAGGAAAGGACCAATGCGGGCGGCTGAGCGAGCTGAAGAGTCAGCTGCGTCATTGCCCTCAATATTGGAATGACTAGGGACCCATAGAAAGTCTATGAGAATGGATCGGAACGAGAACAAAGACGAGACAAGAGATCGAATAGAGAGGATGATGCCGTCAGAAGTATGAGAAGGAGGAGAGGAGATGGTTTGAAGAACGCCTTTGGAATCAGAAACAATCAGGAATTTGTGAACCCGACTCGTAGTCGATATGAATTGGATTGTACGAAGAATTGAGAAGGACTCGGCTGAGAAGATAGAGCAGAAAGAAGGAAGTCTGAAAGACTCAGAGTGCAGGAACGTAGGAGACGTATACGCGTCGCCCACACCCCCATCACTCTTGGAGCAATCCGAGAAAATTAAGGCATGGGAAGGAAAAGCAGAGTTCAGCCGCTGAAGGAATTCGAAGTTGACTACATTGTGAGAGGAAGAATTAGCTCGGACTGGAAGAGAGGAGAAATTGATCGGGTGCCATATGCTATTAAAATCGAGAGAAAAGTAAGGAAGACTATTATAAGAGGAAACGTAGGGAGAAAAATTGGAAACACGAGCAGCTATATGCGATAAAATCGGAATTCTATTAGTGAAAAATGTATTGTTGTTTATAAAATAAATATCTGAAGAAAATTTTCACCCCCCCCCCCCTTTCAAAATTCTGGACACGGGCCTGATTTGTTAGTTTCAATGTTTTTTGCCTTATTACTTTAGATCGTATTTATTTTATTACGGTTATCGTCTTTATTATAGTTCCTTTATACGTATCATTCTTATCTTTCTAGTTTTTTTCGATATTTAACTACGATCATTTTGTACCATGAATAGTATAGTTCGTCACTGCAAAACATGTTGCTTAACTTTTTACCTTGTTAATAACAGAATATTTCTGATTACAATATTTCCACTTTTAAAACAATATACATTTCTAGATCCTCTCTTTAATACTAGTAATGAACAACGAAATCGGAGTAAAGCGGATCGGCGATAGGGAATATGTTTTTTTCTTTTCCCCCCAATAGACACTAAACTTGAGGTTTAGGAATTTATCGGATGATCGCCAAATCGAAAAGGTATGAATTTTAATTCCGCGACAAACAAGTTGTTAATGTTATTTCTTTTTTTTTTTTTTTGTTTGTTTGTTTTTCTTTTTCATATTTCGTCGCGTAAAATAGGGCTACTTTTTATTTCGCCACCCGGCTTTTAGCAGACGCCATGCCGACAACACATAGGAAAAATCTAGCGGAAAATTTCGGAAAAGCTTAAAATTCAACGAATTCATTTTTAACGTAGGTACCACCGATGACGATAGCAACGAAAAATATACGTGTAGACGTCGGCCGGTAATAATCATAATGAATGAATAACGTTTTATATCATTTTAAGTCCTCTTTTCGGCTCGAACGAAACGTTTGTACTGCACTCGCAACAATAGCGAGAGGATGTAATATGCAAATGACGAAGGTCTCGAACCGAGAGCGACTTCAAAACCGGCAGTCAGATTCAAATCTATCGACGATTTTATCAGAACAACGGAACCGTTTTATGTTAATAGCTCTCTCTTCGTTGCTGTTCTTTGTCGAGAGTAAACTTAAATTTTACGAAAATTTAAGTTATCCCCTCTCCATCCTATCCTATTCCATTCCGCAAGGTAGAAGCTCAGAGGAAGGTCGTTTCCCGATAATGACTATGTAGTAGCCGATTTTTAAACTGGCTCTTACCTTTCTCATATTATAATAAGTCCTTTATGCCTTTCAGTCGTAGCGCCGCTTCATCCGCAAAAAGAAAGGCAAATACGCGCTGCTGAAGACCGCCATTATCGGTATAAATTTATTAATTCCGATCCTGATTTAACTTTTACTTTATTGACTTTACCGCCTTTATCGGACTTAAACGATTCCGTCGAAAAACAGGCGATTATAATAAACATGGCACCCTTTTTTCCTGTATTTTTCTCCTGTTTGTTTTTTTCCGGTTTTTTCCGGTTTTTATTTTTGACAGGGAAATTGCACAAAAACGGATGACACACAGGCTGCCTCAAAAATTATTAAAAATCCGAAACTAGTCGATGTTTTTATATAAATTTACTAATTCTATTGTCCAAGTTCAAGTAACACAGTAAAAATGAAATATAATCAGATTGTCAATAATAAAGGCTAACTTCTTATTTCCAATATTTTACGCAAGCCAACATTTCTCGATCTGCTTCTTTTGACGTGTATAATTATGCCCGATGAGTTCAATTCTCTACTGAGGTTACATTTTCAGGAGTGTAGGTAAAAATTAGAAAATCGTTTTTTAATAATACAGCCGAAAATATTTACACCGGATAATTAAAATCCCATAAGAACCAATAAGATACGGCAGATGTCAAATAAGAAAGCTTTTTGAAAATTCATACAGTATACAAGCGGATTAACAACAGCTTTCCAAAATATGCATTAAACAGGTCCATCAAATTGTAATTTTTCCATATCCCCTATACGATTCACTAAAATCGCGTGAAATTTATTTTAAATCTTCTAAATTTTTTACGCATGAAAAAAAAACAGCATCCGATTTTTCAGACAGCCGAAAATCACGCTACATCCTGAACGAATGGTGAAAAAAATTCACGTGTTTAAATAAAAACGTTTTTTTCTTTTTTTTTTTTGAAAATGCGAACTTTAAGTAACTGTTTCGCAAAAAATACATAAAGTATGTGATATTTTCGATACGAATAAGTTTAAAAAATTACAATTTTACATTAAAACTCGCTCTATATATGGTCTAGAAAAAGTGTGCAAAATTTTTTTAAATCCTCTAAATTTTAACAATGGAACAGGACTTCACCGAGTTTTTCATATAATAATCATACAGCCGAAACTATTCGCACTAAATAAAATCGGAATTCAACAACGAACAATACTGGATCATGTTGAATAAGGAAGATTTTTTGAAAACACGCACTGTAAGGAGTGAAAAGAGGTTACACAAATGGTTTTACGAAATATACGCAAAGCTTATCTTCGTAAAAAATAGATTATAATTTTGCATGCAAATTGTTTGCGTTGTGCATTGAATGTGTGAATTTTTTTTTTTAAACTTTAAAATTTTAACGATGTTGACGTACTCTATTTCTGCAGCAAAATTTAATATCACTACACCAAGGTTCCGGAAATGATATATTAGATTAAATATAGCGTATAGCTTTGCTTAATAAGGATATGAAATTATTGAATATCTAGCCTTAATCGAGTAAATATTATATAATAAGCATCCACCGGCATTTCTAAGGGGGGGGGGGGGGGGGAATGGGAAAGTTAGTTTACATTATTTTTATGTCAGTTTTAGTTACTTATTTTGTTTTTGTTTTCTTTTTAAACGGGTTATAATGCAAAAGGTAAGTGCGCAAAGTTAGTATCATCGTTTAAATTACTTTGTCAATTGCAAAATGTTGTTCTTAGTAAAGTTTGCAATGTTAATAATACTCTTCTAGATAGTGATTGCTATAAAAAGTTCTAATCGTTTGTCTATAAATAAAAATGTACAGTTTATTTAAAACAAGAAAAAAAAACCCAAAAAGCAGAGATAGTGAAGTTCTAATGAAAAATTTCGAATTTCGAGGTACATTACGTAGTGGCGCTGTGTTTTATAATAAATTCCCTCCTTTGTTAAAAAATTATGAAAAAGTCCTTACTACATTTTATGGTTAATAAAAATATTACCCATATACTCTAAATCGATCTTGTAACATTTTTTTCGTTACACCTGAAATGGTAAGTACACTATGGCGGGAATGAGTTTAACGTATTAAAATATTTCTGATGATGATTCGTATATGGAAAACAGCAAAAACGATTAAATTGAAGAAAATTGTTGTTAAAAATGAAGGTTTATTTGCCCAAAGATATCACGACGCGTTTTTATTTTATTTTGCGAAGACTGAAACGAACTCTTCTATAACAATTATAGCAGAGCAGTATCAAGAAATCCAGCTAGTAGCTCCGTAGAGAGGTTTAAAAAATTAAGTTTACTTCATAATTATCATCATCATCGTCATAATTCGAACCGACATCCAATTAATCCGGATGCACAAGTATATATCTAACAATAAGTAGTTATAGAGTAACATTGGGTTTTTTTTTGTTTTTTTTTTTTTTTTAAATGGTGTATTTAGAAGTAGAAAAAAAAGTGTGTATAAAGGTGCAGGGAACTAGTGTGCTTAAATCAGGAGTGAGTACATGTGCGTGTTTAGCTAAGACAACGTATTAATAAATATAGAATCTTGTGTGTGGTAGTTTCCTGCAAAATGTACTTAAACTGAGGTGGTAAAAGGATGAAAAACATAGTCCCTTCACTCACCAAACGTGTGTGTTGATAGATGAGTTTTTTGAAGTATAACTTAAAATAACTTAAAAATATTATGTGCAATTATTTAATTCTTTTTGAATATTTACAGGAAGTGCATAAGATAGAAAAACGCCATGCTACATTTGCGGTTTCACGATTGAATTTGAGTTTAGGGAGTTAATAGTGTATTAGTTTCCGTTTATGAACAACTTCCTGCGAATCGCAGACTCCATATACAACAGGAGATTTATAGAATTATTATCTCTAGTGATGATTAAAGATTGGGAGCTATTAATGTTATATTTGGATCTAAGATCCTCAAATCTGGAATAGTAAAAAAGATGTTCAATGTTATCTTCAACACTAGAGGTGCACATTGTGCACCGAGGGCCACCAGAAAGACCGGAACCTATGTAAGTAGGAGCCAAACTTTCCGTGTCCTGAAAGCACCTGCGCATTGTAAAAATCATTCGGGGGTTATAGAGACAAATATGGTCGAAACTAGCAAAATTACATAAAATTGTATTATGTTAATTTATATTGGTTATAGTGTGAGTAAAATTACGCCTAGTGAAAAAATGTTTGATTATGTTCTAGCACGATATTTAATTTAAAATATTTTCGTAGGTGAATTAAGGTTATATAATATGAAAACCTTGATCTTCCATAACGATCATTAAATACACCAGCAAAATATTTTAATGTTAATTTACAATTGTCGTACTGTGCGCGCACTACCTCAATAATCGCTAATCACCTTTTGCTGTTTTGACTTTATTTTACACGATTAGCAAAAAAAAAAAGAAAAAGACATAAAATAATATTTTCCACTCGATAAATAATATACATGATGTACAAGTTGATTCTGCTTAATTTCGTAATTTATCTGATTATAACTTGCTTTTGTTTTTAGCTGGGAATGGAATATTTTCTTAAAATTGTATATTTTATTTCTTAATTAAGAAATGAATTAAAAAAAGAATTATGTTTCACGAAGTATTATTTAAATTTAACGAGTTATAGTATAATGGTGTACTGATCACTTTAAAGAAAAAATAAATTTGTTCTCTATATTTTAGGATGGTTATATAGTATAACAATACAGAAAATAGGAGAAATATTTTTTTCATTTTCTATATACCAGATAATAATATAACTAAGAAGAATATAGGTTAATACCCGTTGACGGGGGAAAAGTAAACTGAAAGTTTTTAAGTTGTAACGTATCAATAATTTAGTCTCAGAAAAAAACTTTCACAAATTTTAAAAATACGTTTTCTATCCCTCACATGTCCCCAGCAGGATCTAACGCTGAAACGAAATTATTAGTTTAATTAGTGAATAGCTATTCTACATATATGTATTTCATACAAGTTAATACAGAGCGATTGTGATCAGTAACGATCGAATTAACCCCATAAAAAAAGGTTAAATGATATCGGAGACAACGTCAAACAGGTTGTAAGAACATTCATAACTTTCAAAGTCATTATAATCGAATTTCACTAGAGTACATGGGCACAAATTTGCATCAGTATAAATAAGCGTGTATATTTCTGTAGGTGATTCCCTATGTACATTTTTGTGAGCATAATGTAAGGTTTTTGTGCAATTTAAATATCGAAATATTTCGTTACTTATTTTACGACAGACAATTTAAGAATTTGGATAAGTTTAATCATCTCAATGGAGTGTGGTCATCTATCCAGACCTTTCTCACTTTCACACTTCCGGCAATATTGTTCGATTTATTCTTCTCTAAAAGCGATTCTAAGTACACGCAGAACCTCCGACTTCGGTAGCTAACCTTCCATTAGTTTGTAGCCATGGTACATTGCCATTAATTTTGCGTTCTTTTTATTTAAGCTTAGTCCACAATGTTCACTGATTTTTCCAATTTCTTTATCATATCTGCAGTTGCTGTATCATCTACATATCTCGAGTTTGTTATGTACCGACCTTTTCTGATTACTCTGCTATTACACTCTTCTAGGATGACTATTAAGCGTTAGGTCTCTTCGAGACTCAGACGTGATGAAGCTACAGACTATCAACTTCATGAGCGTTACTGATTTCGAAGGACCGTGTCAACGAATTCAATTTGAAAAAAAGGGCATATTTTGTAATGCGTATACACAGAGATATCACTTCGCAATACCGCTGTTATTGAAGAGATGCATGACAAACCGATCAAGATGAATCTGCAGTGATAACTTTGCTTGTTGCCCAACTGGGGAACTCGAATGAAAGCCGAATGCCGTGAAATTCGCAGCATAATAGTGCGGCTCCGCAGGAAATAACTGACCCCAGGATGATGGACGGTAATCGCTGTGCATCAGTTTCGCGTTGCCTGAAATGAGGAACGGTCGCTGGATCAGAGTTGATGATGTGTAGCGCCGCAGAAATAATGCAAAAGGGCTTCTGCATGCGGTGATGTCCAGGTGGAGCGGTAACTGAACCAATTCTGCTGGAACCGAAACGCTGGGTAGGGCGTGTCGCTATGAAGACACGAAAGAATTTAGAACGAGATTGACCCGAGGAATGAAAATCCCCAAGGCTATGAATGTGAACGGGCGGCAGCTCGTTCTGCAGCGTGATTGGTTGTAATTATATCGGAGCAACCGATAGGAAACCTGTTTGATTTTCCGCGATTCGCGTCGAATTTGCAGCTAAAAGTATTTAATTTAAGTAACCGAAATCGATTAACATACGAACTCGGTACGGTGCGCGTCGGTGTTCGAGTCGTGCTGAAAGGCCGAGTTGAGATGTCTCAGATAAAGGTAAATTACCGGCATGGAATAGAGCAGTTCGCGTTACCGCGTTAGAGAATTAATCGAAGACGGTAAAAACAGCGAAATACTGATCTGTATGATTAAAACGCAGCCCGGTCTGACTTCTTTATTATAATGGCTGTAGTTATTGTCGTATAACTTTTTTTTTTTTTTTTTTGGTGCACACATTTCACCATTAGCCAAAACCTATGTCGTTTATGCCAACTCTTTCTAATTATCTGAAACCTGTAAAGAATTCTTTTTCTTTTTTCTGATCACTGTTTTCCACTCGTGTAGACATGTCATAATGTATGTTAAGACGATTAACATATCCTGCTTCATAGTTTGTATCACTAAAGTTGTGCTGGAAATAACAAGATCATTCTATTAACATTTTCTTAAATTTTAATTAAAAATCATCAAACTAAAATTCAAAACTTAATGAATCTACAATTTCCTACATCAATACACAACGAATAACACAAAAAGTACATAGAAAAGTGTATTTAGCTTCAGTTGCAAACATGTACCAATATCCTATGGTAAACATATATATATATATATATATATATATATATACATGAATATGGGTACATGCATACATACAATACATACGTTCATACATACATGCACAGATACACGTTTATTTGTTTGAAAAGCGTTTTTTCGATTCACGTTTTAAAGTGTGAATCGAAAAAACGCTCTTCAAACAAATAAATCTTCGGATCGCTAATAAAAAAACAAAAATAGGTGCGTGAGGGGGAAAGTGTCGTCGAGAAAAAACGCTGGTTATAGTTTCATCACCAAGAAGTACCAACCTGACAAAAACTCACCGTAAACGAACGATATTAATGCTGGCGGGGGGAGGGGGGAATCGAATGTACATTTGCAGTTTTTGTCGCATATAATTAATGAAAAACGCGGGAAAGATAGTTTAAAAACGAACACGGTAATAAAAGTCGCGAGTAAATATTCCGTGACAAGCGGAAGAAAAAACACAAAAACAAAACAAAACGGTTAATATATGAATAGAACTTGAAAAAATGAAATCAAAAATTAACTAACTTATGCACGCTACAAGTACAAACATTGTATAGCCTTCACATTCCATAATAAATAAATAGAGTACTGCAAGTTGTTTTTATCCCTTTATCGAATGGGCTTTAAAAACGTTAAAAGCTTAATATGCTTGTAACAAGTGGACGAGTATTAAAAATTCGGTCAATCTATGGCGTGCGCGGATAACGAATGAAAAGAAAGTGGTCTTCTATTTTGTGCCGGTAATAATATAATACGATCAAACTGAAAATATAAGTGTGTTAGATAAGTCTTTTCGCCATAATAATCAGTCCAGCTCTCTCATACTTTTTGTGCGAGTGTATTTTCCAGTTCTTGTACTTTCCATAAACCGACAAAGATATCTTTATTAGAATAAGCTTCCTCCGCGATTCCATTAGTAACGTAAAGATTTGACAGATTGAAAGAACCGGCTTTACTTAATTCTATAGTTACGATTTATCCAAATATTTGCATTAGTATACGTTGCGATAATTTTCAGAGTAGCTAACATCGCAGAATGAGACTACTGCGAATTTCAAAGTAGACTGTGTACACATTTCTTAATTTAATCATTACTCCTCTTCTATACAGTTAAGAATTACCTAATTTTTACACGATACATATATCAGAAAATTTATTAAATAAACAAATTTCCTACTACACACACCTACATATACTATTTTTAACTATTTCGATATAAAATTTAAAAAGAACAGAAACAGAAAACGGAAAAACATTTTCTATAAGAGCTGCAGACTTGCGTGCTCCGACTTGTTTTGAAAGATTTCCTGCGTTTATTTGTATAAGATGAGAGAGATAAATGCAAGGTTCGTGAATTTGCAAGGTTCGTGAATTAGCAACGTTCTATAACAAACGGTAATTCTGCTTCCGGTGTAGAAAAGTCCTGCGCGAATATGCGGCACCGTATTGAAGTACGGGAAGAGAACATCGGCATTAAACATTTCCGTTTGATGCATCCGCGTTCACGGTGTCGAGACTTTGCACGAGCATAACAACATATGTGCCGTGATAATACGAGCCACTCTGGAGGGAAATATTTAATAAAGCAGACATTCCGGCAGGATTATCGTCTGGCAATAATGGCCAAGTGCAGAAGGAAAAAAGTGCGCAATATATTCATTTGCCTTCTCACATAAGTGGCCTTAAGAGGTTATAGAATTTTATAGGGCACGGTTGACGCACAGGTATCGTATAGTTGCGCGTTAAAAATTTCAGGTTGTCGGAATTAACTAATGCGAAGAATGTGGCTGGCGTTTCGTTCGAATTTTTCCCACATCTCCTCCGCTAACTACAATAAGGATAACACGCACCATCGCCGTTCATATTTACTTCTGTATCTAATCGTTATATTTTAGAGGCTTTTGCGTGCGGATAAAAATGAAGCTTGGTTAGCGCGTGTTGGTTACACGTACGAGTGTACATGCGCATATGCGAGCATAATAAAAGAGCATTAGGCGGATGTAGACAGATTTAGGCTGCTGAAGTCGACAAATGTAGCGAAAAGAAACATCCCCAAGGAGTTCGTTTGAAGAATTTCTTTTTTCATTCTTTAAAGCGATAATACGACTTCGAAGCTGTTCTTTCGGCTGTTCGGTTTACACGGAGCGAAACACGTTTTTGCCCTCAATCTCGTTTTTTGCCTATATGATATATAGGGTATTAACAATTTGCCGAAAACGGAACGAGAAAGAAATCTCCCCACGGAGCGGCGCAATAAATTAATAAAAATCAAATATTCACTCCCAATTTAAAAGAGTGACTATTCAATTGTTATCTCAGATTGAAGTAAAGTAAAAATAATAATAATAGTAATAATAATAATAATATATAAATATTATATGTGTGTATACCTTTTTTTTTTTTTCAAATCAAATCATCTTTATTATTACCATTATAATAATGGTAATAATAAAGAGGATTTGATTTGAATTAAAAAAAGGTATACACACATATAATATTTATATATTATTATTATTACTAGTATTATTGTTATTATTATTATTATTATTATTAGAACTATAAATGCAAACAGCGGTAGTTAAAATTACGATTAATTTTTCTTTGAAAAAAAGCTACAATAAGTAAAATGTATGAATAAAAACAATGAAAGCGTCATTAAGTAAATAAATAAAAGTTCAAAATGTAGAATAATGTACATTTAAAAGAGAAAAAAGAAGATAGATACATATATAAGTGGGGATTGGACAACAGAGAAGTAAATAAACCAACTTCGATCATTTGACAAAAACATCACTGATTTTTTTTGTAACAAATGGAAATATTATATGGCAAGGATTTGATGTAAAATAATGTAAAACGTATTAATTATAATAGATACAACTGACATGGGCTCTTTAACAAAGAGATCGATAACTTCTTTCACCGATAAATTAGAAATGTAGGCAAGTTAGGACACAAGGAGGCGTTGAATTTGAAAAGAGCTGAACAGTTCCTATAGCATGATTAAATGCTAGAACGGCGGTAAAGATACCAATACGCGATTTTTTTGTTAATTAAAATACTTATATCTGTAAACATACATTTACGTAATTTGCATATTATTAACACTCGGTATTAAAGTTAAAACGTTGGTTGGTTTTATAAGTTTAAACAGCACCTTTTATAGAGCTTTTCATCTGTTCAGGCAATAATGTGCAGTTTCTCCTCAAAGCATTGTTCCATTATCCAGTACAGGTTACGGGTTAATAAACTGTTTAGTAGATGCAGAATATAGATGGGGGAAGGACAAAATATCGGGACAGGTAAAAAAAGAAAAAAATAATAATTTCGTTTTTCCAATTTTTCAGAAATACGTAAAGAGCTGATAGTCGACCGTAGGTCGATTTACAGTCCACTACTGTTGCAAAATATTTAATGTGTAAAATTTTTCACATTTTCACGTCATTGAAACCGATTGAAACAAGTACCACACACAGTGTGTTGACGAAAAATGTTAACACTTGAAGAGCGTTTAAACATTAATCCGTTCTACTGGAAAATCGTCAACTCGTATGCGCCAGTTGTAAACGTACCGAATGTAGTCCTCTTTCTAAATATGTCGAGGCTTTTCGGTTCTCCTATGAAGAGAAATCAATACGAAATAAACTGAAAACGCGCAGAAAATTCAAAAATTAAAATATTTCACACGGACATAATTTACTCAATCATCGGAAGAACGTATTAAATTATAATCACTGAAAGAAAAAAAAGACTGTTTGCAGAGAAAAACACGAAATTGACAAGTTTAATGAAAATTAACGATCGTACTTTTCTGTTTTGAAATTGAATTTGCCAATTTCGGATTTTTTAGCTCCAAAAAGTCTGATCATGGTTTAATGTGTTCTTCGGATGATTAAGTGCATAAATTACACTTATTTTTAATTTCGCATTACTTGGGATTTTTTTTCAATGTTTCAATAAAGCTATTTGGTCAAATTGCGCACCGTAGTTTACCTGGAGTCCGATGGTTACAAAAAAGGGTCCAGTAATCTCCACACTCGAATTGCGCACCAAAAATTGGCAGCTATAAAGTATAAAAAAAAAAAAAACAAACGAAAACGACACTCGAACCACGATATTTATTGGAGATATAATGATTCCAAAACGGATGGCCGCTTCATCGTACTACACCTTTAATGTTCGATAGCTTTCGAAATTTTTACCTATCATCGGATTTTTAAAATGATATTTAAAATCTGCCAACGAAAAACAATAACACCTATTTATGTATTAAAAATATTTCCCCTGCATAACAACGGTTTATTAAAAAATATTTGAGAATATGCCAGGTTATACTTAAAAATATAAACCAATTGTTCGAACTTCCAGTTTTATTTTTCGGTTTACGAAACAAATATTATATACTTTTGATGAATAACTGTGATACATATTTATGTTCTCATTTATAATCATTAAAAATTCATTTTCTGGCTTTTGTCGCATTTTACCAGTTAGCTCAACTCTCAGTAATTTAATATACTCCTAACTGTCTACATTTATGATGTTTTATCAGTCTAGTTTCGAAAGAATTGTATTTGTGACTAAACGTATAAACACACTACCTCTTGACACAGCGCGACAAATAACATTTTTCATAATTTACACAAGTTACTATTTTCAATCAAATATCTCGCTTTTATATATTTTAATATTAATTCCACGATATCAATAATGTTAGGCAATTATCGCAATTATCAATGTTGACAGTTTTATTTTTACTTTCGGAACAGGGGAATGAATATTTCTGGAACAGTTAAAATTCCACAAAGCCGTTGTAAATGTAACAATTCTGCAATATCTTTTTCTTTCCTATGATCAGAAATGGAGCAGTTAAAAACAGTAGTCGAATTACTGTGATGTACCATTGCAAGCCGGATAATTTTCGATGTTTTTGTTATTATATGAGGGGAAATTTATGACGATTAGACACATTTAAATGTGAAGTTGTGTATAAATATGTTATAAAAACGCTCTTTCAGAAAGTACATAACGTTCGAATAGCTAATCTATCTTCTAACAAGCCCTGAGCTGAGCGCTAAAAATCGCGCAAAAAACTTAAGAATATGTAATATGACGAATTTAAAATTACCTAAAAATCATTTCAAAATGTGTGTAACTCACCAGTCGATATTACTATTCCTGAAATTTAAAATATGCAAACTTTGCATCGCACGAAATAAACACTATTTCCAATAACCATTTAATTAAAACCCCATTTAAAAACATCAAACAAATGGTTTTTTTTGTTTTTTTGTGTTTTTTTGTTTTTTTTTGTTTTTTTGTGTTTTTTTTGTTTTTTTTTTTGTTTTTGTTTTTTGGCCTGGCGATCAATCATTTGGTCACTATCACGTTAATATAGATCTAAATTAAAACCAAATTAGCTTTTTCTTCCTCCTCGCTGCTATTTAGAGAGAAACTCTCTCCCTTTTTTTTTTTTTTTTAATGAAGCGCGCAGGTAAGGAAAAAAAATAGATATACAACATGACAGGGACAATTCGCCAACATCTATCGAAGCCATTTGAGCAAGATAGATATTACTCTTATCAAAATGTAAATTACCAGACAACCACGACCGTAAATGTTTTAACACTGCCCACTGCAAAAAAGTTATTAGGAGGAAGAGCTGGCCAGACCGCCTTAAAGTTTAACTTTAAGAACACGCAGCAAAACACTCAAACATGGATAAAGGGTGCTTGAAGTTATGCAACGCATACTGAGAAACACGATAACAGATGAGGACAATCGAAGATAACACAGCTGCTCAATTTTTAAGCACGCAAAAAAAAAAATTTTTGCGAATTATTTCCAGCCTAGTCTACTAATCGGTGAAAATCAGGTTGTTTTTTTTTTTTTTTTCAAACGATCACCGTAGTGAGAAAATGGCGATTTCGTGGTTTCACGAATGTGAAGCCCTTGAAGACCGCGCTATCTACCGAAGTCGACAAGTTACGTTTTGGAAATAATAATAATTAGTAACATTTTTTTGTTTTTCCGAATTTTTCGACAAGTTCTAACCGCGTAATCAGTGGGAAGGTATACGATTAAATAATGGCAATATCGGAACGTGCTAAGAGAGGATACTACTTTGGAAAAAGACATTTAAGAAAAAGCGATTATTACGAACGCGTTTCACCCACTTTAGGCGCACATTTAGAAGTGTTGTCAGCAAATATATAGAAAATCCGGTCCGGTTAATAATAACGGGAAAGACGTTCTCAAAGAGACTGCGTTAATAATCCTTGCAGCTGAGCAAAGTAATATTGTAAGCCTTTGGAAAAGACCGTAAAGTTCACGCTCGATGTTCAAGAGCGATTATGCAGAAGAAACCGATGCCAGTCGAAAGTTTCTAATATTAATTAATTCATCGTCCGTTGCTACAGAAAGTATTTTTTCAGCGGCAAGTCTCGAATTCTCTTCGTTATATCAATTTTATATTTTAATATAATACCGGATTTTATGTAATCGAGCTGACTGTCTTGCAAATCTTAAATTAGCCGCACTCTGTTTAATATTAATTGTGTTCTATCGAATTCCCCTTTATCGATAGTACGGTATGTTGATGACAATACAAAAATCCTTTATTACCTTAATCTGTTATCTTTTTTGTATCGTATATCCCCTGTACCACCGTGTAATCTGTAATGTGTTATTAGTTTTTATTTTTATCACTTCATAAGGCGTTCATTTCATTTTACCAATAAATAGAAACAGTTAAAGCCGACTCTTCCATAAGAATTTTAGAGCATAATTCGATTCCGGGGAGTATTTTCATAGCGAAATCCAAAGACCGAATTTTTGTGTAATATGTATATATATATTTATATATATATAACTCAGCCATTTTGTAGGGAATGTGCCCCTTGAGCGCTCTTGCTTACATTTCTATCTCTTTCTCTTCTATACTTTGTATAAAATGATCAAAATTTACAACGTAATTCTAAATCGGTCCATATGAATATAATAACATAATCACAGAAACCCTATAAAATATAACAAACGTTACACATAATATTGGGACATTTTTTCTAATGGAAGTAGCCTAAGAATTACGTTGTAATTGATGTGCATATATATATATATATACAAATGGAACATAATTTATACGCAACCGCACTCTTTAGAATCTGACATTTAAGTTGTAAATTTGTCTGATAGAACATTTGTACTGTTACAATATAACTGATTTATAACTATATTAACATATCAATAATTAAAATTTATCTTTTACTTTTTTTCAATACGCATTTTAATTTCTTTATATTAATAAAGTTTTTATGCTTTATACTCATTCTGCCGCATATATATCAGATACTGTCTACATAAAATAAAAAAGTTATCGAAAGATTTTAATATTTCTTTCATCGAGTAGACTAGTTGTAATCGGAAAAGTCAATGTGACACGGCGATAGAAATTAGTTTTGCGGGGAAATTTGCAGAAACTTCTTTCGTTTGTTTTCAATTCGAAGAACGCAGGGAAACTTTAGTGTCTTCAGACTTTTTTGTTCCGCTTTTAGCGTCTTAAACGCATCAATTATTCCATGTTAAAAAGAAAAAAGTTTACAGAATTTCTCAGGTTGAAATGTATCCGTCGCTATGAGTTACGTTTCTTTGTCACTATTACGGTTAACTGTTTTGTCGATTATTTAAAATCTAGGTGAAGAAGTTATTAGCAGAATAAACGACTATAACTAAAGTTTAAAATCGGCAAAAACAAAACGATTAATTACGCATTACGTACAAAAATATATAAACTGTTCTCTTTAATTCCACCTGTGGAATGTTCAACAATTCCAGACAAGGTAAAAAGTGACATGACCGTATATAACACACGTAAACAATATACGTCTTCATTAATGCATATAAAAATTACGAGTAGTGAAAAAAAAACACGCGACGAAATACATTAAATTTATGCAGATTCTTTAATGAACCTTACATAAACCTTACTGCGCAATATACAAATATCTAAAAGAAATTTACTTTCAAAATATACCTGTCGACGTCTTTAATAATCATCGAGGGGCTTCTCAATGGTATGTAATATTTATTTTAAATATTTATTCAAGTTCGGTCAATGGTCAAAACTAACGACGACCCCCTAAAAACGGGATAAAAAGGGAAGAAAAGTTCACTTTTATATTTGGCTAAAACGGTCGAAACGATTTACTATCGAAGGGATTAAGTATATATGTATACACAAAAAATAGGTTTCACTACGACTATAAATGTTAATAAAATATGGCCCCGGTAATCGTACTGCAATGTATATTTGCTAAAAGTTCCGTCATACGAATACTGCATTGAAGCCGGTTACATTGTATCGGGAAGATGGCCCGCGACGATGGGAAATATTGAAAATTAACTACTTATTGCGCCTTTTTTGATCGTTTGCTGTGGCATCTATCTCTGTTATGTCCGAAATTATCCTTTACTTTTATTATTCGTTCTTACTACAACAGTTATGTACCTTTTATTCTTCTCCTTTTTATTATTATTGTCTTTCTATTATTTACTAGACAGTTTGCATTAAATATTATTTTTATTATAATTATTCGATTGGGGCAGGTAAATGACTTTTGCAAAAATTTGCGTGATTGCGTCTTTAAGCGTTATTACACATATATAATATATATGAGCGAAATTAATTTGTAATATACTAAAAAATAATTATCATTTATTGTTTCATTTATTATGGTTCAATTTTATACTATAAAGTATATATTTTGGTTATTTTGATTATTCTTTTGTAAATAACACTAATTTTGATTTTTCCTTTAGGTTGTTTTGTTATTCATTCAACAATATTTTTGCTTTATTTTTGATTAACATTATTATTTTTATATATCTATATACGCATTAGTATTTGTTTCGCTTTACTTATTTGATTTCTTTTGTCTGTAAATTTACCGGTGATTTTATTTTAAACCACCCTTTAATTCTACTATTCGCGCTATGAAGAGCATTTGTGGATTTTTATATCGATAATAACTATAATAAATGATTAAGTTTATGTAAAACCTTCTTTATATAATATTCTCTTCTTGTGCGCATCTATTATACTCCACTGTACCTTTTTGCGCATGTGTGGAATTTTATAATAAAAATATTTGATATTTGATATTTGATTTGATTATTATCTCTGTTTATTTTCAAATAATTTAGCCTAATGCTTGACTTGACTGGTCCGTCCCAGTCATGCGCTAACCGTTAATTTACTGTCTAAACCGTTGTAACATTCTTTAGTTTTTCGTTTCCTTCCAGTGTTGTAATATCCCGGTGACATCTCCGAAGAAAATACTACTCTACCGGTATAATTTAGTCGCAATGCACGTGTAACCCGACAGTAATTCGTCTCCTTTTTCTAAATGCGAGAAGTTACAAACAGTAAGTCATGTATATCTTCATTTTCGAACAACTTTCAAAAGACAATAACTCGAACAAAATATGAAAACATACCTGATATCTTTAATATGTTTCACAAAAGAATTCGATTCATTCAGGAAAACACTTATTTATTTATTTTATTTTATTTATTGGACTTTGATCAAATTAGTATCCATGTGCAGTGCAAGCAAATGTAATAACTTATAACCTAACTCAACATTCTATAATAAAATTAAATAAACAATAATATTAGGATCAGCCGGAGAAAGTAGAGAACGTAAAATATCAGCTGGCTTGACGAAAGAAGTTTAGAAAATAAACGCAATTGTTCCGCCCTGTTCCTCAACAGTTGGAAAAAAAGGTAACCTGCATCCAGAATCGTATCGGTATCAGTAGAGTGCGAACAGGATCTAATTTCCTCCAAGCCAATTCTAAGCAAATGCGCGCGGGTAGGGCACAGTGGTTTAAACGAAGCCAAGTAGTGAACGTTGTGATTATGGGCCGTTTTTGAGGGAGGTGCTAACGTTGATTTAGCAAAATAGAAGAAACACAGGATAAGAGGTATATTTTTGTATAACAAGAATTTTCAGGATGCAATAATAAAAGATAAATGCTGTCAACATGAATAAAGAAGAAAGAGGGGCGGGAGCTAAGTGGGGAAAGACGACAGGTTAGTAATTATGGATCTACACCTAAGGCTCCTAACCTTTTTAATCTTGCCACCCCTTTATGACCTATCGGGGAAACTGAATAACTCCTCCGTTACAATGTTATTAATAAATATGGTGCGTGTAAATACAAATATACTTTATTAATCGTGATAAACTGTACGAAAATAAACGTCCTTCTAAGTACATTAATAATTTTCAGTGTGTAAAGGTTAGATTTGTATTCGCAAGTTTTTTAATTTTAAGTTTCACTTAAAGCGCATCGCGGGTCATGTTCCACATTGAGACGATTTCTGGTCCTTGTTTTTAGTGCCACTAAAGTGTTGAGAAACCACTCTTACATCTACATAATTGGTAGCAAACGGTATTAAGATTCTTAGAGCTCTATCATCAGCTTTATAGCAGAGGATATTCAGCGCCTAGTTTTTTCCAAAATGTACAGAGGGCATAATTTTGAAATTCCACTTTTAAAATGCTATCTTCGCGTAGTCCGAGAAAATATACTTTTGCTGACACATATTTGTCTTTAAAAATTTTATCAACTGTAGAAAATGGTCTTAATATCCAAATCCCCATGTCTCAGAAATTTGCTATTGCAGTGAGTTGATTATCAGTGGGTCCAAAAAGTATTTGTACACCACCGGAAAACGATGTAGAGCGAGGTGAAGGCAACGTAAGACACAAAAACTCGCTACAGAGAGTAGAATAAGAAGCATCACGAGAAAATAAATTATATTCTGATACAATAAAAGCTGTAGGGTATACAAAAAGGTGAAAAAGTCACGCGTAAAAGTATGTGCACACTCACGATTATACTAACAAAAGACACTCACCGCTAACGAAAAAACACTACTAATACTCTGTGTGCATACCACCTGTAAGCGTCGGGGTATGGAGTCCACCAGGTATCGCGTCAAATTGGGGGAAATATCTGCCAACGCAACCCCTAACGCTTCTTTGAGATCCTGAGCGTTCGAATTTTTGCTTTTACGCACACCAGCGTCGTCGGACATACTCCATAAATGTTCTATAACGTTGAAGACTGCGGAGGTGTCAGCAATCTGCGCCGGGCGTTATAGAGAAGCCACTCACGTGTTGACATGGCGGTATGCTTCGGGTCATTGTCTTGCTGGAAGACAAATGACCCTTTCAAAACTAATCTACGGGCGCTTTCTTTCAAATTACTGCGCAAGATCACGATGTAGTCAGTGGTTCTCATTTTCCCCTCAATGAAAGCAAGATTGCCGACCCCAGAGGCTGCCATGAATCCCAACACCATACTGTTTTCTCCTCCGTGCTTTATCGCAACCCGCAAGTGATTGGTTTGGAGCTCCGTGTTCGGGTGCCGCCATATATAGTGTTTGTCGTCCGAATGGAATATGTATAATTTTATTATACAAGAAACTATCGTACTCGTACGCAATATCGATATGCGCGCATGGTCACATTTTACTGTTTAAAAAACATCTCAGCGGAGAGTTTTTTACCCGCGACTTGAACGCTATATCTAGTAACGAATAACGCGCCGGTCGACCATATCGATATCCAGTGTAAATATTTTTATTTAGTGCTAATTTATTTTTATTCCGAAACGCGACGCGAAATAACAAAAACGAAACCGGTTTCCTATTGGCTGCTTCGGTCGCAGCCAATAACCAATCACACGGCAGAGCGCCCTAGCGGCTGATATATATACACCCACATTTTCATCCCTCAAAAGATTGGCGATTTTAATTTTACACGCATCAGTCGCGTTTCCAGAGCGA
This sequence comes from Icerya purchasi, assembly GCA_039619475.1. Lineage (NCBI taxonomy): Eukaryota > Metazoa > Arthropoda > Insecta > Hemiptera > Monophlebidae > Icerya > Icerya purchasi. The sequence continues at coordinate 74,162,766 of CM077115.1, read as the reverse complement.
CACCGGTCGGCGGTTATTCAGCGCTCCAGTTCCAGTTTGGGCAGCACAACAGTGCTGCAGATCAACAGCTCTTCTCAGAGCTACGCGCCACCAAGGTGCGCCTCCGCGTTCGTGGTGGTCAGCGTTGTCTTCAACAGCCTGATCATTGCTGCTAGTTTACGAGTTGATTCTTCCACTCAGTCGCCTGTCGTCCGGTTCCTGTTGGGCAGCATCATCGCTACAGATTCGTGTTCGGTTCCAGTCATCGTCGCAGACCAGTTGATTCTTTCGGTATCCGCATTGTACATATTTACGAGATATAATTCTTTTTCCTTTAATTCGTCATTTATTTGACGTGGTCCCCCGGGCATTAGTTTGGTCATCTGGACCGAATTGTTCTAGCAGCAATTCGTCAACTCCAGATCGAGTCTCGAACAACCTAAGCGTAGGGACGCTCAACAGAATAAATTAAATTTCGATTCGTTGGAAAAAATTACGCAGTACCAAAATGTTGCTGGTTTGCTGACATGTTCTCTCGCGAAAGCTAAGCGTTTCGGACGATTAATTCCTGAAATAAACGATTTCTTCCGGGGGAGATCTACCGTGAATATTAGCGGAGTGGAGAGTACATTCCGGATAGTTTGATGACCCAGGACAATTCCAGAACTGCCTGCGACTTCAGCGGCTAGCTAAGGGGCGCTCGCGAATGGATTTTTCAGCGACTGACGAACAATAACTCGTCTTAGTCCCTCATCTACTTTACGGGGTCGGCCAACGCGCGACAAATTTTCGATTTTTTCCGTCCTTTCGAATCGTTTAATCACATAGCGAACGACAGAAAAAGTGTAACTTACGTGTTCGGCAATTTGGCGGTAACTGAAACCGAGTTCATGTAGTGTTATAATTGGCGCACGTATTCCTATAGGTATCTCGGATTCGGTGCGATTTTTCGAAAATTATCGTACTAAAATTACATTTTCTCGCGATAACGTACTCTGCACAAACCACTGCACTGAAACATACAGCCTGCATTCATGATCCCGCATGTCCATCGTCTTATCATACACGCATTCGTCATTCGTAAGTGTGCACATACTTTCTTTTGGGGTTTTTCCCGTATTTTTGATCTACGTCGCCGTTATTCACCACGCCGCGTCAATATATAGAGCACATATGCGTTTCAGGTAATTCTCTTTTAAACACATCTACTTTCCCCATTTCCATTCTTACTATACCCTTGTTCGGTGGTGTGCAAGTACTTTTTAAACCCACTGTATATGTGTTGCGCCATGGACGTTTCAAACGTGACTTTGTCGTCTTCTTCATGTACCAGTTGCTGACATAGTTGTGTAAACATCGATATTAATAATTATAAAATTTGTTATCTATTCCAAGTTTTGTTACCTTTGCAGAATAGCTATTTTATCCGTGCGGGGTAATTACCCCCAGATTCGGAACCGAGAATCTACGCAAACGATAGAAATAGTAGAACCAGGGGCGAGAATTATGGTCATAAACAACGGATAAAATGAATTAGGATTAAGAAAAATAAAACATAAATGGAATCTTCTTAATGCAACACCCATTAAAAGCTCTAATGTAATAGGAAGGTAGCTCCAGCTTCGGTTCCCTCAACGTCTGTATGTTCGAAAACTTGAAGAAATTCAATCAAGATGGATTTTGCAAAAGCATAAGTATTATGAATTTATTTATTTTTTCCTCAACAATCTTTTCAATTTTTCCCTCCAGATCATTTTAAATATTTTCAATTTCTTTCTTTGCCGCAGCCTACCCGCTGTTTTTGGGAACGTGATTCCCAATCTGAAGCTTTTCGAACGTTTAATCAAAAATTTCTCGCTTTAGTGACTTGAGAAAGTATGTTCGGTTATTATTGATCAGCGTGTTTCCATTGACGTTTATAATTTGCCTGTCAGTAAAAAATCCTTAATTGCCGCTTTCGACAACATACCAGAGCTGTTATGTTCACACCTTTCTCTCCTCTTTGATATAATACCCTTAGCATTCCTGTTCACTTGGTTTCTGTTATTATTAATCTCGTCGAAGGGGGAACTGTAATTATTCCCCTTTCTGCTGCGCGACAGGATTAAGCTACTCTAAGCTAACTGACGAACTTACGAACTTTAATTTTTACTTTACCAATATCATCTCTCTCTCTCTCTCTCTCTCTTGCCCACAATCCTATTTTCTCGTCCCTTACTGACCGTATTTTCATTTACTTCTCTGAACGAAATATCTTCATAGCTAATCTTCGAAGGTCTTTATTATCATTAGAAAATGCTTTTTTTAATATTCGCCTCTTTTATCTCTCCGCCGTTTAAGTTTTTGCGTGTTGTTTTTATTCTTCTTAGTTCTTCTTTAGTTAATCTCAGCTTGAATAGAAGCTCAATTCCTCTAACAAAACCTTTTATGTCATTTCGCTGTCTTTCTTGACCGCTACCTCTTATTCTATAAATACAATAATCACCTTTACATATTTTTTCTTAAAAATTTGAACCTGTGAAAAGCATTTTCTCATACTCATTTCAAAGACGGTCCTCCTCCCGTATGATGCGTCCGTTCTATAAAATCTTCACCCATTCTCTATCCTTGACTGCTGTTATTTTATTTTTATTAATTTTTCCAAGTATTTTTCAAAAAAAAGAAAAAAACAAAACAGATCGCATTCAAAATACCTGTCTTCGTCTCTCTTAGTGCCTTGATATTTTTCCCGATGTTCTTGCTGAATCAAGTGGTTCGCTATCTATTGAAAGTCTTGCCTATTTTTTCTTTTGTAACTGATTTCTTATTCTTATTCTATTTTTTGTAAATGACGATTTTCATCTTATGTAATTTTAATTTTTATTTAATTCACTAACTTTTTCTTCCGCAGCAGACATACCATCTTTCTTTAGGGGCCTATTCCAGACTGTGGCCAACGAATATCCTTATTTTTCAATTTTGGCTCCTTTTTCTTTTTGCTCATCCATGCAATATGAAACACATGTCTTACAAGAATAATAATAAAAGATTACAAATTAAAAGTTATAGCTTTCATTAGGATATATTCGATACCGAAACGGTACAGGAAATTTTTCACATAACCCTAAACATGAAAATTACACGATCTTTAAAATAATACTAATAATAATACTAATAATAATAGTCATAAATAATAATAATTAAATAATAAGATAAAAGAATAAATAAGCAGAGTTACTACTCACATCAACATTGATACCGTTGTATGGAAAAATTTTAGCAGTTGGTTCTTCGCTCGGAGTAATTCTGTAAAATTCTCTCTGACCTCTGTACCATTTGACTGACAGCAGTGAATCACCGTCCAAATCGTACAAACACAGTAGAGTAGCCTGTTGCCCCCTGCGAACTTCAGGCGGATTAATCTGAAGTCGAACATTCTTCAAACAATTCAAACCTGCGAAAAATGAACGAACAATAGAGTAACGGTCAACAACTGTTCTTTGATCACATTCAAATATAAATAATGACTAGCTGTAGGAGTTTTATTTTTTTGTCCCTTTTTTTTCTTCTCCGGCGCTTTACACAACAGCTAGGCTAGAAGCAGCAAGTTTATTATATTTTATTAAATAGGTTTATCGATTTGGAGAAAATCAAGAAGGGGTGTGACGGATAGCGAAACGGGAGGAGTGACAAAGGGAGACATAGCGGAGTGAAATTAGAGCATAAGGATCTTTGGACATTCTGTTAGAAGTGGCCCGGCAGTGATAGGAACTTCACATCTGCCACAAGTTGATGGAGCAAGATTCTGGAATATATATGCATGTGTGAGGATGGAATGGCCAATACGTAGTCGGCACATCACTGATCCTTTCGAACTTCCGGTTGAAATTTCCAATCTCGAACTGATAATTTGACTGCAGGTAGGTGTGATGGATTTTGTTACTCCCCGTCCATCGACAATTTCCAAAAAAGTTTTTTACTACCAGCAGATGGAGCCTGAATACGTGGAACCGGAACCATTCTGAATACCTCTTTTGAGGCATAATCGGCCATGAGATTTCCTGGTATCTTTGCGTGACCAGGAACCCACAAGAAGGTTACCCTCGGTAGTGATTGTTAACTATGCTTTCCGAATGTTATACTACTTTTTTTAACGAAAGTAATTTCGACAACATATACAGAATGAAATGAAAAAACAAAAAAAAACATCGATACACGTAAGAATCTGGTCAAGTGAATAAGAAGGTAGTAAATGTACAAGACTTCAGCGAAGAATTTTAGTTACTAAAAAGAAAAGGAAGAGAATGTGAATTTAGAGCGGGAAATTTTCTAATAATTATTTTTCAAGAAGTGGTAAAAGAATTCAATAAGTTAGTGCTGCTTTATGACATCCACAAATCGTATACATAAATATTACATTAAAAAAAACTCCATTCAATAATATAGTGCACTGACGAGCGACTTCCGTTCTCTCGCGTGATATCTCTAGTTTAAATTCAACAGTTTTATTGATTGCCAAATTTTTCGTTTTCTGCCAATGTACATGTATGCATACTTTTCCAAAAATATCTGCGCGCGATTTTAAAAGAACAATTTGAAATTGATTGAAAAACTAATTTACAATTTTATAATTACCTTACTGCATAATTAAACATTAGTGATAACAATAATCTCGGCAATGAGGTACTAGCCCGATTCAAGTTATCGGTTTCGTTTGATGTCTACTCGACTTGGCAATCCGACGAAAACAGACGTATTCGGAACTGTTGTTATATTTTGAAACGGGTTTTCTAACAATTCGAGGTGATCAAATTTGACAGCGCTCTGTAACTTTGTACAGCACTGACGTGCTTGTACCGATAAACTTATTTACCACAAAAGGCTTTCTTTTTGCTCCCCGCTATTTACTTCAAAAATTACCGTCAGCGAATTATTTTTTTTTTTTTTTTTTTTTTTTTTTTTTTTATATGATATTCCCTGATCTTCAGTATGCCGTATTTAACTGCTGTGGCTATCACGACATACCGAAACGGGATTTGCGGTTATATAGTTTTAGCTATCCTGTTTATGTTAAGAAAATTAATGACGGAATCTATTGCTGTTTGGGTGTTTGATAGCATATCGGGAAGTGTTTTATATGTTAAGAGTTTCTTAGTTGATAGGAATGCTGTGCATTCTATTAATAAGTGTTGAACGGTTGGCATGAAATTTCCCATACAGAAAGGGCACTGTGTTGGTGGAGATGTCCCATTTAGAAGGTGGTCGTGCGAGATTGCGGTGTGACCTGTCCGCAGTCGGCTGATTATACTGAATTCTCTGCGGGAACAATTTGTTGGAGGCCACCATGGCTCGATCGTTGTCTTTACCTGGGCCAGAAAAGTCTGACAGGCGGTCCATTGTCCCTTCCATTCTTGTTTGCTTATCGCTAGAAAGAATTGTGCCATGGATGAAGGGGGAGGCGAGTATCTGTTCTGCGGAGCTCGTAGTGCTGATTGTGCCATTGCGTTCGCTTGTTCATTCCCTCGTATTCCTGCGTGACCAGGGACCCACATAAACGTCACCTGGCCCTCGGACTTCTGTATGTCGATGATCATACGAAGAATTTGAGTGCTTATTGTATTTCTTGTTTTAGGGCTGGATATGGCTTCTAGTGCTGTCAGAGAATCTGTGATTATTAATATCTTCTTGTTGGGCTCACACAGAGACGTGTATTGTAGCCCATATAATATGGCGTACATTTCCGCGTCTAGTACTGTGCAACCATCATTGAGGCGGAAAGAATATGCCTTATCCGATACTACGAACGCACATGCTGTCGGTGATATGACTGTGGAGGGGTTATTCCGAGCACCATCTGTGTATACTATAACGTGGTCGGTGTATTTATTTATTGTATTTTTGGCCATTACGATGGCGTCAGTTAGGTGCTGTCTGGAGTTGTTTTTGAGTGATACTATTATTGGGGACTCCCATGGGGGAACTAATGTTAGGTTTTGCATAGGGTTCATTGGATTTATATTATTTGAATTTAATAAGCCACGAACTTCAGGCACAGGATCGTTTGAAAAACTTGGTGTGCATAGGGAGTTAATAGCAGCCACAGGAGCATGTGTCAAGGACAGAAGGGCATTACATCGTCTATGATAGTCCCTGTAGTATGACAACGGCGGGCACCCCAACAAATTGCACATACTGGATCCAGGAGTAGTACGATGAGCTCCAAGAATTGAACGAAGGGCAGAATTATGGATTGCATCTAATGAATTTATTAAGGACTGACATGCTTGGGAGTAGGCGGGACACCCGTACATGATTTTAGATAAGATGATGGATTTATACACTGATAGAAGAAGCTTGGGGTGAAAGTTATATTTAGGATTTGATAAGTATTTGATAATGCCGAGGGATTTTAAACACTTTTTTTTTAAACCTGATATGTGTGGACGCCAGGATAGCCGGCAATCAAACAATAGTCCCAGGAATTTCACTGTAGGTTGAAAGGATATAGGATTATTATCTAGTGTGAAGGAAATAGTAGGTGAGACGGCACGTCTTTTATGGAATTCCGTATATATTGTTTTGGAAGGAGAGAACACTAGGCCGTTGTTATTTGACCAGGATTGTAATTTATTTATTGTTTTTTGGAGGATATTTTGTGCATTTAACATCGTAATATCCCTTTTTTTTTCAGAATTTTTCTGGTTTGGAGTTCGAAATGATCTTCTTTTTAAATTGATAGAAAGATCAAAAAAAAAAAAAAAAATATGTGGAAAAAAAGAATTTTTATTAATGTAGCGATTTCAGGAAAAATCTGCATCGCTAATCGAGTTATTTTCATTAAGAAAAAATTGGATCGAAAAAAAGTTCATCAACTACGAGACACTCACCACGTCGTCGTTAGCCTATTTAGAATACAATTAGAATATTTATTTACGAAAAAGATTACTACTAAGATAACCACTTTTATACAGTTAACGTAGATAAGAATGTAGTAGATATAAAAAATCGAGACTGGGTGTCCCCGGGATAACGTTAAATGGAAATCATTTTTTACCGCGTAAGGCCATCATCGTTGGCTGTAAAATCGTTTCAATCAGATGCAACCGTAAGTTCTTCTGAAACTACGAATAGAGTATAGTAAATCTAAAAATGATAACAACTTTGATTAAACCTGTACTTTTTTATCAATCACGTTAAATTTTCTTCAACGTCCATTTAAAATGCAATACTCGAAACCGGTTACAAATCTTTCGGCGAGTATTAGATTAAAAATAATAATTTAAAACGAAAGGTCGCATTCGTTAAATATCCGATATTTCGAAACTATTTTGTCCTTTCCTGCACACATCGACTTCGATATAAATTATTAGCAATATTTAAAACGATCTATATTTTAAATCCGGTTGTTTCGGTATAATTTACGATCACCTTCAAGCTGAGCTTTTTTGAAACTGTTTTCAATTGTCCGTTCGCAATACCAGACGTTTAAAGATGTAAAATAAACAAAAATTTCATGCAGAGGCATCATGAAATTCATATTCTATAACCAGGTCCGTGTCCAGGATTTTGAAAAGGGGGAGGTTTTGAAAATTTTCTTCACATATTTATTTTATAAATAACAATACATTTTTCACTAATATTCATACTATTAATAATTTCCATAATTTTGATTTTATACATTAATAATTTACATAAATGAATTACCTTGTATATGAACATTAATGATTATACTCGTAACAAAAAATTTTGCATAAAATATTAATGAAGTACCTAAAAATGTGGAACACATTTTTTTTCTTTTTCCTTTAAAAGGTAAGAACGCTCTAAAAAATTATCAATATTTAATTAAATTTTTTGATTTTTTTTCAGATTTCTATGTATTTATAATAACTAGTTCAGTTCTCACCCCCCCCCCCCCCCCCAGTATATACGGTCTTGTCCATGACGTGTATACGATAATTTGAAAAATGTTTTTAATTTCCGCGCGATATTTATTATTTCTTTTAACGGGCCATAAACGGATTCCAACTCGGTATAAAATTCTTTACTACTTAGTCACTCTATATTCCGATAAAGCTTCTTTTTTTTTTTGAAATCGAGATAGCCGCCATTTATTTTGAAGTTCCTTAAGTATAAAATTTTGCGCAATGCTTTTTGCCTGTATGAAATGAATTAGTGACACGGACGAGTCAGGTGCTCTTACAATTGCTTCACGGGCTTTTCTTTTAACACCTATCAGTTCTTTAATCTCTGTTTCATATTCATTGAAAAATTAGTTTCCTTTGCGCCACACACCTGTTTGCTAATGGTAAGCAACATCTTTTCAATTGATTCCCCCACATAATATTTCGACGTCAGTGTTTTCTGCATTATTCCTGTTGCTTATTATAAATTCTTGTATCCTTCTAGATAAATCAGTACGTTTTTCTTTGGCCGCTAAGACTTGCGTGTTAATATATTTAAAATTCTCCACTTTTACTATGGCGACATGTGCAATGGATGCTAAGATTCATTTTACAAATAGTCTGTTGTTAGTCTAACACCCGGTCCCTCGATCATTTTGGCGGCCGACACCATATAATACTCCAATATGGCGTAGTCAACTCGAAAATTACCCATCAATATTATTTTATCTGATCTGGGTGTTCCGTTTAGCAATTTACCGAGTTCCGAATAAAAGTGCTCCTTTTTCGATATTGCTGCTTTTAATATCGATGCATATGCGGGCAATATGGTAATGTACACTGATTTTTACTTAACCTTAATATTGCGGTAATAATTCGATCATTAAGGACTATATTTCGGTTAGATTTTTGACTACACCGTTCCGACCGCAAAGCGTACACTGTGAATTTTAGAGCTTTCCAATTCATATCCTTTCCAGTAGAAGCTGTATATTCATCTTCTGTAATTATTCCTTTACCTAATAGACGTGTTGTTTCACTAAGAGGATGTGTAGGAGTTCCATAGCCACGAAAGCTGAATTTCTTTCCGGTGTTTGATTTTAGGCGCCACTTACAATTAGTAGGCTTCTTACATTCCAAGTTGCTGTATGCAAAGGGTTAAATTTAGTTTCGTGTTTTATTTCGACCGCTGTATGGGAATCCTCAAGGCGTGGTATCCTGGACAGGTTTAATTAAGACGAAGCATTTTTAGACCACCTTTTCTAGGCCTTTCTCCCGACTGGGGAAAGCAGGGTGCCCCCTAAATAGGGCTGCTTAGTCGCAGAAACTACTGCCAGAACTGCCGGCTGTCTCAGTGCAGGACGGTAACGACCAAAGGATTTTGCCGCCTGCATGCAGAGATACGACCGAACAACGTCATGAAGGCAAATTAAGGAAAAGTGGGAAATTAGATTACATTAGAAATGCATAGTTTGTACGGGAATTCGACAATATGGAAATACAATCGCAAACTACCAACTCAGCACTAGACCACACCAATCAGGCTCAGATGGCACCCATTAAAGAAGATGATGATGCACAGCTTACGCTGAAGAAGAGGAATAGTAACGAGGTAAACAGGTGAAAAAGAAGGATAGGATAATAGGAAAAAGGAGATAATGGGAAGAAGGGCTGTCACTTTTTCGGTATAACGCTCTAGTCTTTGGATGGTAAAAATCCTAACTGCAAGACAACGGGCTGCCATTGAGAAGGTAACGCGATATATATATGGTTTTGACAACGACCAGAAGAACAAGATGAGACAGTCCACTAAGATTTTGCAGCTTCTTAGCAGGCAGTTCCTATCAAGTTTTCCATCTGCATCCTCATCGTCTTATTGCCATATCGCTGCTGGAATCACCTACTAGAAGCTTTCCACCAGTAGCTTAGTTCGTGACTGCTTATTTATTATTCGCCGATAATCGGGCTACTGGCCATTTTATTATTCCACACCTATGGACGCGCCCGATTCCGATTGGTCGTCCCAGATGGGTACAAATTTTTCCCTCCTGAGCGGGTGAAGGAACTACTAGTTGATTAAACGTAGCAGGACAGACGAATTTATAACATGTATTAATGGGTGGAATTTATCGACAAGATGAATTCATTTTATAAATTTCACATTTGTAGAACCTGTAAGAAATTTTAACCGTGTATTATTCTCTAAAGATATCTTTCTCGATAAGTTCTGTTCGTTTATGTAAGATATTCCGAACCGCATCCAATCAATTTGTTTCTTCAAATATGTTTAATACTTTCAGCTCGCGATCAACCAAAATACGCTACTATATATAATATTATATAATAATTAGTTCAACGAGCAGGATGATAGTTTCCTCTTCCGAACAATTTGTATTGTTTTTGCAAATATATTTATATGAATTCTCAATTACGTCTTTTGCGGCTTCTCATTTAACGGAAGATGATAATTCTCAACATACATAATGATGCGCTTCTAAACGATATTAGTAGTCGAAATGATAAAAAATATATATGTAAAAGAAATTCGCAAAGTACCGTGTGATACGTAGAACGGATAGAGCGGTTTTCTACAGGCAGAGGGGAAGAAAAACAACGTTGGAAAATATCGTTTAATATACGGCGTATTTGTTTCCCTATCAGCGAATAGCAGGACCGAATAGATTCCGAGAACCAGGTCGAGCTGTGATCGTAAATTGTTTTACGTTCAGGCAGCGTCTGTGTTTGCATTGAAGAGAAAAATTGTTGTACGGCCAGTTTTAACGAAATCGTTTTCTTTTTTAATCGGAAACATTTGACAAGAATAGTTGCCTTAACTACAAAATAGCACGCTCGAATGCGGTTATTTTACAAATTGACTTTAAACGAACTCCGACTGGCTCTCTGATTGCAAATAATACGCCGCAACACTTCATTCCTTTCTTACACGGAATCGGCCTACACTTATCACGGTATAAAGTCTGATCTAAAATGTTAATTCTTCTAGACAACTCTCTTTTTCCCTATCGAATTTTTATAATTACAGTTTCCGGGATACAAAGATGACGACGAAAATACGGGAAAAGTAATGAAAGGGAACTTAAGCGGTTTCTTCCTAACTCAGTTGCGATACCTCGTTTTGTATTTTTCAGCCACTGAAAAAGGATACGGAAAGTGCTTCACGATACAGCGGAATTTGTCAGTCGTCAAACGATCTGAAGAGTCCTTTAAGAGAGAAAAATGGGTATTATCAAGCAACTGAAATATTTCCACAAAAAAAAAAGAAGAAATATACAATTACTTCCTCTAACCAACCTTGTTAATCGCCGTTCAACTAAAACTAAGGAATGTGAAAGAAAGCCAAGGAAATAAAAAGGTAGAATACACCGGTATAAGTGACCTTTTTTAAAGATAATTAAAGTAAAGTAAAGTAAAGTAAAGTAAGTCCCATTTATCGTTGATAAGGTATCGTGGATTGTGAAGTTAAGCTTTCCATAATGGTACAAAGCCCAACGACACTAATGAGAGTGGGGATTGATGCCTTCTTGTTAGGCGATTCTTACAGTATATTACACGATAATTTTAAATTATGTATTTCTCGGCAATTTACTGTCGGCTCAAGATCCACGAAGAATAATGGCAGCGGTTTTTTTGTCTCACATTATGAACATTGCGAACTTCAAAGCCGTGTGATTCTAATTCTTCTTTTATAACCAGCGGATCAATTGAAAAGTCTGAATGTCTGATCACCACCTTATAAGAAGCCCTATCCTGTTTCATTTGATAAGTGTGAAAAATAATATTTCCCTCCCTAAAAACTCGCGTTAGCTCGCGGTACTCTGTTCCGGAGGAAGCACGCTGATTTTAACCACGCGGATTTGTTTATAACGAGTTCTATTCTCTCCTGCATGTTTTTGAAATTTCTCACTCCATGTACGAAAATGGGTGGTGGCTATAGACGGTGTGGAATTATTCATTGAACTTTTTTCGGCTGAACCTACTTGACTTTTTTCATCAGAATTGTTTCCGTCATCTGTTGAGAGGGCTTTAAATCTGTTGCGAGTCATTTTAACGTGCTTCTTCTTCTTATTATTATTATTATTATCGTTAACCGGTTCTTTACAATTTTGATTCGTTCGTTGCACACTGTTTTGCGGTAAGGGAGCGAAGTGTTAATTATCGATAACATTTTAATTTTGAACACGTAATTAACATTTAACTGCAATTATTCGTAATATTTTTTTCAATTTTATGTTCTTAATATTGTAATGATTCGTTATCATATGGGTGGTCCCTCTTTTCGGGCCGCCAATGTAATCATTCGTTATCTTTCAGGTCCCTTTTACGTTATAGATTCTGACTTTCGATGTTATAATTTAGGGTTCCTGCTTCTGGGCGTTCATGTTATGAATCTCGACCTTCCGCTAGTGATTTCTGTTTCGCGGCTGCAATCGATAGTTTCCTACTTTTACAAATTCCTGGAAAAAATTGGCTAAATTATAATAAAAACAATTCTTTCGGGAAGAAAAAACACACACAAAAAAAAAAAACGCCTTCGCCTATACGACTAGATTTTTCTCTTCGCGAAAGACTATAACCCGCGGGCGTCAATGACACAACGTGTCACAAACTGACCAGCTCTCGGTCGAGCTTAGACTTTTCTGAGACAACAAGCTATTTATTTATCTTTTTTTTTACCGGTATATCAGTTGAAGAAACACGATGATCTAAAACACCGAAATAAAAAAAAAAAAAATATTCACTGATGCCACAGCACCTCTCCGGGAGCGAGATCTCATGAGGATCACCACGTGTTCATACAAGAGGAAAAAATCCCAATACAATACACAAATGTATTGAAAAAATAACTCAACAAGAACACAAATCCCGACTACTAGATTACTTAATTCTTTTAACAAGATCGAAAAAATAAGCATGTTGTGCACGGCGATACGACGATGTGGACGAGAATAGCTAAACCCGCGACACACGACGTGGCGTTGACTAGCATAAAATCGGTACCACGACGACGATCAAAGAATATCGGCAGCTATCGACTACAATAATCAAACGGTAACTAACTGGCCACTTTTAATCAGATCGGCTCAATATTTTATCAAACTAACGGTGCTACATTACCGAAATCCTTATCAATTAATAACACGTAGCCGCTATCCGATCTTCTCTCACGGCTCATGCGGGCGACAGACGCTATCCTGCTGTCGCATACATACCAGGACACTTACACAATCCCGTAACATTGCACGTGCCGAGAAATTCGACCGGAATCGGAAATCACATATTCGGCTGTGTAAATGTCCCGGCCGTATTCGAACAATAAGGTGATGCCGAGAGATCGAAAATTAATCATTTTAATCAGAGAATAATTTCTAGCTGGACATCATCGCGCCAGGTAAATATACCCGTATTAATATTATTATTGTGCAATTTAAGCGCGGTATAGTTGTTTAGACAGAGGTGTTTCGTTCAGGTTGTTATAACTTTCAAAAATGTCACTTTCGCTCTGTTAATTCCGTATTTTGTCTGTGGCACCCAAAATAAAAAAAAAAAAAAAGCTCCCCCAGGTATGCTCTTCAAGAACTTTATGAACTAGTCAATTTAATGAAGCCGAGCCAAAAATATATAATATAAATACGTTTATGTGTGTGAAAACGTTTGTGTTTAAATAAAAATAATAATAATAGTAATAATAATAATAATAATAATAATAATAATAATAGTAATAATAATAATAATAATAATAATAATAATAATAATAATAATAATAATAATAATAATAATAATAATAATAATAGTAACAGTAAAAAATTAAAAAAAAAAAGTTATATCTCGGAATTTTACGAATTCTTCCTTTCATCTGGCATCGTATGAAACGTAAAGTTTTAATTACGCTTTTAATAAAATGCTAGACGAATACGTGGATAGAACGTACGTTTTGCTCCTTTACATCACACCTAATGGATTCAAAAAGTTAGAAACTTAGAAATGCGAAACAATGTTAGTTGATGATAATGATGATACAAATCGCAAGTAGTTTAAAACTGTAAGCGAACAGAATTAAATGGTAAAAGTGCACTATATTTTTCACATTAAACTTGCTAAAAGCATTTTTAATAATGCTTGCCGTTTGCGGATTTCTCTCTTGAAAATTTAACTATTCCAATTTTCTGAACTGCAATAATTTTTCAAAAATGCGTTACTAATACCGACGATTTCAAAATCGGCCAGCTCCTTAACATTTCCAAAGTCGATTAAAAAAAATTATAAATTACGAAATTAAAATATTAATTAAATACGAAAAATACTTGATTATGTCTGTTCGGCGGTCGGGCTGCCGTCATCTATATGTACAAATTTTGACAACACGTTGATATATCTGACACCGAGTTATGTTACATAACCGTGTCTTTGAAGATATTTTTATTCTACGATTAGAAATATGCGCGTTTAAAAGCTTTAAATGACAATCAGCGACACTTGTGCGGTGACAACACAGCTCTGCAATGATAAGAAATGTCAAAAAAAAAGAAAAAAGCATAAATTATAGAATGAAAATCAGCGGTGGATCTAAACATTTCGAGCCTTGCACCAACTTTCAATTACAGCCCACTGACTGTATTATAACGGTATAGAATATGTAAGGACAAAATGAGGTACATTCGGATAAAAGAAGAAGCGCGATATTAAATTCTAATAAAAACATTTCATTTACACTTTAATACTCTGACCATTTTAGGTGCAGAATGTGTGCTTCTCATACACTGTGACGAGGCTAGCAGCGATACAGCAGTGTCATGAATGCAGCTGCCGAATGATAGAATTTACACAATAAATCTCTGAGGTAACAAAAAGGTAAATTATACAAATTAGCGAAGTGATAAAAAAAAAAAACAAAAAAAAAAAAAAACACATTCAACCACCGGCAGGTACTAAACAAAATATATGGAAAATTTTCACTACGATCTTCACCATTCTAGTTTAAATACGCCACGAAAAATATTCATCCAGGCATTTGACGCGATAAGTTTAATATAATATTGTTGGGAAAACTTCAATTCGTTAATGACGACAGAAAGCGAATCTATGGAGTGGTGAAAGATTGTTGGCCGTTGTAAAAACACTCTCCTATTCCTCTGCAGAGATATCGTTAGTGACGAATATGAATATCACGATTAATAATAAGCCTTACCTAGCACTACAAATGAGAACTTCAGTTTATTCTAGAAAAGGAATAAATTAGTGATGTGTAGTTCGCGAACGAACTGATTGAAAGAACTGATTCATGAAAAAAAACTGAAAGAACTGATTCGCAAAACTTAAAATATGAACTGTTTTGAGTGAAACGCAAATGAACAGAATGAGCCGGAGCGATATCGTAACATAAAGGTATACTTCCGAGCAACGCGACCGAGACAAACGACACTGTTATACATATATATAACTGAGACTGGTCGCGACCGATTTGATTGCTGCATAAATTGAAAAAGTCAATTTCGAACTCTCGCGACAGAGACAGGCGACAGCGACAGACGACCGAGACACTTTTTTTCTTTGACTGCTTTATTTTTCTACTTGTTATTAAGTTTGCGTAATTTTCCCTTTTTAAATAGTTTTCTTTGCTTCGTATGTGTACATATTTTTCACCAAATTTCACCTATTATAAGTTTTATTATATAATTTTGATTTCTTAATTATTATTGTTTTCCGTTATAACTGAAAAGGCAATGAGTGCAGCAGCCGGAGCACATGTTTAACTTCATAATTTTGTTCATTTTTATTGTAAATATATCCGCTTTTTACCTTTCGTTTATTATTTGATGACATCGTAGCCCCTGTTCGAAGCATGTCAAATTTAAAATAAATAAATAATGCGTATAGAGCTCTCTGCGTAACATACACTTGAATTTTTACACAGCTGCTTAGTGCTTAGTATAGTTATTCCAAATGTAACTTGTTCACTTTTTCAAAATGTAATTTGGTCACATTTTAAAACTGATCCGTTTCGGTTATCATTACTCTAAAATTACACGGCACGTGTTAGAAAAGTGAAGCTTTCGTTTTTTAAAATAATTTCAAAACGTGTTAAAAATTTTTTTTTTTTTTTTTTAATTGCAAAGTACTCTCTCATTCGGTTCGGAAGATGATGTAACCTGGACAGGCAAAATAAAAATGATTACACAGTCGCTTAGTAATAGTAAGAATATGTTTACATGTAGATCTAAAAGATTTTCGGAAACAATTAGTTCTCTGGGAATCGGATCTTTGAATCAGTTCTTCATAGTGAACTGATCCGCAAAAAGAACTGTAAAACCCATCGCTAGAATAAATGAATAACCCGAAATTGTAGGCAGGCTAATAAAACCTAGCAACGAGTCTATGTAAAGTAAAAAGTAAAGTGAGTTCCATACCCTCGATAGGGCGTTGGGATTGTGAAATTAAGGTTCACAATGTACTGAGCCTAATGGATCTGACGAGAATACTGGGCCATTTTCTTTTTACATGGGATCCGCCTTTACTCTCCCAGATTTCTCTGGTACCCAATTCAATTTCAGGCTGGGTAAGCTTGGGAGCGACTTGGATCCGGGACGAGACAAGTCTCGAACCCGTGACCTCCAACTTAAAAGTAAAAGCCGGCCTTTTTCTCGAAGCCGCCGCATCGCAGCCTGGGAACCATAACGAGACCGGCTGCTTCCGCCGTCAAGCCGCCGTGTTTTCGCGGGAAATAAAAATAATTCCGTTTATAAATATTTACAATTTTTTTACTTTATTTTTAGGTGTACATAGAGGTGCTTTTATTTTTCTCCATCATAATATTGTCATCGGGTTGTGACAATTCTTAAAAATTTCAAATCATTATCGGGAAACGGGTGAAAAATGAATTCGAAAATTTCATTACAAACGTACAAAGTTATTACCGGTGAAGCTAATGATATAGTAGTTCGTAATTTTTAAATAACCTGAAGAATAACCGTGCGATGTTGCAATTTCGGTCTGTGATGGAGGCTATGAGGAAAATTTTCACCGCGACCGGTTTATTGAAACGGCGCGTGACAAGCATAATAATACATGGTCTAGCTAGAGACTTGCAGAACTGCGTGAATCGAATGATAAATCTTCACATCATCAACGATTGACCGGTTCGATTTTGTTCAGTTCAAAAGCGGTTATTTAAAAGAAGACTTTATCGGCAATATTTGTAGTGGCTGAGGATTATAATCGATAAAGCTTCTCTTCTAGAGGAGGCAGCGCAGGTTTTAATTATAACGGCTCAGCGCTGGCAGATTAAAGTTTCCATATATGAGAGGAAAAGATAAAAGCGCACTGTAAATTCCTCGGTAAGTCTTCTGATGGTGAGCTGCATTTCTCTTCTAGTTAAATTAACTCGAAAGAGGAAGACGACTTAAACTGTGCAAGTTTCAATTAATCAACGCGTACAAAGGGCTGATAAAGAGGCGGCGATGGTCGCTGCAGAGTCGTTCCGTTTCGTTTTATTTCTATCGACGGTGCCCCATTAAAAGTGGTAATTTTGTAAATTTAAAATTCTCCGAAATAAGAGGATAAATCACGGCAAGATGACGAAACGTAAAGTGAAAACTTTTTCAATAACAATTCGGAATTCGGAAAAGAAAATCGTTGCTTTCGTCCGAGCGGCCGCACCGTAGAATTGCGACAGGAAGAAAGTAGTAGAAAGCGGTTGCGGCAATGCTGTTCTCCGGAGCAGTCTCATCGGCAACTCTTCTTCCGAAACTTTCATTTATCAAAGCAGCACGCAGCGGAACGCAAATAACATGCTAAGCAGAAAATAAACTCTTAGCGCAGTCGCAGCAACGCGGGAAAATATTTAAATGGAATTTTTCCGTCGTCCGTTCTCCTTTCCATCGAAACGGACTTTGTTCTGGACTAGCTGGAGAAACTTTGCGACTCGCTTCAACTTTAAGCCTTTTTTCTTATCTTTTAATTCGCGATTTAATTACTATTACGCCGATAGCTTCAACAACACGGCTTATCTCTCTGGTCCGGAATACACGGTTAACTTACTCTCTACTGTTTTATACTTGATTTCCTTCCAGACGCGCGTAATCTTTTCAATCGTAACACACTACACCTTCAACGCGCTCGCATCTCGCAGAATTCTACTTATAAAAAGGAACGCTCTCGCGGGCCAAGTCGGATTTGCATGCGACACACCTTTAAATTCGCCGTTACTAATAGTTTTAGTGTAGTCGGTGGCGCGCGTCGAAGGTGTAGTGTGTTACAGCGAACTTGGAAATAAAAATTTCACCAGTTCTCCTGTTTTCACGTCGCTAGTAGAATGAAATTACGACGACCAGTTTTGTTTTTTGCTATTATAACACGTGCTAAGTATCTAAGTGCTTGAAAATATAAAGACAGGATGCGCAAATAGCTGCTAACAAGTTGCAAAATGCGGCCGTTCTACTATTTATAATAGCGAAATTTCACGTTGTTACCCGGTACAATTTTATCTTTGTTTTCTTTATAAATAAATAAATATGAATTTTACGCGCAGATTTATGATTTATAAAGTAGATGGAAGGTGGACAAAAGAAGTGATCCAACGGAGACCGTATACGGGTTAAATAACGCACAAGGTGGACGGATGATATTGTGGCAACAGCAGGGAAACAGTGATTTTCTTGAAGTATAAGTATCGATGGAGTAAATTAAGGGAGGCCTACATGGAATCAATGATGTAACGCAGGCAAAAGAAGAAGAAGAAGAAGAAGAAGAAGAAGAAGAAGAATCTAGAGAGGGCCTCTAACCATGATAGTTTGATAGGCCATAATTAACTGTGGTTTTCTTGCTCCATTAAATGTGTTGTTATATATTGAGATAATCGATGGCATTTTTTAATCTCTTCCATTAATAGATTTAGGCAACATTTCGCGCACGCTATAAACTGTATGTCGCGATTGCTCTCGGTATAATCAACCAACATCGTTGACTTGGTCCGTTTCTAATTTCTATTTCATTTTTTCTTCCTTATGTCGCGAGATTTGTTTTAGGTTTTTCTGCCTCCGGTTACAGTTAGATACGAATTTTTACGTAAATCTATATGATTATCGTATAAAATTTAAAACGCCTACTTCTTAAGCCTTTTTTTATAATAGATATAAAATGAAATAATAAACTTGGTTTCATCGCTAATGCACTTTTTCATCTTTAATTTCCATTTCTTTTTTCCTGCGTCTATTTCGACATATATGTATTAATCAAAAATTAAAACCGGATTTGATGTACATACATCCATTTTATATTGTAATGTGACCATTACATTTAAAGAGAATTAAAATAAATATATATATATAAATAAATTTAATAAAGTACCAAGAACAAATGGTGTGAGTGTAAGTGTGCGCATGTGTAGGAACCTGTTGCTGGCTGGGGAGCGATGGACTGATGAAATCAAGTGAGGGAATAAATGCGCGCGATGATCAGTAAAAAAAAAAAAAGAAGAGATGATTGGCTGGTCTGCGACGGGGAGGAGACCGGTTCAGAAGAAATGAAGATCAAAAAATGCCGAAAAGAAAGGAGAAAGGCAGACGAGCGAGTTCCAGTTTTTAGTTCCTTGTTTGCCGAGAGCGAAGTTAAGTCGCCAGTTGGTTTCGGTTAAAAGAAAAGAAAAAAGGTCAGCGAGACCGCGTGTCGTATCGTCGAGAAATTAACGGTCCGAAGTAAATTTGCACGAAAGAAATTTCGATCCGGAAAGGTCCGAGACCCGATCGGTGGGAAATATTTAATGAAACTGTTCGACTTCGCAATTAAACAACAAGTTTCCTTATCGTCGTCGGAAAGAGCCTCCATCGTGCGTCGGTCCGTCAAAGGAGTATCTACCGGTCCCGGAGTAACCCAGCCAGAGTGATACGTACCATAATATACATATATTTTTCTAATTGTATATCCGTGTATATTTATATCTTTATCTATCCGGTGTTTTTCTAGGTCGACCTGTATCGAAATTTCTTTGTAAAGTTAAACCAAATAAACAAATATTTTTTATCAAATATTGGAATGATTCTAATAAAAGTCAACCTTAAATTTAAAAAATCATAATTCCGCGAATCTGAAACCGCGGTAGCATCCCTGAGGGTATATAAAAATAACTAAAACCAATCGTAACGCTTCAATATATAAACATATTTTACAATATGTGAGCCGGGAAATTGGCACTGAACAGTAAACCTCTAGGTAGGATCAAGAAGTCTGAAATTAATAGATGGTCAGTAGCGATAAATCATCACCTTGATAAACCCTTCACAAAGTCTGATGTTACGCATGCAATAAGGATGATAAAGAACAGGAAGGCGGCCGGCACGATTTGCGGGTAAAACTCACTTTACTTATATATATATATATATATATATATATATATATATATATATATATATATATATATATATTAGGTGTATGCCATAGGTCTTTTCCGGTTTTACCAAGAGTGGCTCTACCGAACAGTACGCTGCGTATGAATTTGACACTGCGTCAGTTTGTTCGTCTGACATTAGCCTACAAACACATACGAGTTCAGTCCGCCAAACAATCGCGTCTGTGTGAGTATCGGTCAGTGATCATGTCGACATTTGTGCCTGAAAAAGAACATTTGCGGCACGCTTTCTTATTTAATCACAAGAAAAAGACTGTGGAAAGTCATCGTTTGCTGATAGGTACATATGGTGAACACGCTCCATCGATTAGAAAAACATGGTTTCGACGATTTAAAAGTGGTGATTTCAATGTGAAAGACAGTGCGCTTTCTGGCAGACCACAAAAGCGCAAAGATGAGCACCCCCAATTTAAACTCAAGAGCAATTAGCAAAAGCATTAAATATGTCACAAGAAACAATCAGCAGGTGTTTACGAGCAATGGGGAAGATCCATAAATTCGGTAAATAGGTCTCCACGATTTGAATGAACAGTAAATGGAAAATCGCAAAGTCTCTTGTGAAATGCTGCTTCAACGCCGCGAAAGAAAATCATTTCTGTACCGAATTGTTGCTGGTGACGAAAAATGGGTTTATTTAAGCGGATAAAATCATGGCTGTCACTTGGAAAAGCCGGTCCTTCAACACTAAGGCCAAATCGCTTCGGCAAGAAGACCATGCTTTGTGTCTGATGGGACCAAGGCGGTATTTTTTGTATTATGAACTCTTGAAGCCCGGCGAAACAACGATATTGCCAACAAATGATCACTTGAAATCAAGCATTGATCGAAAAACGACCGGAATGGGCCACAAGACATGGCAAAGTGATTTTGTTACACGACAATGCGCAATGCAAAACCAGTGAAAGACACCTTAAAATCGTTTACACGGGAAATCCTTCCGCACCCGCTGTACTCCCCTGACATGGCACCATCTGACTATCACCTCTTCGCATCAATGGGGCACGCGCTCGCAAAGCAGCACTTCAGCAACACTCGAGGAAGTTGGAAAATGGCTCCACGAATGGTTTGCCGCAAAAGACAACCTGAAAGATGGGCGAAGTGTGTAGAAGCCGATGGTCAATATGTTCAATAGACAAAAAGTGAGTTTTCTTGAAAACTATGTATTTTCTTTACCAAAAAAACCGACAAAAACTTATGCATACAACTTCATATACATATATATATATTTTTTTTTTCTTTCTGTTCCTTTCGCTCTAGAATCTCCCAACTGCTGCGCGGCTCCTAGCGATGTTTGTTCAAATATTCTTTGCTGGATAATTTTAAACGTTTTTTTTTTAAGTATGAATCTACGAACAACATTTTTTTAATGTATAAAGCGAATTTATTACGATACACCACTTATTATCTCGCATAATTCACTGTACTATTTATTGCAGCTTACCGTTTATTTCCTTTCCGTCGGTTATATTATAATTTGTGTAGCATATGTATATTACAATGGAGTGGTTGTCATAATTAATACCGCACGTTGAGTTTTTTAATAAAGGGAAAAGAAACGCATTTTTGCTACATAAAATTCAATTTTTTCATTTTATTTTGGTGAAAACTATCGTGTCGACCGAGCAAGAATATTTTACTCTTTCGGTACGCTATGTAGTTTAACATAAAGAAAGTGTCGAAATACATTTGATAAAAGAGAGTGCTTTGTAGGATAAGTTGTAATATTCGTTCGGTACGCTGCTACAGAAAATGATTATGGAAATAGCGTACAACTCCACATTTCATTTTAACTCGTATAATGAGCGATAAAGAATTATTCAATTTGATGAAGTACTTTATGCATTCTTTATGTATTAAGATGCGATAGCAATTTTCCTGTTTTCTTCTTTTCCCATTTCTTTCGTTTTTTGTTTTTTTTTGGTACGTCAACTATAGACATTAACCCAGTGCGAGTGGAATTTTTAGAAACTTCGACGGCAGGACTAGAACCCGGCTCTACTCGAACAGAACGCTACCTAACGATATACGCCACCGTAGCTAGCTTACACCTCCCATTCGGACGCTGCTGTTCTATAAACAGAATGATGTATTTCTTCCTCAGTGTATCAAATCGATTACAATCCATCTAGATAAAGCGAAATAAACTTTTCGATTGATCGGGTTACTTATCAATGCAGCTGAAAAATATTTTAGGGATATAATTGTGATATATCCGTGAAATGATTGAAGAAATCCTATCTATAAAAGCGAACCGAATTAACATAAAAGGATTTTTCAATAGCTGATATATTGCTTTTCACCTTTAATTATTTTTTAATCGTAGTGAAAAACATGAATTTCCACCAAAAATCAAACAGACCATATTCGATAATTCTGAGGCGCGTATTAACTCTTCTCTACGTTATTAGTTCCATAAGGTGATGTCAGGCATAGGGGCTAGAAAGAAACATCAATGCTTGATATGGTATAAATGTAATAATAGAAAAAAAAAAGACGCCAAAGAATGTTGGAAAAGGTAAAACAAAACAACAGCTTCGATGTCAAAAAAGAGAAACAATTATTCTATGCAGAGAAGGTCAATTAAAGGAAGAAGAAACAGTTTTTCTGATAAGAGAGAAGTGATGACATCGGGACAAATGATTTGTATGCGTATTGATCGAGTGGTAATTGACAAGAAAAGACATTGAATGTGTTTTTCTTAAAATCTTGTCACGTTTGATTGCCAAGGAGATGAAATAGAAGGAAAAATATGAAAACTGATATAAGTGAGAGGACAAAATTAAAGTAGAAGAGGAGGAATTTATAATTTATTATTAGAATAGTGATGGAAAGCAGAGATTACCACCCAGAAATATTTAGAGCTAGAGAGCATCAATTAAATTT
Source organism: Icerya purchasi (assembly GCA_039619475.1). Taxonomy (NCBI): domain Eukaryota; kingdom Metazoa; phylum Arthropoda; class Insecta; order Hemiptera; family Monophlebidae; genus Icerya; species Icerya purchasi. Next base: position 74,139,600 of record CM077115.1, on the reverse strand, counting down.
ACGAACAAATTGCGAGACTAGTCTATATAGCGATGAGGAAAACAGCATAGGATGTCTCAATTAATCAAATACAGAATAAAACACTGTACAGTCAGGAAAAACACTGTAAGAGCACGTAATATTCGACTGAGGAGGCTAATACGAAAAGGAAACTAACGGGAAAAAGGCCGCGTAGAGGATAATGGAACATGATTAAAATGTAGGCGAATATTGTAGAAAATAATAAAATGACAGATAAAAGACAGCTGGAATATATGAAATGAATAATGCTCAGAAAAAGTATTGGAACTAAAATCTGAAATGGATACCTTCACAAAGTGGTGGAGATTGTAAGATTATTTTAGGAAATGAAACAAATAGCAATGCGAGAAAGCCGTAGAATCAGCCGCTTCGTTACCACTGAAAGGTCCCACTAAGCCATCGGGGTGATTACAGTGGAGGGCAAGAAGGATTTGGATGAATGAACAAATTCAGAGAAAGTAAAGAATGAGCAAAAGGTCGTTAGCAAATTGAAAGACGTTCCTAGAGCCACAAATAAACAGTAGTCGGAAGACAGGTGATTACAGGATATGAAAGTGACATATATTACAACAGTGATCGGTTAAGATTTTCTGGAGATAGAATAGAAAAAAGAAAAACGAACAGATTCTGAGAAATTAAAATTTGAGAAACAGGGCTCTAATAAAATCAAAAATTGGTTTATGAGAGACGAAAATAAGGAGACCCCAGAAGATGGAATTTGAAAAGTGAAAGCAGAATGAGTATTTTGTGCGAATGGCACTGACGTTACGGGACCCTAGAAGATGGAATTTGAAAAGGGAAGGGAGAATAAATATTTCGTAAGAATAGCACCGACAAAGTTGAAGAAAAACTATTAGAAGAAATTATTAAAGAAGCTTACACAATGCAAGACAAAAATGAACAAAGGCGAAGAAAGAGCTAAAACAGAGAGTGTGTAAATTCGTGTATTAACGTATCTCCGTATATTCTATTTTTCCACGTTTCTTAATTGCATATTTGTTTCCGCTTCTTTACCAAATTTCCTGAATTTATCCACAATTTTCCAACTTTGGTAATGTTTTTGTGTAGTTTTTACTTTTCATCGCTGGATTTGGCGAAGTTGCGAAATTATCAACATTAAACATCTTATTATGTTAAAAAGAATAGAACAATACACTACTTGTATGGGTGAGGGAGACATCTGTATTCTCAGAGAGTCGAATAATAATAAAGAGAAAAGATGATTAAAAAAAAAGCACAAAAAAAAAAAAAAAAAAACTAATAATAATATCGGGATGCAAACACAAATATAACCATCTCATTTTCGCATCTGTGAGCATCGAATCAATTCTAAATTAGAAAGCTGATCCGCCATTGAGTTAGGGACCCCGATCTCAAGTGTGTATAGAACTAGAAATACCGTTTGCAGTTATGTTTACATTGCACTCTGGGTGCCGCTAAATAATTCCATTAAGCGAGACCCAAATTCGGCCCAGTTCGATTGCGAGAGGATTCTATACTGGAAAGCGAAGCGCGCTGATGGCAAAGAAAAAGCGAGTGCGATTATTTAAGGAATATTATTACATCGTTTTCGGAGAATTTTCCTCGGCTAAAATGAAATGAATCTTCCCCTGCTTACTCAACTCATTAAAAAACACATCGCCTTATGTAAACACATTAAACGAGGGTTAACGTTGTAATTGATGTTTTGCCAGTCCCCTTATTTAGAGACCATTCTTTAATCAAATTCCGCTATGCGCGAATGAAAAAAAAAACAAAACACGCTCAGTATCCCTGCCACGCACAAAGAGAAGTTTTAAATCCTCGCCCATAACAGACTGCAGTACCTGCAGCGGTAAAAGTTGTCGATCAGCGCGAATGACAAAAAAAAAGTTGCTCCTAATTTTAAACGTTGAACCGCTTTTAGTTTTCTTTAAATTTCTACTTCTTATTTACTTTTTCGATGTGTGGTAACCGGCTTTTATCTTTTCTTCTACTTCCTTTGCACTACCTTACAAAGCTGTACATGTGATACAAAAAAAATGGTTCCTTTGAAATTCCCATTCGAAGAAACTCACTTTACGACGATACGTTGTGAGAATACATTCGACTCTCGATTCCTGCAGTTATTACTGATAAAAAAAGTGCTCAGTATATGGTGTTATCGTAATCATTTGTCCATGAGAAATATGAAAAAAAGTATCAGTATTTTACATTTCTGTTTAAATTTCTAAATGCAATGAAATAATTGTTGCCGATATTAACATATACGGGAAATATTGTCGAATTTTAAATCTATGTGTACAATTTCAAATCCACCGTCCCAAATATAATGCGCCGCGATAAAACCTAGTATGTAGAGATGAAATACATCGACCGTTTTATGCTGTTATATTAAAATGATGTTACAATTACGAGTATTTTTAATTATCAAGTTTCTTAGTGATTCTTGGACTTTTCACATATGAAATGTACCGTACATCTATTCAGCCTTCCCTTCCTCGTTTCCCCTGGTTTCTTGACTTTCCTTCCATGCGTCGCTTCAACATCTCTGCGATTTGCCGCCTGCGCTTTGAGCACAGTTTGCTTCCTTCCTCGCTTTTCCGTTACACTCTTGTACCGTCTCCTTTTTGTCCATTGCACCCCTCCAATATTCAATTTGTGTGTGATCCCGATCACATAATGTTCGGGTTTTCATCTCTTGTAACCGATCAAGCTGCTTTCTACTCCTCCCTTTTACAAATTGGTATTCCCACTCCATACAGTGCTTCGTTCATTCTCTCCCTTCCTTCTCCTTCTGTTGTTCAGGCTCTCGATTCCTTTTTGTCAGCTATCTCTGATCGTATAAAAATCTGAGTTTCTTGCGTCTTTTTTCCTTTGTTCTTTGGCCAATGGCCTTGTAGACGACCCCCCCCCCCCAAAAAAAAAATCGATTGTCACAAATAACATTTGGCTGACTGAAAGAGATACCGCCATATATTATACAAATCAGATATAGGAAAAACGTGGACGGCTTCTTGCAGATAAATTTACTGCAAGCAGCTCTCGATACAATTAAACTTTTTTTTCCTTCATGAACTTTTGAGTGGTTATTATCGTAACGCTCCCAATATTCCTGATATTTCTGATATTTGTATTTTAAATATTTCCGTATATGTGGTTTGGGAAGTTAACATAATCGGAACGGTAGAGGCAATTACTACTTTAAACAAGATACTTTTTTCGATGAATATTAAAATATGTTTAGTTCTTGGAGAGCTAATTAAAACACTTACAGGTTTCTAAAATTTCTTATTCACTATATCGAACTGTAAAAATTATACAGGTGATTGGGTGTATTTTTAATTTGCATAAAAAATCTATATATAAAAAATATTTTGACAACTAAACTTTAATAAATAAAATCTTCATGTTAAGTTTAAAAACAAATATAAGACCCGAAATCAACGGTGTCTGTATAACATATATATATATATATATATCAGTGATGGGCATAATCGACTAATTTGTATAATCGACTAATTAGCATTAGCAGTTTTTAATAAATCTGCTAATTAGCAGGTTTTCGAATGATTAGCAGGTTTTCGAATGATCAGTAGATTTTCAAATAATAAAGAAGTAGCATGTTTTTCTAGTGTTGCCAATTTAAAGATTACTTTTCCAAATTTACTGGAAAATTATTAAGAAAAGATCTATTTAATGAACAGTTTAATTAATTTATATTTTGATATATAATGAAATGTTATCCAAAAATATTTTCCAGTGAAAATCTTTAATAACTGAACTTTATCAGAAATTACATTTATTTCTGATAAAGTTCAGTTATTAAAAGTTCGTTCAAATCGAAACACCAGAAATAGAAATAATTATGAATTTCCATTAAGTTTGGTGTTAGTAATAAAATGTATAGTATGTTGAAAACATTCGATTCTTGTTATAGTTATTAAATTAAAATAACTAATTAAATGCTTAACGCTACTTTTAAATAATGATCATTTGAAATATTGCTATTTTTGTTATATTTTTCATAAGTTTGAACCATGAAAATGGATTATTTTATGAACTTCTAAGGTAACTTAGGATTGATCATATTTAACTAATTTATAAGGAAAGAATTATGTCTCCGCACTAAATTTCTACACATCTTTTTTCACACATTTACATGAAAGTTCTGTTGGATATCGTTAAATTAACCTTGTTGCGGAAGCATAGAACAAATTAGTCTATTTATTCAGCGAATTAGAAGCACATAGACAACAGTTTACTAATTTTCTTAATTGAAAAAGAATTACAAATTAAAAACTTGGAAATAGCTAGAACTATTAAATATTACACATCATTAAATATATAATTTTAAATGAATCAATAATAACCAAATTAATCAAGAACTAGTTTCCTTTCGATATTGTCAATTATTTTTATTCTTGACTTATTACGTAGGTATTTAAAATGAAATTTTGTTATCTACTTTACTTGATTTTGCAAAATATTTTAAAATATAATATAAAAACAAATAAACTATGAGAACCTTAATTAAAACTAATGTTACTTTGTTTTACAATAAGATATAAAAAGTATAATAATGAAATTTTGTATTGAAATATCACTATTGTGAATCTTTCAAATTATGAAACAATAAATTTATAAATGTATAATATGTATTTTAGATTGTTAATTAATCTATAATCTTATAAAAAAATAAAGTATTTAAAAATAATGTAACCATTCTTACTATATCATCAATGATAATTTATAATTATAGTTCATAAGTGATATAAGCGTAGATAACATAAAATAAGAAGAATGCTCCATTTTTTAAACTAAATCGTCTCCATACTCAAACGGAAAGATATGAGTATAAAATGTGAAATATGAAGTGTAAATATAAAATACAGAGTTCATACTGTAACATTTACAATAAAATATCAACAGTTATTTCTAACAGTTTAAATTATATTAAAAAATATTTATTAATACTATAAATTACTATTTAAAAATAAAATTAAGTCTAACTAAATATAAATTCCTAAACCGATTACTCTTATATTAAAAACTTATTTAATTGCCTTTAAATTGTAATATAAATCGTAAGCATAATAACAGCATAAATAATACAGGAGGGTAAAACATTATTTTTATGTCAAAATGTATATCAAAAACTTACACAAAACATTTAAATTTAAATAAATTTTAAAGTATTCAGTAATTAAAGTTTATAAAAAAATAAAAATCTACAATAGTAAACAAAAACAAACTTCGATTGTAATAAAATCGGAAACATTAATTATGAAAAAGTGACTTACAAAAAGCAGCTAGTATCGGTCAGTTTTAGAATCGACTAATGTTAGTCGTTTTTAAAAGCAGTTTCTAAAAGCGACTAATGTTAGTCGTTTTTGAAAGCAGTTTCTAAAAGCGACTACTGAAATTAGCAGTTTCTAAAAGCGACTACTGAAATTAGCAGTTTCTAAAAGCGACTAATGTTAGTCGTTTTTAAAAGCAGTTTCTAAAAGCGACTAATGTTAGTCGTTTTTGAAAGCAGTTTTTAAAAGCGACTACTGAAATTAGCAGTTTCTAAAAGCGACTATCGAAATTAGCAGTATCTGAAAGCGACTACTGAAATTAGCAGTTTCTAAAAGCGACTATCGAAATTAGCAGTTTTCCGATTATTCAAATAATCGAATTATTCGTTTTGGAAAAAAAATCGAATTAGCAGTTAGTCGTTAGTCGATTATGCCCATCACTAATATATATATATATGTATGTATATACACATTTATACATATATAAATTTTATTTTTCTCTGCAAGCTTTATAAAGTTCTTTTTGAGTTAGCTTTTTCAATTCATTCGGGTTTATCTGGTCCAAAAATTATAATTTACAAAACGTCGGGGCTTCGTATCGCGCCGTATCATTGCTGCAATCTCTAAACTTTATAAAAAGCTGCTCCTAAAACGGATGATGCCAGTCGCCAACGATAAAAGTCTAATACCAGACCAGCAATTTGGATTCAGAACCAAGCGCAGTAGAACCAGTGCATCGTGTAGTTACCATTGTTGAAACATCTCTCGAAAAGAAAAAAAGTACTGCAAAGCTGTGTTTTTGGACACAAGTCAGGATTTCGACAAGATCTGGCGCGATGGCCTTTCACAGAGAATTAAACGGCATTTTCCTTATGAATTATATCAGTTACTTCAGTCATACATGACTGAAAGATATTTCTACGTAAAGTATGGAGATGACTTATCAGACATACAGGTATATATCCAATAAAAGCACGAAATCCGCAGGCAGAAGCTAACAGGAATGCTAGCAAAAAGTTTTTAGTCATCAGCGACGAAGTTCATTTTTACCTAAAAACCAGACCGCGAATAAACACCAATATTACTGACAAACCACTACACTTACGAAGCGAGTAACAGTTTGATTTGCTGTTGCCCGACTGAGTATAGTTGAGCCATACATATGATAACTTGGGGGGGGGCTAGCTGACAAAGAGCATTAACCCGTGTTCGATAAGAAAGAAAAGTACCGCTGAATTAATTATTTAGATTCGCATGCGGTCAGCTATAGCATCAATGAAGGATACAAGGGGAGCGACAACAGATAGTGAAGGAAAGGAAAAGAAACAGCACTATAGGGAGCAGGAATATTAAGTCTCAGAAGTGTTGGGGGTAGAGAAGTAAACGTTCAGACGGCAGAGTCGAACATTCGAAAAGCATGTGGTTAGAATTATATTGGTTTGTATCATTAGGAGGATGGGCGGATAATAAGGAGAGTCTGAAAGTGAAACTCGATAGCGAAGTGAAGCGAGCTATGATCGAAACGCAACCGACATGAAGAGAAAATAATATAGCGCTGCAGAGACCGGAATTTCTGAAACCAAGAATTAACTGGAAGATACGGCTGAATAGAAAGTTAAAAGAAAAATTGGTTAGAAAAGAAGGAAGGGTATGGGTCTGACCAAAACCTGTAATGAAATTTTTTAGACAATGCAAGTAAATTATTAGCACTAAACTTATTAATGGGGTGTCCATTAACACCTTGAGACAACTGATCAACTCATTCATTTCCTTCTATACCAACATGGCCTGGAATCCAGAGGAACTCAATCTGAAGGTGGTAAGTTTGGAAAAGGTTATGGATAATCGAACGAATACAAAGAATGATGAAATCGCAAGAAGGACGAGGAAAAACAGATGGGATAAAACACTCTGAACATCAAAGATGATTAGAATGTTATTATTATCTCGTACTAAGGGTATGTAAAGAATGGCTCTTAATATCGCAACAGACTCTGCAAAGGATGTAGAGCAGGTTGGAGAAAGTCTACAACTTTCAAAGTAGCTGTGAACAGAATATAGGAAGAAAGCTCCAACGGCGTGAGTTCGATCCGTCAGTATAAAGAAGAGAATGGAGAAGAAATAAAGAGTTAATAGTATTAAGGAAATCTTGATTAGGTTGTGGAAGGGATTTAGAGTAAGGGGACAGCAAAGATAGAGGAAAGAGAAAATCTGTAAAATGAAAGGTAAAGTGAAGTTTGTGTTGTAGGTTATAATTTGTGGAAGAAATTTGGCAAGTCAATTTGAGATATGAGAAAGAAGGGGAATTTTTTTAGAACTGAATAGGCAATTTTGAAGTACGGACGAATAGGATGAAATAAATTTTGAAGAAGAAATTGGAATACGTTTTAAAAGGAAGCGATAATTTAAGTAACATCTACGAATTGGTAAAGGAGGAACATTACATTCAGCATTTATTACAGAAATGGAAGTTGATTGACTCCCAGACATAAACGAAGGGAGCAATTCTGAACCGGATCCAGTTTACAAAGGAGAGATCTGGAGGAGTTACCATAGATAAATGGAACAATAATCCAGTTTGGAATGAACTATAGATTTATAAAAGAACAATTAAAAGGATCTCCTCCCAAACCTTGTTGCTGAAATAGATTTAATAAGATTTAGTCTTTTATTCACCGTCGTGTAAAGATAGTTGCTCGAAAAAGGAGAGGCGACCAGTTAGGAACAGACCGAGATAACAACAATTATTAACTAAGGGAATATGTTACTTACAGAAGGCGTTACTAAAGAAGAATACACCTGCTTCAGTCGTTCCTGACAGCAGAACTGGAGGAAAACAAACGTTAAGCCGCATTTGGTTTAAACAGAATGGAGCCATCTTTTTTTCTTTTTTTTTTTTTTTTTTATTAATAAGTTGTGGGTCTCTCTCCTGATAGGGCAAATGTGCCCGTTGCGTGAGTGCCCAACATTCGTATTATCGTCAAAATCAAACGCAATATAAACTATTCACGCTTATTATATAAATCGAAAAGAAATAAACCTTAACTCATATCTGTTTAAGTACATATGAATAAAAACATACACTGGCTATAAATACGCATCTGTACACAAGTACATGAAGATGGCTTATACAGGCAAAGTGGCATCCATGCTCTTCTTCTTTGAGAGGTATGAGCAGGAAAATAACGAAAAAAGAAAAAGAAACGGAAAGACGTGAAAAAAACAAAGAAGAATATATGTAAATAAATAAATGCATAAATGAGCAACATAAAATGAAAAATTCTTCGGAACTCAGCTTTCTTTTTTTTTTTTTTAAATGGGTTCGTCAACATGGACATTGGCCTAAGAACAGCGGAACAGAGAGAAAAGAGAGACTTAGATCCTTTTACACGATCAGAGATAGCCGACAGAAAGGAATCAAGAGCTAGAATAACCGAAGGAAAAGGAAGGGAGAGAATGAATGAAGCACAGTATGGAGCGGGAATACCGGTTTGTAAGAGGAAGGAATAAAAAGAAGCTTGTTCAGTTGATAATTAGAAATAACTGAACATTATATGATCGGGATCAGAAGTACATTGATCGCCGGGAGGGTGCAATAGACAATAAGGAGAAGGCACGAGAGAATAACGGAACAATGAGAAAGGGAGCAAACTCAAAACGCAAGCGGCAAATCGCAGAGAGATTGGAACGGCGCATAGAAGGAAAGTTAATAAACCATGGAAAACGTGGAAGGGAAGGTTGAATAGACAAGAAAAGGGAGTTCCGGTTGGAAAATGAGAAGACGTAGGAGTCAGACCACAGTTTGGAATGAGCAGCTGCAGACAGAAGGGTAATATTAGAAGCTGAGAAGGCAGGAAGAAACCTACCAGAAGAGGAAGATAATCGAGCGAATCAGACTAACTCATTTCCCTCGATTCCGGAATGGCCAGGAATCCAAAGGAAATCCGTTTGGATAAAGTGGGAAAGGAAAAGATCGTGAATTAAGGAACGAATAAGGAGAATGATGCAGTCGGTTGAGTGAGGGTTTTTAATCTTCGCACTATTCTATCACACCATGAATGTTATGCTCCGAAACATGTCGGTGTTTATAATATTTTTAACATTTACAATTTAATGTATTGTTCTGTTAAATACTGGTGTTTAATCAAGACGTATAATGGCACAAAGAGATGCTTATGATTTCAATGTAAACTTAACCATTCTTTCGGTCATTACTTCCTTTTTCCACACACCAATTCTTTTTTCGTTTAACATGCGATTAATTAATAATTTAATTAAAACTGAATCGTGTCTATGTTATCAATTCGTAGATTTGCTTCTCTAGGATAAATGTGTAATATATATTACTTTATATTTTTGTTATGCGAATTTTTGCCTGGATGGTAATTTCATATTATACTGCTTACTAAATTCTAGTAATCTATAACATAGTACATATCTTGGGAGACATTTCACATTGTTTTTCTAGCACCAAGTTGATCTCGTTTCGTTTCCAGCGAGGTAGCATAAGTATCAAACACCTTCTTTTCTGAATTTTACCCATTTTAGCCTCTCCCTATATTTTAATTCCATATGAAGAATTCTAGAGACATTATCGTTGCATTATAATATAATCTACTACACGTAAAAGGAAAAGTTGGCATTTCTACGTGAAACATTCGATAAACAACATCATTTCTCGACTAAGCCCGCTCGATCTTACGAGCTAATTTAACTGTATGTGGTTTCCTGCGGGGATATTGGAAGCACGCGTACACCTCAGTAAACCTCGTGCGGTAGAAGAATTAAAAGTCACAATATGCAACATGAAATTTCGAATACATTGCTCTGGCCATTTCAAAAAAAAAAAAAAAAAAACAAAAAAAAAGGGCATGATATTTTTGAAAAAAGGATCGCTGAGGATTAATTCGGCTAGTAATATACACCTTTGTGCGTCTAGTTTCTGTTACTTCTTTTTATAATGTAAAGTAGCAAGTGCGGGGGAAATTCGGGTTCGGAACGGTGTTAGATTTCTCCGCAAGTGCAATATAATGTTAAATTCTTAAATCGGATTATACAAAAACGGACATAATTAATAACTTCATGCAATTAACATTTTTCGTAAATGTATACGTTTTATTCGACATTATATACATCGGTATCGTTATTAATTAGAATAACCCTATCATCGCTTTAAAAAAAAAAAAAAACAAAAACAAAAAAACAAACAAAAAACGGCGACATATTCGATACCACTCCCAACATATAATACTTCAAAAAAAAAAAAAAAATTGAACTTTATATAATTTTAAAATGATAATCCCCGGCTACTTAATTACCGCATAACAACTGTTGCTTTTTGGCCCTCTATTCGAAATAATACATATCGTTATTATTCACCACCGACAAAAAACACACTTCCAGTAACTTCCAATGAAAAACTTTATTCCCAGCATGATTTCTCCGACGTGTTAAGTAAACTGTCCAGTATACTGTTCCAAGAGTTGTGAGACAAGTTAAAGTCGAAAAGTAATTTTCAAAATCCTTGGCTGAACACGTTTTACCATTTCCATCAAAGTTTCGAGAATGTCCTGTATTTTTATTGCAAGCACTAATTTCGACATTTTCTTTACAGTCTTCTGTATAATCTGTGGTTATGATTAAAAAAAAAAAAAAAAATAAGAAAATTACAAACAAGACACATAAACACATATTTTATAACTGCGTTGTCAAAACCGTCGATACATTTTAAGCAGTGCCGTAGTGCGGGCAAGGTTTAATGATAATAGGTAAATATTACAGGTAGAAAACAGACTAGGCAGTTTTCACTTGAAAAAAAGAAGGTGCAAAAAAATCGGAACCACAATCGCGTCGGAGGGTGTACACTAAACGGAAAAAAGTGGAAAAATAAGTGAACAATTTAGAAGCGAGCTGGTCGTCCGCCATACTTTTAACAGAAACTAACCGTGAAAGTGTAGCTTTAGCAGAAGCGAACTTTCCAGCTCGCAGTATCCTCAATTTTGTTATTCGTATCTTTTACGCGAATTGCCCGCAACTGTTACGAAACTAAAAGAACAACGGAGACCAGCGATGACAACTGCGACTCGAGATAAGTTAACGGTAACATCTACTTCCGGTGAAATAAGCAGATTCGATAAAGCTATTCGGAAGAATGAAAGCGAAATATACAAATCGTTGGCAGCGAAAAGAAACCAGCCAAGACAAGCAAACGAACAACAGGAAAATGAGCTGGCTGATAAAAAGCGGCTTCCCGACGACAGAAGACGATTAAAAACTTCATCGGAACTGTATCAGCACAGCGAAGTGTTCTTGTTCCTTCGTCAACTCGCGCTAACCAATCACCGTTTTATTCTGTTAATTTCGCGTTATTTACGGTCTCGCAGCTATCGCCCGTTTAAGCCTCCGTTCATTCGTTCATCATTTCTTCGAAGTAAAATAGGCGAAACAATTTTTAATAATTTTCGAATAAAAATGTTCACTCAGTATCGTTATTTTACCGGCTAGTTGTGATTTTGCATTAATATAATTTCCAGCTGATTTCGGACTGAATTTCGTATTTCCAACTCAGTGTTACAACTAGCGTTCTAAGGAAAATTTCCAGACGTTTCGAAGTAATTGCGCGAGCAAAAGCCTTAATTGAAAACCAGAAAAAAGCCTCTAAAGTTGTAAGTGAAAAATAAATTAAAACCAACTTCGAACGATTTACAGAAATACGGTTGTATCGAAAAAGAAAAAAGATGTTATTTGCGATACAAAAAGCGATTATGAACGCCTGTCCTTTTTTTTTTTTTTTTCATTTCTTGGCCGCCACGGTAATTGGTCGGCTTGTACTGCTGTGAACTATGTAATATGTACATTACATAGGTATAAAAAAAAAAAAAAAGCAAAGAAAAAATGTAAAAATTGTAAAATAAAAAATTAATTATAACGTGTGGAGAGAGTGGATGTGTGGGTAAATGAAGGCCGGTTGCTGACTGGTGGTTTCGAGAGTGATTCCGTCTTGTAACAGATGCGTGCGAGGGGTTATCAATGGGCAAAGGAACAGATCTTGTTCAGCGCTGCGAAGGAAAAACGGAAAAGACAAAAAAATCCGGAAGGAAAGGATATAGAGTATTGACTCAGTCTTCCAATCGGTCAGGTCCTAGCAACCTTTTTCGTTGTAATTAATAACATTTTAGTCAGCCTTAAAGAATTTCACTGTCGATAATCCCTTCTCGCATTTATCAGGAATCCAAGCCGAATCACTAATGTACGCCCGTCTGCCAACAAAGGATCAACGACCATCCAGCAAGCACAGTGATATGTACAATTTTTACCTATTTTCGTTATAATGGTCGTCGCCATTTTCTTGTATACGTATATGTATATTTTTATAATTGTGCGTTCAAAAAGATTAACCAAAACATATATAGCATTTAAAATAAAACATATTAATTTAATAATAAATTAAAATTAAAGTTAAAATAAATTAAATCCACGAGGGTTGGCATCCCTGAAAGCTATTGAAACAAGTAAATCACTACAACTAATGAGAGATAAAGACTTCTGTCTTTTTCCTAACCGAAGAGTAATTATCCGGTATAACAAGTTGGCAAACGATCACACTTCATTACTAAAAAGTGTTTGTGTTATTAGCAAATGGTCTGTGAGCGATCTATGGCGTCGCTGTAATTTTTTTTTTTGTTTTTTGTTCGCTCTTACACATATCGAATTAATTCTTTTAGTGGAATTAAAAAAGAAAAGGAATACTGGACATTCTAAAAGTAGTGAAAAAATGTAACATTTCAGCGTCGCGGTTCTATCAAAGTTTGTCTAGCTTTAGATCTCATTCCGCTCTCAACCTACTTTTAATAACTTCTTGACTTATAAGAGTTCGAACGCTAGAACCGGATATATTCCTCAAAACATGACTTCAAATTGTAGAAAATAAAAGTCAGCAGGATCATTATGGTTGCGGGATTTTTTTTTCATTTTTTCACAATTAATTCAAAATGAGCAAAAAAAAAAAACCCTAACTTGTCGAGAATTAACGCCTAACAACGGTTTTTAATAGAAAATATAAGGGGGGAGCTATCGAGAAATCCGGAAATTTATTTTAATCTAAAAAGTGGGTATCCTACGTGGACCTCAGGGTGTCGGGGATCATGAAATTAAGGTTCTCATTATAGTGAGCCTAACCATTCCCTCGGGCGCTTTTACTTTATAATAAGATTACCCATAAGCAGTGCATTCAATTTCAAGTTATATATATATATATATATATATATATCTATGTATTATTGAAACAGCAACGACTTGAACTAAGAGACACTCCCAAACCTATGACTCCACTCCGGTGTCCAGCTCTTTAATTACTTACTCTATGTCGCATCGCCATGAAGCTTTTCAAAGCAATTGCGCATCACGAAAATGTACCTACCTTCAGCCGAGGTATTTTACTTTCTTATCTTTGCTTCGCGGTTGATCAGTTTTTTTCAGCGAGCCCGGTTTTGTATCAAAAAAAAAAAAAAGTGCAGGTTAAATGTTTGAAATCTGACACTTTACACAGGGCGAAGTTTCATCCAGTGGGGCCGTTAAATTTTTACATATGCTAGGCGCGGCACAGAATAGCCAAGTGCGCGCCGTCGGTCTTTGAACGACGGGGGTTAATGATATCGGTGGAATTAGAATCGGCAGCCGTTTTTATTAAAAGCGACATCCCGTACATCGTTCTCCACCACGTACACCCCCTAACTGACTCCAAGTTCATCAAAAAATGAAAAAATAAATAAATAAATAAAATGTTCCGACTCAGGCGGTTTGAAGTGTTCTTTTTCGGAGTGCTGCCGATGATAGGAAGTTCCGGAAGATTCGACGCTCAAGTTTTCCTTCAACAGACAGATAGGAGCTGGAAGCGCGGCAAGGGACACAGCTTTTCGGAGGAAGACTGTGAGCGTGGTTGCTGCTGGCGTTATCTGGAGCAGATGGAATATGGGGGGAAATCTTATTTTTTAGTTTAGTATTCAACTCATTTGCGCTGCCCCGCCCGTGCCGGAGTGCGTCTAGCTGGCTGTGCGAGTAGTGTGCACGTTTCGAGTTTTAAGAAAAGGAATATGATCTTCATTTGTAACCTTTGTTGTTCGGCTTCTGCTGCTGCTGTTGAAGAACCTGATGACGACTGCGGTGATGACGCCAATAATGATGGCGTTCTTTGTATGGATAATTTTGCCGCTGTACAGAAAGATTCGGCTTTTATATTATACGTCACGTATATCAGCAAACACAAGTCCCGCAAATGAACCGCCCGAAAAGGCCATCTTGCAGGCAGCATTTTAAAATTTCGAAATCAGCCAAGAACGCACTTTCTCGCAACGAGCGCGCGCGGGTAATGGCAATTTTTATCTCCCGAAATTTTACATTTTCTTTTTCCTCCCTTATTTACTCTTGTTTACTTTTATTTTTCCGCAATACCTCTTCAAAAGAAAATATGCGCGTGTGCGGCAGATCGCGGGAGGGGCAAGGAAAAACGGTAGGTACACACGCGAAAATTTCAAATCGCCTCCCTTTCAACCACGAATCATCCGAACAGAAACTCTCCTTCGGTTCATCTTATACTTTCTTTATCAGCATTCTGTCGTTGTTATTTTGTTAAAATATTTTCTTTCACATTATTACCATCGTTCTCATATCGCATCAAATGAAGACAGTCTCGTTCGGGTGTTCGTGTTTTCGAAAAAAAAAAAAACAGAAACCAAAAACGAATAACCTTACTCGCATTTTCATTAGACTTTTGCTTGTTCTGGAACAACGCAGCGTCAGCTATTGTGGGTCGGTACGCCCCCCCCCCGTTAATTTAAATATTTTAAAACACGTTACAACAAAGATTCGAGCAGTACTTAAGACAGCGAGTAAGTGTGCAGCGAAAATTTCGAATGATTAGAATTACACATTTACAAATAATCGCAGACGGCCGACTTTAGTACATCCCGGGATATGTTAAATAAGGATTTGGTGACCTGCTCGCAATTATAGATATTGACTGTAATGTTTTTGCATTAATAATACAGTCGAGATGGCTGATAAATAAACGCAATCCAGCTGATTGCAAATAATAATAATAATGAAAATACTGCTAGTAGTAATTGAAATGAAATGAAAAGTTCATTTTATTATTATCGTTACGATTTTAGACTACTACTCGTAGTCAGTATTATTAAAGAATTTTTAAATTTAATACAAAATCCATTTTTCTTATATAATTAAATGCGCTTACGAATAAAAATAATTCATCCGTTTCAGATGACAAAGGTGGTAATTATAAAAGTTTTTTTTTTTTTTTTTTCCGGCGTATTACCTCCTCCGATCAACATCAGCGAACGTACTTCAGATGGCGGAATTATCCGGAATCGAAATTATTTAGTGAAAAATGTAGTCGAAATGAAAAAAGAAAAAATTGTTCGCAATCGAGTAGTAAATCATTCAATATTTCATTCGATCTTCCGCCGATAAACCGGTCGAAAACCCTCATCGCTCCACTATCGACCATAACGCTAACATTCCAACTGATTTAGTTGCCCGAATGGGCGTCATAAAAAATACAATCATCCAGATGCTGGAGTGTCTTTATTGCAAACCATGTTAACAGAGATCGAATAGGAAACGAAATATATTTCGAGCTCCGTTCGATCTTCCGTCATTCGAGGGACACGCCCTGTGCCGTCTTACCTATCATCTCTAGCGAATGTACGTTTTAATTGTATAGCACGCCTTTGCCGATGTTTTCACTGCCTAAGATACGGGTACATATTTCCGATCAGTGTATCATAGAAATGGTACAGGTGCGGATCATGACGAAAATCAATGTACGAATCCGCGTGGGACGTGTGTTTTCAGCATAAGAAAACATCCATAAATCAACAGATTTTGTTCTCGTCCAAAAATGAAGCGGCAATGAGACTATCAACGCGACTGATTTAAATCTTCAAAAAGCTTCTTCGTCAAAATACTGGGCTATGAACACTGCAATATTTTCATTCTAATAAAGTTACGAGTAATAGATTTACTCTGATATTTTCTGCGTTGATAAAAAATTAACGTCGCTGCGTATAAACCTAAAACTATCTGGAAAAATAAAAAATAAAAGTTATTACAACTAAAACTAATTTGTTTTTTGTGTTTTTTTTTGGGATCGCCAGTCAAGGACATTACCCAACATTATCTAGCTGCTTCGTTAAAAAGAACGTTTTTTTTTTTCTTCTGTCTTCTGATAAGAAGAAAAACAGGAATATCAGCTTTTAAAGGCAAGAATACCGGAATTTCTGATCCCCGAAGAAAAATAATGTTAATACAGACGTAGCAAAAGCCATCTGCGAGAATATCAAAGTCCAAAAGCAGCGTATGTGATTAAAAATCCTCAAGGCGTTAACCTGCTCTTGTGCTCCAAACTATTAACTAATGGAGAATAGTCAGGAAAGAGTGTGATGTAAAAATTGAATACAAAAATTAATGAATTAATTGATTTATTTATTTACTTATTAATAATCAGATGTGGCAAATAAAACAACGAAACAGGAACAATCTATTCCCTAATGTTTAAAGCATACCTACTCGCTTTAACAGTTTTATTTTTATTATTAATTATTCAGATAGACTCGATTTCTGCTCTTCTTCGATGATGTACATGTATTCCATAAATTGTGATGAATTAAGTTACGGGCGCCAGTGACATTTCGTTTCGGCGTGCCACAACCGGAATGGCTCTGCATAGCAGAGCATTTTATACGGGGGAAAAGAAATAATACGGAAAGGGAAAATTCACCGATATATAAAAAAAAACCTAAATTGACAAACTCACGAAGCCACTGTAAAATGACGGTAACGTCTTCACAACGGAGATGTCACTATGGCCCACCACCACGTGTACAATAACGAAACTTTTATAGGAAAAAACGCGTATATTTTGGCAAAACTACATAAAAACGGACTAGACGACAATTCAAACGAGAAAATTTACTAAGAACAAATTGACTGTTACAACAAAAACAAAGAAATCTATGGAAACCGATTGTACGTGCGGCATGGCGTAACAAAATTTCACGAAGCAGTAACACGACGACTAGATGATGCTGCCACGATCGACCACGATCACGATTAGAAGCGGAATAATACTGGCACGAGATGTCTGTCTCAAGACTATCTCTAACCGAATAAACTTATAACAATTAATAAATTACAACGATGTTTCTGGAATATCTTAAATAATAACAACACCGCGTTAATTTCCCTGCGCCTGACTTCACGGGATTTTATAAAACTTCCCTCGGCTCAATGCTGCTCGGCGCAACTTCTAAGTGGCGCGCTCTCGCCTCAGACTCATATAGTAACCTCCGCTATCGGCCACTATCAACAATACACACGCACACAGTCTCGCTCTGACGCAACCGTTCATTCGACCGCGCATGGGAATTTCGGTTTTATCCGATAAGCTGCAATTACTACGTCGAATAGAACGCGGTGTTCGATAAATCACGAATTAATGATTTAACCAAAGAAAATACTTTATAAATCGAACACCGCTAAAATATCGCGCTGTAAGTACTGAATCGGTCACATTATTTATTTTGTTTTCCATAAATTGAACTATCTGCTCCTGTGATATTAAGTTTAAAATACGTTTCCATAGAATGCACTCTTCGATGGAATGCACTCTTCGATGGAATGCACTCTTCGATGGAATGCACTCTTCGATGGAATGCGCTTTCGATGGAATGCAATCTTCGATGGAAAGCACTCTTCGATGGAAAGCACTCTTCGATGGAAAGCACTTTTCGATGGAAAGCACTTTTCGATGGAAAGCACTCTTCGATGAAATGCACTCTTTGATAGCGCTCTTGGATGGAATGCACTCTTCGATGGAAAGCACTCTTCGATGAAATGCACTCTTCGATGGAATGCACTCTTCGATGGAATGCACTCTTCGATGGAATGCAATCTTCGATGGAAAGCACTCTTCGATGGAAAGCACTCTTCGATGGAAAGCACTCTTCGATGAAATGCACTCTTTGATAGCGCTCTTCAATGGAATGCACTCTACGATGGAATACACACGTAGCATTCTTTCGAGTTTATTCGATTTTGTCATTTCTGTAGCTAATAATGACATTCGATATTATTTTAACAGAGCAAACTTGGTTATTTACAATCGGAAACACTTTGGTTAATTACAGCTGTTACCACCACCGGGATGAAGACGGGTATGATGAAGTTGGCATTTCGGTTAAAAGTCGAATCAAATATACTCTGGTGCATTCAGATTTCGTTCCAGTAACACAGTACCAGATCTAGTGCATAAATTTCGTGTAAGTTTCAATACTCTCGCTATTTTAGTACATATTATTCTCCACCAGGAGGACATGTTATGGACTCGTATTCGTAGGTACACTAGAGGTTTTAGAGCATTTACTCACCATTTTAGGTGGCGATTTCAATGATTTGAATTACCCGTTAGAAAATTACAGGTTACTTTCGAACTGTTTAATTACAGTTTTCCATTAGTCGTTCTAGATTCGATAGAGGTAAAAAACTGTCATAAAATTGATAGTACGTTTTCAAACAAGCTGAAACTTGTTCAGTGACGCTGATGAGGATGGAATTATGTAACGCGCTCGATTAATTAACCCTAGCAGCGCTATTTCTCGGCGAGGCCCGGAACTTTCCAAACCACCCTCGTATATTAACTTATTTTAAAATATACATTTTTGAAATGAACAGAATACTGAGACGCGTTTAGAAGATTCATTTTTAAACGTAAGCGAGATGAATTTTATTTCGATGAAAAATTAAAAAGAAGTACATTTATTTTTTTCGATGTTGCTCGAAAGAGTACGCGCCGTTATAAATATATAATCACCTTTTTCGGTATCCGACTCAAGTGTCGAACTGTTGGTGTCTCATCTGTTCACGAAAGGTTAAAAACAATTTACCTTTGAAATTTTTGATGCAGCTGTGAAAATTGCGCTTGAAGTAGACAGCTGCTGAAACCTCGATGGAGCTATTTTTCTATTTCAGCTGACGATGGCGGCGGAACTGCGACTAGAGGGGATAAGAAGAGAAATGGACTGGAACGTGGTAAAAAGTGCGTACGCCATCGTTCACCGGCATTTGTAATCGGCAGTCCCCAGTGGGAATTCCATAGTAACTGAATTTATCTTACAACAGTACTTTTTTCGCTGCTTCTCTTATGCCTATATAGATATTTCAGCAGCTTTTCCGCGCCGGGGTAGGAAAATTCTATTAAACGAAAATACGCCTATCGCAGAGTTTGTTTATAGTTATTCTTTTTTAATATTTCGCGTTAATTATACGCGGCTTATAAGTTGTCCTTTTGCCGAATACTCGTTTTTAAAAATTAAAAATCGCCTTCAACCACGTGGAATAATTTTTGGCGCGCTTACCTGATTAATCAAACGATTGCAGTAGTTATAATCGCTGTGAAAAAACCTGTAATTAGTAATTTCATGAAATAGGTTCTCGATTACATATAGAGCCGAAAATTGGCTGTCTGAGAGCATGCACGTGGCGTGTGTACACGGACACTGCAGATATCAGCTTTTTCGTGACATGGTTAGACACCTGAATGCGGTTCTAATCGGCTGCGTAAGATTACCACTATCGTCCTCGAATTATATCGTTTCCAACGTACATAGGATTTGCGCATTGTCAACAAATACATATTATAGTACAAACAATTCTTATATCATAAATATGTCTTATGTAACTCTGGTTTTGTCAGAACCGATTATAACGGTTTCAATGAAATTTGCGAATTAAAAGTATTTAGTAATCAATCGAAGAATATATACCGTAAGTGTGAACAGAATATCGGAAAAACACAGTTTGGTTTTCGGAACGTACCATCAGAGAAGCTCTATTTAGTGTTCCGGTGCTCATTCAACGATATCGCGAGGTCCTAACTGACATATATGCTTGTTTCGTGCAGTACGAAAAGGCGTTCGACACAGCACGTCACGAAAAGCTCATTGAGATTTTGTGTCAAATAGGGACTGGATAGTCAAGACGTCGGAATTATAACCAACTTACATTGGAATCAGAGTGCATCAACGCGTAAAGATAGTCAAATATCGGAAGGGGTTACTGTGCGTCAACGGTGCGTTATTAAGCCAGGGTTTTTACTAAATATTTATTCAGAAAAATTTTTCTGAGGAGTCCATTATCGGAAAAAACTTAGGCGTAACAGTTAACGGAATTGTGGTTAATAACATTCGCCAGATGGAAGATTTACAAGAATTAATGAACGAACTTAATGAAAGCAGTAAAAAGATGGGCTTACGTATAAATACATACGACGAAAACAAAATTGATGACTATTAGTAGTGCAACGAACACGGTTCATATTACGCCTCGAAAATGTAACGATCGAGAGCACCAGCTCAATAAAGTATTTGGGATGTCATAAATATCGACCGAGATAAGAGCCAGAATTGAACACGCGATACAAATGAATGAGTAAGAGATACTAACGAACCGGGATTTTTAAAGATATAGACTTTCGGTGTTATGTTTCAGCGTCCTGCTATATGGCGTCAAATCTTGGACAGTTTCGATAACATTGCGTAAAAAGTTGGAAGCTTTTGAAATGTGGACATACCGAAGAATGTTAAAAATTCCCCGGACGGCTAAAGTTACCTAAAACGCTTAAACAGGAAAACTGTCAACTCAATTAAAATACGGAAATTAGAGAATATTTCGACCATATAATGAGGAACAGCAAATATGAGCTACTTCAAGTGTGTTAAATGCAGGACAAGATAGTATGTAGTCGCAGGCGTGGCCGACCAAGAATAATGTGCATGGAAAACCTATAAGGGAAAGTGGTTCAAATTCGATATGGTGAAAATATTCAGGAGAGTCATGGGTAAAGAGATCAAGTCAAGCAGATGATCGCCACGTCCTTCGAGGATTGGGCACGTAGAAGAAGACGAAGAATCAATTGATTATTTATGCTTTTGAATATTCTGTTAAACGGGTAATTTTAAAATGAGGATACGATTGTATTTATTTATGGCTTCTTAAAGAATAAGTAACACGCTTATTTGCCGTAGTAAAAAGTATTACAATTGCAGATTGAAAACAGGTGTAACTACTATTCATGAAACTCACTAATGCATGATATCGACATGCTCTCAGAATAATAGACCACGAAGCAAAAGCCCAGTCACCACCATATACATACATATATAGTCCGGGGGGAAATTGTTGATGTTACCGGTTTTCAGTACATTACTAACTTTTTTTTATTTATTTGTCATTAATTCGTATATTTATTTATTAACTTATTAATTTATTTATTTACTAATTCCTGGAAATGATACTTTTCTGAAATTTCCGAGCGTATTGTGAATATTTCTGAACTGAAAATTGATCATAAATCAATAATGAGAAGAATAAATAATAAGGTGAAGAGCAGTGAGAATGTCGGCAGAAGTGGAGAACAGTTTATTTCTAACAAAATTACTAGGCGGACTAGAAAAAAAAAAAAGGCGAATTTCAAACAGTTCGGCGTATGTTTTTTTGACGCGTCACATCCGTAATAACCGGTAATGGAAATATGTGTATCCGGAAACGAAATAAAAGACGGAACAAAATGAAAATGGCGAATAATGGAAAAAATAAGCCGGGATTGACAAACAAACTGAGCAAAAGGGGTGGAAGGAAAGGTTCGAAATTGTAATAAAAATGTATTATTTCCCGTACACCGGTGGCAGTCTGCGCACACCGATACGTGCTGATCATACTCTATATAGAGCCAAATCATTCTGCTGACATATTCCACTACTGCAAACTGTAAATACGCACACATAGATGAGTGCGTGCGCACCGAGAGTCGCAAGCAAACGAATACATCGGATGAGTAAAATCTGATGTAGAAGAGACCGCTATACAAATTGTCGAATGTGTACAATGCGTGAGCTGAAATATAAATTAGACGGCGATACCCGCCATACACGTCTGCCACAGTGCGAACGAATAATATACGAACTGCCGCGCGCCGAACTTTTTCTACTCTTTATTTATTTATTTTTCGAAAGTTTCTCATATGATTTTGTATTCAGCCGTGACGACATACGGCCGACACAAACCAATACACATTTCTCCTGGAAAACTTCTTAACTGAGATACATACACTTTTCCCGTTGACTTCAAAGCGAAATTCCGCGCGAAAAATTCCCAGTCACAGGCTCTCCATTTCTCCTTCGCACCGATCGAATTCTACAGCTTATTTAAAAAAAGTGTCACAAATCTGAAAGTAAATATCGCAATTTAAAATCCATCACACATATCTAATAGCGAAGCTTTTGCGGCGATTCTGCGCTGCCATCGGTGGTCTGTCGACGGCGGTCCGAGATTGAAACAAAATTCTGCCGCGATTCCGAAAAAGGTTTCTTATGTTGCAAATCGCTGTTGATACCTTTCGACGTTTTTTCCTTTCCACGAACAATTTTTGCCGCTTATTTTCAGTTCATTAGCCTTTTCCTTAATATTATTATTTAGTTCATTTATCGCAAACAGTTTTCCGTAAAGCGGTTAGTCCAATACGAAATATAAAATGTTAACTTCAACATCATCAGCGTGATAAGCTATGGCTCAACAACAATATTAGGAAATCGAATAATTTCCGATAAAAAACTGAGAGTGTATATTTTATATAAATTCCCTCATTATAATATTGTAATTTATTCGTTTCCATCGGTTTCAGTAGCCAAATAATCGTTTGTTTTTCAGCAAAATTTAATCCTGCTTTTATTTTGACATTTCCCCAGACTAGTTTAATAAAAATACCGAAACCAGCACAATTCGAAAGAAAGGAAGACGAAAAAAAGAAAAACCAAAAAAAACAGCGTAATTTAAATCGAAACAAAAGACCCTGAAGTGTTCGCTTTGATTGACACCGATCGAACAGAGAGCCATTTGAAATCCGGCACATTCATTTATTATCTTTCGCTGTGTAGAAAACAATGCTGCCAATCGGAGAAAGTCGTCCCTAGATTTCGTTATTGGGCAGGAATTATCGGGAAGGGCAAGTGGATTTTGGGAAACACAATTTTTTTCCGTGGAACTGGGAAATTATAAAAATTAGCGACAAATTCCGGCAGAGCTTCGAAAGCTATAAAATGTCCACATGTCAGTTTAAATGCGATTTATTAATTTTATCGAGACAACTTTCGAACAGACTTTTGTAAATAACAGCTAAAAGGGAATTAATGCGTATTATACGTAAAAACTGATATTAAAAAAACAGTATCCACTATCCACCTACATATACAGATATAAAATATATATATATATATATATATAACACAAAAAAGCGACAGATCATTCATCTCTAAAAACGGGATTGTGAAGATCGAAATTCTTTAGTCAATATCAGAGTTTATTAAGTTGATTTAATTTTTTTTTCTCCGACTGAAATGTGAATTAATAAAATTCAATGTAAATACACTTAATAACTGAATATTTGAATATTCTTTTGAAATGGATAGAAAAAAAAAATAACAAAGTACATAATTTGCAGTACCTAATTCATCAACCTGTGATGTCATATAAAGTTTCGTAATTGTGAAGATCGTTTTGCCGTGTCTTCTCTACCGTATCTGTTTCCATATTAGGTAGCACCCTCACGACAATTAGTTCTAAATTCCACACTTTGATGTTCAAGTCGTTCCTTCGAACCGATTGAAATCGCTTGTTATCGCTATAAAAATGAAGTGTTGAAGTGAGTATAACATAACGGGGTATACGAACAGGTACGCGTATGTATGCTTAGTAATTTGATTTAGTCATAATAAATAATTTTCGGAAACAACTGTGTTTTTAAAAAGATATTTATTCCCTTAACATTATGAGTAATCACTGTGAAAGCTTTAAATATTTAATTTGATTTAGTGTTTTACACAATTTCTTACAATATTTTAAAACTCGCTTCAACAATAGTACGCTTTCCATATCTTTTACTTCTTATAATATGAGTAAAAATTCTATACGTATACATATAATTAGACGTAGAATAGTAAAAATAGAAGTTAAGTTGAATTAAGTAATTAGATATAAGACGAATATGAGATGTATATGATGAATAAACGATATAATTATGTTGGAAACCCACATACGGGCAATTGCCTTGTGGGGCCCGCAAATTATTTAAAATAAAAAATAAATAAAAAAAATAAATAAAAAAAAAAATGGTGTTATGAATCAGTCTATCTCACAGAACACGTTTAATATAACATATTTAAAATTTCCAGAATTAAGGAAAAATAGTCATTTGATTTTTTAGTGATAGGGACATTACAGAGCGAACAAACGAGACTAGGTTGAGTTTTAAGGAGGTAACTATGAGAAATTTTTCTGTGACTCAGACGCAGGCGGGCAAGCACGACTTCTTCCTTTCCGTATTTAGAAGCGGAGGTCTTCCAGCCAGATGCGGAGTCACGATGGCCTTGCTGACCACTCAACGTTGGATGGAATCTACGCGAATACGACTCTCGAATATTAGATATTACGATGGTGTGAATTATTTCTTTCGCTATCGGATAT
Organism: Icerya purchasi; assembly: GCA_039619475.1. NCBI lineage: Eukaryota > Metazoa > Arthropoda > Insecta > Hemiptera > Monophlebidae > Icerya > Icerya purchasi. Next base: position 74,114,707 of record CM077115.1, on the reverse strand, counting down.
TGTTTCGGATTATGTAAATCTTTTAAGCGTTGCAATTCTGCAAGAGAATCTGCGCGCAGAATATATACGGATTGTCTCCATACTTGGCAATTATATCCGTATCAATCACTTTGATGGAGTATTGCGGGAAGAATAGTTCGGGGTAGGGGAGAAGCGAAGAGTAATATTAGTCGGAGATGCGACTTCGACTCCATATTTGTTTTTCTATCCATCAGTAACTATTCTTTTACGAGATGAGGATATCGAGAAATTGTGTCCTTGTAGGAGTTCACTAGAATTCTCTTTAACGGTTCTGTGTTTTTTGTATATTGCATGAGGACTTGGACCTTGATTTAAGACTCAGAACTCTGAAATGCTATGTCCGGTCGGTATTACTATATGGTGTCGAATCGTGGACATTGACATCCAGAACGATCCACAGATTAGAGAAGCCTTCGGGTTTTGGTGTTATAGACGCTTACTCAGGATCCCGTGGACCAAAAAAAAAAAGAAAAAAGACAAAAGCTAAGGTACTACAAACGATGAGAAAAGAAAAGTAGCTGATTGACACCGTCAAAAGAAGAAAAATAGAATATTTCGGTCATGTGATGCGTGGACCGAAGTACACATTACTGCAGAATATATTGATGGGAAAGGTGGAAGGAAAAAAAAGAGTTGGACGAACAAGATTATCTTGGTTCAAGAACCTAAAAAAATGGACAGGTTGCAGTGTTGAAGAACTGTTCCACACAGCAAAGGATAGGGGTGCCTACAAATAATTAATCAAGCTTGCCATCAGATGAGCCTACACGATCGAGAACGATCGTGACACCGAAAGAAGAAGATGAGACCAAGATCTATTAAAACTGTATTGTTGTTCCAGAATGATGGAGGGGCCAACACGAAAAACAGGAGGATAAGTCTCCAGTGCGGAGAGGGAATCTTAAATCTGTTAGTGAACGGAAGACCAGGAGGGGAATGGTCGCGGAATAGAAGAGGAGATTTCGATTTGACGAAAAGAGGAGGGAGCGTTTTCTGTATAAATTAAAAGACTGTTTACCGGAGTGGTAAAAAAATCTCCGGGTGTAAGTTTGATTTCTGAATGTTAGCGTAGATAAAAGACTTTCATAAAGTCCATTTTTAATTTGATAACGGAACGATACATTTTGTTAGTAGCGATGTTTTATTGGAGCTGTCAAGTTTTTTAATTAGATTGAGTTTCCTAGTACAACGTTTAGCTTTTTCAGGTTGTTGACATGAAGTCTCCAGTCTGCTATGGAAGATTAGTCTGAGAGAGGTATTTTGCAGTGTCTGCTCTTCTGATGCATGAGCCATTTCTGTTCGCAATTTTTAACCCGACAGAAGTGGAGTGCTGTTATTTTTGAAGAAGAGAAATTATCAGATATTTCAAAGTCATTTACATATATAATGAGCTTTGCCGTTAGAAAATCTCTCAAAAAAAATAAAATAAACGTAGGCAGGTTTTTTTACGATTTTAAACGCGCAATACGCCAAAACCTTCGAATAACATTTAATTAGGATATTTCTTCTCAAGCCGAATATTTCTAGCAATAAATTCGATACAACTGATTCGAAAGACACTTTGAAGAAGTTTCAGAATCTTCTTGAGCCTATCAGAGTATACCATTTCAGAAGATGAAGATTTTTTTGTAGTACCAAAATGGAACGGACACGGAGATAAGCGTGCCAAATTTAACGTTGCCTAGAAGTAATATTGCCGTATGGTGTTTTGAGACATAAATTATCTGCTAGAAGAAACCAGTCTCCAAAAGATATGCAAGCCCCGCCAAACATGTTCGAGCTCAAATTATTTCCGGTAGTATCATTCATCGAAATTGTAAAGTAAACGTAGACTGTTTCGTAAGCTGATAAAAAAAAAAAACGGAATTCCGAAATAAGATTTTTGAAAAATTCTAGATTTTTCTTCCATTATAAGCTTTCAGTATATTTCGATACAAATTTTTTTTCTGTCGGTACATCCGTGTGTAAAATTACTGTCATTCTGCGATGAAAATTTTCAGATAATTTATGTAAATTTAAAAGAAGAAAATGTTTCTCAATTACTCTAGCCATTATGTTCCAAGTAGAGACGAATTTGACAAATATTTGTTGGATAATTAATTTACTTCGTGCAATCATTCTAAAATGCTTGGTCACGTACACTTTCTCTAAAGCTACACTAATCTGTTGTTAGTTTGAAGTAGGGCTTACCTGTGGAAGTAAAAATCTTTCGGATTTGTTTTTCTGCGAAAATAAGAGTGGTTCTACAAAATCATAGATTGCATGATAATCAGTAGTGAAAGGATATAATTCGTATTATATGGACACGGGATATTCAGTAATAATAACGATCGATGGAGATCAGAAATGTGCGAAGTGTAATAAGAACATTCTAAGGACATGTGATCCGCATCAGCCACTTCATCTACGTCCCTTGGATGAGTACAGAAAATCAATCCACCGGATTATATGTATATAGAAATGCAGGCAGCATATTTGTCCCAGCGCGTAATCTACAGATTTGCTACATAGAAATTTCTTGTATAGATGTTCGAGTATGACAATCGGGAATGCCATAGTTTGGCAGGGATATTTCTTTGAATCTTTTTATAATATTTGTTAGTATATAGATTGCACCACAGAGCCTTCCCCCATATTCTTTATGCATTAACCTGATTATACCTAATAACGCTTCGGATGGGATATGCTGTAAAATCGTACAATTACCAGCCGCGTTCCTAGCCCAACTGTCGCCAACCTTATTCCCATATATACCCACTGATAGGCCGGAAGCTTTCAAAGAAAAGACAGATGATTTAATCGAAGCTAATATGTAATTTAATTTTTAATTAAATACCATTTTTGATAAAGACATCAAACAACTTTTCGAGTCCGATGTAATGAAAATATTTTTGCCGTTAGCTAAAGTTAACATGAACGTTAAAGCTCGGGCCACCACTACGAACTCCGCTGTATAAATTGAAGCCAAACGAGGTAGAAGAAATTTTTTAATGACGCCTAGTTGCAGAATGACAAATTCCACACCCACTACATCCTCCTTTTTTGAACCATCCATATACATATATAAAGAGATAGTGTTGGGCCATCTTCTCTTAAGAATATTATTAGAAATATTATTTATTGAAGGGCTATTTAATTATTAATCATGTCAAACTCGGATAGATGAACTTCAGCTTCTAATTCATTTAATTCAAATGGATCCAAGAAATACTTTGCCGCTAGAAAATTGATTCTTACCTGGTGAAATTTGCGAAGCCGACGAAAACTAATCGTTAACATAGGGGGAGTCGAGTCAAAGAAAACCTCCACTGATCAGAAATTCCTTGATATTTAAACACTAGATCATTGCTTGTTAAGGAACAAAATTTTAGTACAAATTTATCCGATAAGAACGATCTCCTTATTGCAAGTGGTGGAATTTTATTTTCCACCTCCTAAGCAGCCGTGGAGGTAGATAGTCAGGTTCCTATTATCATCCAATTACACTGGTTTTGAATAATATCCAACTTCTAAAGAAGACTTCTGGATGCAGATCCAAACAAAAAACAACCATAATCTACCGTGCTCCTTATTATTCTTTTATCTAATAAACTCAAAGTATCGAGATCAGCTCCCCAGATCTTATTGCACAAACACTTCATAATAATGACCTTTTTTAATGCTTTATCATATACACCATTAATATGTTTGGAACCATAACAGTTTTCTATCTAACCAGAACCCTAGGTACTTATGACAAGAACGAGTAGGAATATATGGACCCCTCCCATAGCAATTCTACCATCCTCTGGTGTAGCCCTTCTATAAGAACATATATATTACCGTAGCACATTTCTCAGGGGAAATAATTAGGCAATGTTGTAATGTCTCAATTATTTTCGAGACAGGTATATCTCAAGATGATCCTTAGCTATTGAAATGTTGGAATATTGTGCATAGTCAGCAATATCATCTGCGAATGTTAGAATGCGACAATTGCCGGAACATTGAATTTTATACATGTGATATATATATGTATATATATATATATATATGTTAAAGATAATCGGACTTGAGATAGATCCTTAACATAACCCATTATAAATCACTTTTCCATGCGTTCCCCATACTGGATGACGAAATGTTACCGTTCTGTTCGTATATATATATATATAGGTTACACAGGGCCAAAGCACACTGGCTAGGGAAACCCAAAGTGTTTAAAATCTGTAGTAGTTTTGGTAACGATACTGAATCAAACGCACTTTTAATGTCTAGGAAACAGGACAACACATATTCTCTACTAATAGAGGCCGTATCTGCTAACAAAGTTGCCACACAGTCGACAGAACCCGTTTGACTTCTAAAGCCAAACATATCGTTAGGTAAAATTTTCTGGTTCTCTATGTACCAAACCAATCTCTCCTTTAAAATCCTCTCATAACACTTCCTAATACAAGAAGCTAGTGCAATCGGACGATAGGATGTAATTAAATTTCCCGGTTTCCCTGGCTTTTTGATTGGAACTATTAAGAATTCCTTCCAATCATCCGGATAGTCATTCGAATAAAAAGAAAACAAATTAAAACTTGATAAAAATATCAATAAAGCGTTCTGCAGTAAATGATTTAGAATCCCGTAGGAAATTTCATCCAGACCTGGCGCCAAGTTATTATTAAAGGATACCGAGTGTTTCTAAATATATAATTCGTTTATTCAAGGAATTATACCTCTCTGCCTCTGGATTACTCTGTAATGTTGGCATTAGTTCTGAACTATGGAGGGCATATGGTGAAGCTATATTATTGACTAGGCTTTCGAAAGTCTCATTATCAATAAATTCGGTGGTACCCGAATTTCCTTTGTTAAAGAAATTTTTTATTTTGTTCCAGATACTGCTCAATGCGGTATTCCTATTAAGGTATGAAATTAATTTTTTCCAGCGGTTTTTTTTTTTTTTTGGTATTCAGTATAAATCGTCGTGTAAACGCCTCCTGTCGTTTATACGCCAAGCAGTTAGCTATAGTTCTAGAACTACGGAATCGTTTAAAGAGGGCGCTTTGTTTATTCAAGTATACTGAACATTGAGGTGTCCACCAAGGGGAAGGCGGTCTATTTTCCAAATATTGCGTTTTGCACCTAGATTGGGTAAAAATAATATTTTTAATTAGACCTAAAAGGGAATAATATACATTAATTGAAGGCTCATGGCTACATAAAGGTGTGCAAAGTGTCTCCAACCGATTAGAAAATTCACACAATTCAACGTTCGTTAATCTTGGAATGTCAGAGTGAGTAACGTAGGATCTCTTTTCTGACCGTCCTCCTGTAAGTATTATACTTATATAGGTAGTTGATCACTCCCCAGTGGTACTTGACAAACCTCCCAACTTATATCTAGGAAAATATTAGATGAGACTAAAGTTAGGTCTAACGCATTCGAAGGGCGTGACCAAGATTGGATAGTTGTGTGTTCTCTATTATTAGCCAGGACAAGTTTCGTACTGCTAGTCACTTTAAGTATGTATTGCCTCAAATTATTGTTACTCGTTGAGCTTCAGATACTGTGCCGGGCATTAAATACCTGCTTTCCCGGGAAAATTGTTTATATAATTTATTTCGGGTATCTACGTTCATTTCCCCATTAGGAGGAATATAATAAGAAATTATGTAGCATTCCAGATTTTTAAAATGAATCTTACAACTGACTATGTTATTATTATTCCGGCATAATGAAATTGGTAAGTCAATAATCTGAGAATATTGGGCCCACCTGGCGCGTCATTTGTTCGAAGGAAACTCATTCAGATTCATAACAAAACAATGTAGATGATTTCATCGAGTAGTGAACATTATCACGCAGTAGTGAGAGATGGTGGATTTTTAAATGTTTAAAAGAAACTAATTCATTTCATTCCATTCGAATACTTTAATTTCGTTCGGTTTACCTGTTCAGTCGCTTTTGTTCGTACGGAAAATGTTTAAATAAATAAAACTATCTTGCCTTAAGAGCTATTTGTTCTCACTGTATATCGGTAACATTTGCAGATTCTGCGCGCAACTCGGCTGACAGCAAAACTGTAAAATGTTTTTAGAACCATTTGATGTATCAAGGGTGATCCAAATGTGACTTATCAACAACTTACGGTATTTTTCATGTTTGTCATTGTCAGTTAATTTTTAGCCATCGCCGATAATGTTCGAAAACCATCGGCGGTACTCAAAACAAATGTTAAGGTAGTTACAAACGTAATTAGAAAGTGATAATGTATCATTTTTTGGGCGTTTCCCCTTTCCAGCCCTTCCTTGTTACCATTTTTTTAGAATCTTCCGACCCACGTTGCATTTTCTTCACCTTGCTCTTCTCTAACTGTCCCCATGATTCTTGTTATTAGTAGTCCTTTCATACCATCGGAAAATCGAATTGAAAAATAGAATTAACTCCTCTTTTTCACACCGCTGATCTCAGTTGACGAGCCTAAAGAAATACAAAATACTCCCGCAATGATTAAAGCGTTGCCTGGCGAAATAAAGTCAAAGTCTACAGATGTAAAATAAAAGAAAATGTTTGTATACTATTAAACCTAGGCAGGGGAAAAAATCGGGATCCGAAGAATGTATATCTGAAAGAAAAAACAACAACTATGGGGGGAATCATATTTCTCTTAATTATCAACTAATAGTATATATATATATATATATATATATACATATATATATACATATATATATAGAGTATTCTTGTTTCGAATTGTAAAATAGTTTCATTTTGGCGCGTTATGTAACTCTTTTTATACAGTTCTTATTACTTTCTACGTAATTATCAGGAACGACAATAAATAAAATGGAACAGCATCGAAATGGCTAGGCGAACCACTTCATCCCCGATGCTGATGAGGAAAAGGTGTCGGTAGCCGAAATGATGAGTAACATTGGTACATGTAGAATGATTAATGTCGTTTCAGACGAGAATTGGAGGCGTGGGAAGTGTTTCACCGCGTGGCCGCCATAATGGTTGTAGTATAATCCTTTTGACTAGATTTTTGCAAAATTAAATGAATTTCCGTTGTTTATTGTCTGCGTAGAGAATCGGTCTGGCTAAATTACGAGCGGACTTCTTTCAGAGTTGTCTTACTCGTTCAATTTGATTTATTTATTTATTAATAAATTACCGTTACTCGGAAATAACATTATTAATTTAACAATCTCCCTACTTTATCGCGAAATGTAATCCTGACCAGTTATTAAAATCGTGTTTAAGAAGCCCCTTACGAACGGCGGCCTAATGAGGCCACAAAAAAAAAAGAAGAAAAAGAAAAGGAAAACAGTGTTCGATAATCATGAAATAGTTTCGTTTCATGTTTTTTTTTTTTTTTTTTCTTTTGCGCATCGAATAAATCTACTTTTTTTAATCAAATTTCAGTCGACCATCCGCAAAGGAAATCATGCGCATGTATATCACCTATTGATCACTGGAAGTGTGAAACAAAATGTAAAGTGGCCAGCTACCGTAGCATATTGTACAGCGGTGTTTCGTTCAGGTAGAATGATCAATGATGGCCGTCGCGACAGTCCAGCGGCGTGAACACTTCATTATTAAGATAGTGGTCATGAGTTCGATTCCTATAGACTAATTTACTGAAAAGTTTAATTTTTAATCATAAGTGGCCAAATGGTATTTACAATCAGGCCAAAAAATAATAAAAAAAAAAGAAAAGAATATACAAAAATTCTAATGGCTTACTCTTTTTTTTTTTTCTTGTTTGGGTTTTTCCCTGGGCTTGTCAGCAACGGACGATTACCCATCAACATGTGTACATAGCAGCAATTAGGAGTAACAAGGAATGGAATCTGACAAATTTCCATAGTCAACTGACAACTGAATTTAATTATTCTACCGAATTCGAGTCTGAAAATGCTCGCATGAGCACCGGATGATTTAATAAGAAAATGTTGTGAGCGACTTGGCAGTTTTCATAGCCCTCTATTCGCGCTTACGTAACTACCGAACTTTCATTAGATTAATAATACATAATCGCGAATGATTACAAGAAACAACGGACATTAAACAAATACAAGTGGAAACACGAGGGCCCCTCTTCAGTTACAAAAAAATACGAGTACAGATTAAACTTTTTCGCATGAAAAAAAAAAAAAAAAGGAATTAATAAAGACGAATGCATACCGTGTTCAAATAACAGACCTAAATCGTTGATATTTATTGTGCTATCAACTAATTAACGTGATCGGAATTTATAATGTACCTTTTTAGTAGAGTTGCCTTAGGTAATTGGTATGCGTAACCGTGCAAATTTTATTAGAAAAGGATTTAGGATTAGAGAATAAAAAGGAATAAATATTGTACCGTCATCTACAATAACATTTCCTGAAAAACATATTAAGATTAGAAGAAAATTTGGGTAAAAATTGACCAGTCTGAACGGCAGATCGAGCTAATGAATATCAGCCAGTTCATTACTCTCGATGTCAACATAGTGGGGAAGTCCGTAAGATATCGATTTGTATGGATCGTAATATAGTGGCAAGAGAACGAATCGGGAGAATAATGAAGTCTGAAGAGGAAGAGGAGAGACGATGAACAATAGTACGCTCTTAGAACTCGAGACTAACTGTAATTTAATTAAATACCATTAGTGGAATATGTATTGCACGAAGGATAGCGCTGTGGACTTTGCTGTAAATATGGAACGAAAAAATGCAGTTTATAAGACGGATCTGGAACGAGACAAGTCTCGAACCCGTGTCTCCTGATTTGGTAGCCCCAAGTAAAAAAAATTCTCTTGCATTCTTACATATGCATACATACCATGCATACTATCATCCACGCGCGCACACACACGCATATATATATATTTATAACTTATATGACAAATCGGCCTCCCTGTATTATTATCAGACACAAATTCTGAGAGTCTGACGCATTTACGGCACAAGAGAAATGTTTGCTCTGCTCAATAGCGTTAAGAAAAATATTTACAGAGTTACACACCCGCGCTATTGTCTCTAGCGCGTGGAGAGGGGTAAACTCGCTTTTATATAGCGCACATGGAGTGGCGGCTCCTTCACTAAACATTGTCGGTTGGAAGATTAGTGAAAAATTAAAAATACAGATGAAATTCGAGAAGTGTCCCGGCTTAGATCAAAGTACGTCTTTCAATATGGGCCGGTGTATTCTCACCTGCATAGTGTTTGCACAAAGGAAGTCGTTATTTTCAGGGAAAGCGAACGACATGAACGCCGGTCATAGAAGCAACGCACAATAGTCTCTTGTACACTGCAAAGTCGAACGTAGTGCCAAGTGGATGACGCTTGCCGTTACTCAATCGGGTAGGTAGTCCGGTGGTTAAGGTGCTTGGTTACCAAATCAGAGATTACGGGTTCGAGACTTGCCTCGTGTATTGCCCCCAGGTTTACTCAACCTGAAATAATTGGCTACCAGAGAAATCTGGGAAAGTAAAGGCGGCCGACTTAAAGAAACTGCCCCCCTCCCCACTTTCATCTGTGTCGTTGGACGACTTAGTACATTGTAAACCTTAACTTCACAATCACCTTATCAAGAATATATGGGGGACTTACTTTACTTTTTACATTGCAAGTCGGAGGGCCACCAAGTGGATGACGCGTGCCGTTACTTAACCGGGTAGAATCACTCGAAAAAATGATAATTTTTATTGAATCGTTGTAGGAAGTTTCTGTTACCATGGCCGGGGATAATATTTCGCACTGAAAAAGTTCTTTATTAACTGGTTCGTCTTTGGAGAAAACAGAGACTGGGTTCCGGGGTTAAGATCGTTCAATTTTTAACGCCGAATATTTCCCAACAGCCTATGGGAGCCCCAGGTGGGGGATTAAATTTTGAGAAAAATGAGCCTCGCCGACTGATTAAAAGAGAATAATCGCAGAGGAATTACGCGCTTAAAGTCTGGGGCACTGGAAAATCTTTAATTATAATCAGATTAATTTCGCTGGAAGACGACGTCTGCAGCGCTTTTACAGTCTTCGTTTGTCATGGCGTTTTCGTCACCGTTATATCCCTGGCCGTATCGTCGCTGACAGCGCTGGTCCCCCCGAATTAAAACCTCCTCAAAGCGTGTTAATCTTTTTCTACGTCGCGATTCAGTTGGTTATCATAATCGTCATCGCACTTGTCATCGCAATTGTCATCGTAATCGTCATCGCACTTGTCATCTCAGTCGTCATCGCAGCCGTCATCGCCGTCAGTTACCTAGGGCATATATAGATAGCGGCGAACAGAGGCACACGTGGTAAGGCGCAGGAAGGTTGAAAATTGCGAAATGCGAAAAGGACGATAAACAGAATTCGGTTATATTGTTTGTTGTTTCGAGGGAAAGTTAAATATTGACACGGCGCGAGCGGAGGAGGCGCGTTTGCAGCGGAATGACTGATACGCTGCGTTCTGTCGGCGATGTTTTTTACCGAGTACAGTGCGCACCGATGGCTGAGTGCCGCCGAACTGATATCAAATTCTGTACGTCATCATATTTGTTTTCCGGGCGAGTAAATCAATTCACTCATACAGGATGACGAGCAAATTTTCCGCAGCATTCCGAGGAATTTTCGTGCAGACCGAAAGAACAAAAGCAGACACGCTTCAGAGGGAAAATTAATCCTCGGTCGAAGGAGAAAAAAGTCGCTCGGTATAATTCTCGACAAAGGCCGACATTTCCTGTTTGCTATTATTATTCCTTTATTTATTTATCTATTACCGTCAGTTATCGGCCGATTCGGAATCGTTTTTAACTTTACGTTCGAGCCGAGAACGATGTAGCCCCCCCCCCCGCTTTCACAATGAACGGCATTTAAACGCTCTACGTGCTCGGTTAATATCGTTAGATGGACGAAAACTTTCTCCAACATAAATCACGCCGATAAACGGCGCCAAGCGCCCACAGTACAGCGCTTAATTGCGAAGCTCGCCATGAAAAATGAACCGAACAAAAATATTCCTGAAAATACGACAGATCGGGTAAAGATGTGCAAGCGCACTACACCAAACATCGCAATACCTTCGAGCAGATGTACGCTTGAGATACGTCCAATACTCGTACGCATCTCTGGTGGACGATGAAACGAATCTCTCTATGTCATTTTAATCGTACTCGCGACGAAACGTCACCAGCATCAGCGAACTCACCATTTCGGAGCACTTTCGCTACGTCGCCACTGGAAATTTATAGCATATTATTTTCGCTAATATTTCCCCTTTATAACTAAATCGACGGGCATTATCGGTAGTCGTAATGGTTTAGAGAAGTTCATTTTATCCGAAGAATCTATATATGTCCTGCGGACGGACGTAATTTCATAAAGAGAGGGTTCAGACCAAAAAAAAAACAAAAAAAAACAAAACCTTTTCAGAGAAATGTCTTTGCGAGTGATTTGGTAGGACCTAGAGCATATGACAGACAAGGAGATCTAGAATTTAAAAATGCACATATAATTTATGAATTTACGTATTTGCGATTTATTTATTTGAATTTGACAAAAACATGTTGTGCTTTTTTTTTGCGTTTCCACACTAACAGCTCCGTGATTTCACTGCAACTGAGCTCTTCTCCGCTGCAGGTTGCCATACTTTATGCCATACGTCATATTCATTTGAAAACTCCTTTGCATTAGGCCCAAAAAAATATTTGAAATTTTGCACAGACATTCTCTCTATGGTTTTCGGGTAATTTTATCCTGGTAGGAGCATTTGTATTCTCTGGATTGCTTCACGATGTGGCTTGGAAACGGTCATCCAGTTGATCACATGATCGAGACAAAAGGCTAATAAAATGTTTTGACCATAGTATATTTCGGCAGTCTCCTCCCGTTGCTTTCTAGTTGAACTGATCGATTTTCCTTTCTCTCCATATGATGGAAAGAACAGGATAATATTGAGTCTTTTTTTTTTTTGAGTGGAAGAGAATACATGAAGGGAGCCGCAATTTTATCTAAATAGTTTATAAAATAAATGAGAGCTATATTTATTACGAAATTAAAATAATTTTTTAAATATAAATTATGATTTAATTATTTATTAAATTAAATATTTTATAAATACATTTTAAATATTTTATGTTGATTTTAAATTATTAAGATAAATTCGTCATTTATTGGTTTTTTATTAAATTTTATTAATATTAATTGTGTGTGACCGCATAGAAAGGCCACAACAACAACCGAAGTACCATGGTAGTTCCGAAGGTAAATTTATCCTTAAATCATGCAAAGAATATACAATATCGTGCAAAGAATACACAATATCGTGCAAAGAATACACAATATCGTGCAAAGAATACACAATATCGTGCAAAGAATACACAATATCGTGCAAAGAATACACAATATCGTGCAAAGAAAACCAAAGAAACCCAAAAAAGGAGAGACCTCCTTTAAAATGAAACCCGAAAATATACTAAATAAACTGCACAGTATATTAGATCACTTGATTGATCGTCTGGTTTTCAATATCGCCAGCGCTCGCCAGCAATCATCATCAAAAAATGCTTCGTAAATAATTCTTATTAATTAAGCTCTTAAAACAATCAGCCTTTATCAGTCTTACAAACTGTGTAAATGGTTGCATAGCAAAACCAGGTGGTTTTTATACGAAGAAAAGAGCAAAGCTGTTATCACTGGGAACATAATCTTTCAACAACAACAATAATCTGTCTTAGTATTATCTACTCACTGTCTGCGAATGAATCTACTGCAGCATTTTATAATAATATGTGTTTCTTCCGCTGTTTTTGGGCGGAGGGGGAAAGGTTTAGGTTTCAAGTTATCATTAGTCAATATAAGTAAGTGATATCCAGAGATTTAACGGCAATTCTTTGAATTCGGAAAAATTAAAAAAAAAGCAAAACATTAGTACATTCCTTATAGCCAGATTTTTGTCTCTTTGCTGCAATTAAGGGGGATTAGACCCCCTAACCTCGCACTACGTCCATGGTCCTTCCGTATACTCCGACAACAGCGATAAACAGTTCGCACCAACTTGTTGCGGGATGATATCCCCATTTTATAAATGTCTAGAGAATGGTGTTTTCAATCAGTATTCTTAGAAGTAGTAATGACACTGACAGTGTTAGTCGTTTTTGTCGTGTTCTACATATTTATCAGTTTAATTTGAACCGTCGGAATAAAACTGAACTTTACCCGTGGAAGTCAAAAATACCAACGACCAGTCTCAAAAGTGTGTTTGTTTACGATAGCGAAATATTAAATAGAGCCCCGCGAAACAAATCTGTCCCCCACCATGCGAACTACATAAGAATACCGAAAAAGTAACAATTACACTCCCTCGTAATCAAACGGAAGAGGCGACGTTTCTAGACGAAAGTCGTCGCTCGTTAGGTTTCTATCTTTCTCTTTTTTCATTGAATTCGAAACACCAGGCAATTTTTTCCGCGATTAACTGCATGATCGAAATATTCGAATACAATAAACGTATAGAGAAGGCTCATTAGTATTGAACTCGATAATTATCCTTTTGCATCCGGAACTCTTGGCTAAAAGACCTCCGCCGCTGGTTCAACGCATCATCAGTCGAGCTGTTTAGATCCGTTGTATCCAAAATTACAATAGCCATGTGGATCGCCAACCTTCGTAGCGGAGACGGCGTATGAAGAAGAATCCAAGAACCGGTTTAGGAAACGCAAATAACTAGAGTATAAATATCAAATTTTCTTATAAAGTTTCCATTTACTCGGGAAATAGAAGGACATTTTTTATTGACTTCAAACGGAAAAGGTATCACAACATTATTATATTGCAGTCATCGGCTGCAACGTGTGCGAGACATAAAATTGTGTCGGGGTACGATCAAGACTACACCGTAGTATTTGAAGGGCCCTGTGAAACTATTTGAATAATTAATTAAAGATAATTTTACATTTTTCGTCATTTATGTGAGGCTACTTCATTGAGTGATAAAACTTAACGTACTTTTAGAGATTTTTTTTTTTATATCTTGCAGAAGGGTTATTCGCTAGGATCTTATTATCGGTTACGTAGAAATCATTTTAAGTGTATTAAACGAAATTTTTTCAAGCGATATATTTAAAATTTTTTCAAACGATATATTTAAAATTTTTTCAAGCGATATATTTAAAATTTTTCAACAAAAATTGAGCAAATTTTATGTGTCAAAGGATACGAAAACATTTTTTTTTTTTTTTTTTTTCAATAAATGGAACACTGACATAAAATTTACGAGCAATCAGTTATTTCGAAGGATGGTTTTTAGGATCAGACGATTATTTTCAATTACCCAGATTAGCTGCATGACTTTTCACGCAAGTTATGTGTCCCATATGAGTTTGCGTGAAAACTATTTCACTCGTACGGATTACGAATTAACGTGATCAAAAAGAGACAAACGATTTTCTTTCCGATCAATAAAGATAGAAAGTGTGCCTTAGGATCCGTATTTTATTTTCTTTCTTCTATAAGTAATATGCGCTACGCATGAAAAACGCGGTAATCATCGCCGCCGCAGTCACCGGGTCTTCTGATAAAACGCCTCTTCAATATATTTAATATCGAAGAAATACAAATCAATAGCGGTTAGAATACGACCGATTAATAAAAACATAAACGAATTGCGAACTAATTGCAAATTTACTTGTCAGTGTAAATTATTTCATGTAAATCAGTTTAAATTATTGAAAAAAAAAAAAAATTACATTACTTACTGTCAATTTATCTTACGCTATTTTTTCTTACCATATCGGGAAATTTTCAACAGTTCACCGTTTGTTGCAGAATTTTTAAAGATTACCCCCCCCCCGCACTGATTTAAAACTGCTCGATAAAATATATATATATATGTGTTATTTTTTTCCCCTCGGACACCATTTAACATATATTAATTGATTGTGAAATATTTTCAGTGTGCACGACCCGATAGATTTTCGTTAATAAGCTTTTACTATTAATTACAGGGTATAATATAAATTACAGTTTCTGAGAAATCATTTATATAATACGGACTACTACTATTATAATTGGGATAGGTTTGAGAATAGATTAAACTTTTGGCGGGATTCAGATAAATTATTGTAATTTCTTAGGATGATATAAACGTATGAATGGGTTGTTACATCAATGTACGTGCTTTATTCTAGTTGAAATTATTTCTTCTGTTCGCGATTTTCGATCAGATCATAATCCTTTGATCTTTTCTTTTATGCCTCTGAGATGGTTTATGGATGAGGTCGTCGATCTCCATTCAGCATTCCATAGTCTTATTCCTCTTTATAAACGGCCTTTTGATCATATATTTTTCCTTTCGTTTCTATTCGTATAAAGCTTCTTTTTTTTCTTCTAATGAATGCACGTATCGCATTATTGTTAATTCCTACGACTTTAGTTACTTCGCGTCCGACGGTTTATAGTTTCTTTTAGGTCAATTCAAATTCGCTCGATGCTACATTCATTACATTTTACTATTATCGAACCACCTGCCGTGGCATCCGTTTAAAAAGTGCAAAAACTAACGAATGATTCGGACGCATTGTAAATCATTCCGTTAGTATTCGGAAATTTTCGAAAAGCTGTTTATGTAAATCGGAAATGTGTCATCCGCGAAACAACATCGCAATACATTGTATTTACAATAACTTTCGTGAGTAAATCTGAAAATTTGCTGGCATTCCAGTTTTAAGGAATTCTCTTTTATTCGTTGAAATTCTTCTTCTTTGTAGCGCCATATTCAATTCTGAGCCTAGCCGGCTACCAATTCGTTCGTTCTAACTGTACAGATATAGAGTATCATGCGAAAATTACGCAACGCTAGTGCACACAGGTAGCCCATATACTTGCAGTTGATTGTAAATACGTTTAATTTCCCCTTATACAAATGCAGTACCGTCTGTGTCTGCCTACTGTACATAAGGTAGCATACGGTGTGGTACACTTGGTGGTTTGCCCTTGCCTTCTATTAACGATTATCTAATTTAATTTAATTTCATTTAATTCAATTTAATTTAATTTATTAATAAAGATTTTAAATTTTCGTGGTGTTTGCTATTGACCAGTTGTCGATTTTTTTCGGTAACAAAAAAATATGGACGTGGTTGTTACCGAAAAAAATCGACAACTGGTTAATTTAATTAAATTAATAACATAGATATAAATAAGGGAACGATCAATCCTTTTATTTATTTGTACAAAGTCTTCGTTTCAAATACCTCGTGTGCTTTGAGTTTCCTTCACTTCCCCGTTCCTATTGTTATTTCTATAATTCCGTCGCGTTTGGCCATTCTGCTCTGCTTTCCACTCGTTTTCGCTATTTGTTTCCTCTCGTTTTCGCTATTTGTTTCCTCTCTAAATTCTCAATCAAGTGGTTTGCGATGTCAATCACAACTTTTTTGAATGTCCATTTCCTTTCAGTCGAATATTCTTGTCTGCTGAAATTCAAACTCCCTGCTTCTTACTGTGCATCCTATATTTTGTCCTTCCCTCGTCATCCATTATTTCGTTCATTTTATATTAACCGCATCTGGCCGAATCAAAATTTAACTGACGCCTGCTTGTAGGTCCTTCGATGGCGTGTCCAAAAGAAAAAAAAAAAAATTACGCATTGCAATTTGCTCAGTTATACAATTTTTATCACTGAAGTGGAAGACAGGCTTTGTAACACCTGAAGCAACAAGGAGTACTGAAAGGAGCCGATCAACTGAAAAAAACCTAAATCACTGCGACGACGAGGGGAAAAAACCTCCGATATTAGCGACTTATTGACACGTGTTCCTTCTTTTTGCGATCAATTTTCTCAGGTAGTAGAAGTGTTTTTAGTCGATGCCGCGTATGAAAAAACTCGATCGTTTTTTATCGAAAAAGTGGATTGGACTAATTTTCCCGCCTTACGAATGGCTCTCGACGTTAATTTTTTAATTTTCAAAATAGCCGCTGCTACGATCCGACGCGGCTAAAATGCAACTTGGCCGCCCGTCTAACACGCCTACGTACGAGAATACACAGGCGCCCGAAACAGCATTGTTTAAGAAGAAGTGTATCGCGGCACACGGAACAGCGGACGATATTTCTTTAATAATACTCTTTTGCCGAAAAACCAACGGCACCCGGCTGTGAACAATGTGCGGAGCTATTAACAGAGAGGGCCCTTATTCGGTGGTAATTCCGAGATGCAAACTGTTAAGAATCGGGAAAGTTGATGGAAGTTGCGAAAAAGTCAATGGAGGTTATGATGGCGTGTACGCGCGATGGATGATTGATTATAATGTGCATAACATACGGCCAGCGCGAGAAATGTATAACTGCGCGTAGATTAAAAAAAAAAAAAAAAACATGTTAAAAACGAGAAAGAACACGTAGGCAGCAGGCAATATCGAGGAAAGCGTAATGATGATGAAAGAACAAGCAGGACCGGACGAGTGGGAAAGGAATGATAAAAGAGGTGAAAGTGATTGACGACGATAGCGGTTTCGGGCTTTTGTAAATTGCCGATAGGCGAACACGAAACCAACTTAAAAAATCGCAGCTTCCCACGAAAAAGACCAAAAAGTAAAAAAAAAAAAGTAAAAGTTAAAAAAAAAAAATGGTCCGTTTTCTCCGCCCTTCTATCCGGCCTACAGGTATCAATCGCGCCAATCTAACAATATTTTTTACACCAGCCTTGCGATGTTTTTAGCCTTTAACGACGACGGATGTTCATGTGTGTGTGTGTGTGTGTGTGTTGCGTGCGAATACATTTCGTGTGAAACCCCTTATATGTCGGCGAATTCTCGACAAAGCGACCCTTTAAGAGCTACGCTATAAACATCGACAACGAGCCCGGTATAAAGGGTTGCCGAACAGATCCGATCGGCGGCGCGCAGCGGCTCTTTTCGAAATAATTTACCATCGCTATAGCTCCGATGCGAAACTCGCAACTAACTCTTTGAGTTCGTCCAGTTGACTGTGTGCAGAATGCAAATTTTCTCATTAAAATATGTGCATGCATCGAGTATTACACACGTTATCTGAGCCAACTCTCAAGTTAAACACGAAATTAAGCGTTTCCGCCCACTACCCTACTCGTCCCCTTAGGACCAAACGCACTAGACGATAGCCGGGTTTTCCGCTATAAGATTGTAAATTACAGCAACGCGGTCGGGACACTGTTGAAAGAATGTAACAACCGGCTCTAGTATTTCGATCTGAACCGGTGAGAAATTGAAATCAAGACGAAAAAACTGTTGCGCACGTTACGAGATTTTCCGCTGGACGCTTTTAAAGATGATTTCTCCGTTATTGGGGATCATCCCTCACATGTGGGACACAAACGATTTTTCATTCATTTCGATTTTCCGAACGATCTTCATCTGAAAAGGCTAAAAAAGACGGATAACTGCGCCGAATGTTTAAAATAACAATTCAATCGACAAACGCCGTTCATTGCTAGCTAAACCGTGTTTATATCTAAATCTTCTTCCGTGTTATACGATTCCTCTTTTTTCCTCATTCCCGATAACGTTTTTATTTCTTTTTTAAAATATTGTCCTCCCATACCGAAAATGTATCGCATAATACATCGAACATCGCGGTGTACATTCAGATAATACGATGTTTCATTTTTTTTAGGCTCATTTGATTATACTCTTGAAATGTACAATGAGGCGGTGTCCGGTCGCTATCCTCGCCGCAATATCACAGATTCTTTTTACATTAACGATCACTTTCCTACTAAATCTCAATTCGATATAATCTGACAGTAGTCCCCGTTGCCCTTTTTCAGTTGAAATTGTTAGTTTCCTAGACGTTACGGTTCTTGGCTACCAAGTCGGAGGTGTCATAGGTTATCGAGACTTGTCTCGTCCCGGATCCAAGTCGCTCCCAAGCTTACCCAGCCTGAAATTGAATTGGTTATACCAGAGAAATCTGGGAAAGTAAAGGCGGCCGAAAAAAAGGAACTGGCCCAAGTATTCCCATCAGATCCATTAAGCTTAGTACATTATGAACCTTAACTTCACAATCCCAACGCCCTGCTGTAAATCGTATGGAACTCACTTTACTTACCTCTCTGTCTAGCCTTACCGTTTCGGATGGCCCTATAAGCCCAAAAAATGAAAATGTGACCTTTAGCAATACAGCATTCTTAATGCAAGGATCACCCTCCTCGAATGAATGACTCCGTGATATGCTCGATGCAAGCTGCACAGTAATAAGAAGTGTATCCATTATGTTTCCAAAAACGAAAATCGCCATCGAACGCAAATATGAATTGCGGACAAAGAATCAGTAAAATCGGTCTGTGTAAATATGAATTACGCGCGATCAAACAGAAAAAACAGGAAAAACATACGCGAGAACGTATAACCCTCCTTCTTTTTGGAAGTCGGTAAAAATTAAGCTAAAGCAAACGTTACATAAAATGGGCACATTTTTTTGGGACATTTTTTCGTTACATAAAATTGGTACATTTTTTTGGGATATTTTTTGACCTAAGAATTACGTTATAATTAATATTATATGTATGTATAACCGAATAATTGTCGAATAGACTGGTTTCATTAAAAAGACGGTAGCAATGTAACCTAAGATCGCGACATTTGAGGATCTTATCGCACTGATTAATTCAGCAATTTCGGAAAATGCAGTATTTTGTACAAAACCGAGTACACTCATTACATATTCATACACGCACAAAAGATTATTCGTCGCACTCTATTAGACTCGCTGAAAATTCGTCAACTCGTTGATCGTGTTTTGATACTCATGATAGTGAAGGAAACCCTAGAAAACCGAAGTACGATGGCAAGCACATATAAAATCGGGAACATCAAAAATGCATTCACTGAATTCGCAAAAGTTAGATGAAAACACAGTTTTTACGAATATATTTCTGTTATTTGTGATGTTGCACATTTAATTTTGTAATAATCTACAAAAGTGAAACGTAACCAAATTAAAACTTCAAAGATTGCGATAAAAGTAGTCAATAAACGTTAAAAAATGGAAAGTGGGGGGGGACTTTTTAGAAAAGTTTTTGTAATAATAACGACACTGGAAACAATTAATCGTGGAAAAACTCGAGTTGGAAAAAAATTAATTTTTAACGAAACAAAAAATTAAAATGCTATCAGCACGGGGATAAGGATAGATGCAAATAAAGAACACTGGAAATAGCCACTCGCAGTAGCCGCCAAATTTTAAAACCGCGCAGTTTTGCAGTAAAATATATACCTTTTAAAGAACGTTAACTTTTTGGATTGCCAATTTGAATTACAATAATATTTAGAAGCAATTCAGCGCATAAAACAACACAATCACTAAGATACCGTATTATTAGCGATGTTTAATGCGGGTTTCAATTACTGTTGCAATTTTTGTACCGCTGTCGACAGTCTAATGTGTGTTAATGTTGTTCAAGAATTATCATAATATCTCCATTCAGGTGGTACATTTTTTTCTTATGTTCCCTTTATAAAGTAAATCTTAAAGTGTCGGTGTTTCTTTTTAACTATTTAATAATACTATTTAAATATTTAATATGTCGCGACTTTCTTTTATACTGACTGGATTACACTGTGAAACATTTCCCATCGTACACACAGCTATTTTTGAAATTTTCAGTTTTTCAATATTTGTTTTACAACAATATTCTTCTTGATGTGTAATCGAGAAGCACTTTTTGCGCAACTGCATCGATGTACGAGTCTCATATCTCAATGCATAATAGCCAATATAGATTATCTAAATATTTAATAATATACTTCTTTGTCTAATATAGGCTCGGTTGTTCCTAACTCGCGTAATAATTTTAATTAATAAAAGCGTTTTACCTGTTATTTCCATTATCCCCATCTTAAAATCATTGCTTCATTATAATCAACTATGTTTCTGGAATAATAACATTACGATTGAAAGCAATTTTTCCGACTTTTCCTAATGGAATTTTATGACAATTTTTCCGACTTTTCCTGTTTAAATTTATCCCTATTTTCCTAGTCTGCAGATTAAAGACTAATGTATTTTTATTGATTACGACCTTTTAGCCTGATTTTATTCCGAATAGGATTAATGTGTTTTTTTAATTTTTTTCCAACATCTTAACTCTTCATCATAACAGTTCCTGAATGATTTTTTTTTTTTTTTTCAGAATATTCGTTAAAACTATATGGCAAAAAAAAAAAAAAGGTTTTGTGTTGTAGAAGTAAGATTTTCAAAAATTTGTCCCACATTCTCCAAGATTTTACTTGTAACTGTTTTAATAAAATTTTCCTGAATAATTTTTTCAGCTTCAACTTTCATTAATATTATGCGATCGTAATAGTTGTTTCGAAAATTTAAAATTGTTTTCACATGATTTCCACTTTTTTTTTCTATAAGGCTGTTAGCTTCATGATCCTACTTCTAATGGTATTTTTTCTAGTTCTTCTAATCAACATTTACGAATAACGATTTCTTTAATTGAAAATACGAACGTACGTTAAATTTCGAACGATTACACTTGTTTACGTACTTTAATAATCGTTTGGAAAAAAATTATTAAACTACGTTGATTTACTGCACTTAGTCGTAAAATTACATTCTATTTATCACCGGTTCTACCGTACCTACTAGTAAGGAGAATTTCGGATGAACGTTTGTCGCTAAAACGTATTAAAAAGCATCAAGTCGCGCCCCGGATGTATTCATTATAAAATACAATCACGCTCGCTGTTGTTTAAGAAAAATTTATTGTATTCGATTGCCGGTTGATGCGATGCCAATAAAAAAAAAAAAAAAAAAAAAAAAAGAACTTAACGATTCGAACGAGGATAATAAAGAGATATATGTAGATTATACTCGTAATGGAAATTAGTATAAAAGGTGGATCGTGAAAGAAGTTCCGGAGAGGTAATATAATATGCGCGAGCATTTATTCGAGGCACGTAGATGGGAAAATTAAATATCAAAAGGCTGTTCGCATGAAATATTTAGTTCATTAATTCAGTACTACTCCGGCTCGGAACAAGAAAGCATTAGAGCGGCATCGCGTGGTGTACCGGTGAACTAGAAAGGAACATCATTTTATCGGCGAGACAGAGATAGGACACGATATGGCGCTGTGCAAAGGTAAAGGAAAATAAGGATATAACGAGGAAGCGGTCAGGCAAACGGGTAAAGACAGATAAGGAATAAAGGTGAAAAACGGTTTTATCGCCTTTTAATAGATTATTATTCAATTCCCGCTATTGCCCGATTCCGTTTTCCCCATTTACTTCTTTTATCTTACATATCTCAGTTCGTTCACTTCATTTGATTTTACAAACTACCCGCGCTCACCCATCGTTACTATATTTCCCCAGTTCTTTTCTTCGTTTCTCCGCCTTCTTCTTTTTACGATTTAAATTGAACGGATCTAATCCGGATTAATGAGCGCGTCACTGTACTGAAAGAATCGGCGCAAAAAAACTCACGCGGGTCGAACTTTATTTTTTTTTTTTTTTTTTTTTAATTTAAAATTAGCGTTTTTTGGGGAAAAAACGGAAATGAATTTTTAAAAAAACGTAAAAATACTGCGCATAGCGAAATGATTAATTCGTTTTAAAGGAACTATAAATAAAGCGATTTTTTTTCTTTTTTTTTCTTTTTTTTTTTTTCTTTTTTTTCTAGATACTATATACTACAACTTTGGTCAGAAGCACCGAGGCTATTGTAATTAAATATTTGTTGTTTTCAAAAAGCTGGATAGTCTTTTAAAGTTCCCCCGGGTCATCGAAAAAAAAAAATAAATATATATATATATATATATATATATGTATATTGAATATGCACCTTGTTAGTATGTGTTCGACTGATAGGCCACAATGGCGGCATTTCGGTTGCGTTTGTTTTTTTGAAGTGTGTAATCACGGGCTATTGCAGTATGTCCAATTCTTAGTCATTAGAACCGCATCGCGATGGAACGGTTGTTTCCACAGAGCAGTGTTTAACTTGACGTTTCGGAGTTTGTCGGTAGGAGAGTGTAAGTTCCATGCATCGTGAAACAGATTTTTAATGTTGCGTGTCTTTTGTATCGGGATTGGTATTTCCGGTATTGTAAACATCTTCGTTGCTTTTTTCCTCATTTTTCTATATGTTCAGAATGTGATGATAATGGTTTCTTACAGATGTTGATTCGCCGACAGATGAACATTTTGGACTATCAGGTGGGGTTAGTTTTTTCGTGTGATCAAGATTAATGGTTTGAACGGCGCAAATTGCGTTAGTAAAGATAACTCTATTTTCTGCGAGCATAAATCTTTAGATTGGCAGTCAGATTTATTGCTGTTAGTTTTGCTGATAGCATCGAAAATTCGGCTGGTAAAACGTGTTGATTAAAAAGGTATGGCGGTACCTCTCGATATATAAACAGAACAGTCTCAGCACTTTCGATTGATTTTGATGCATCGGTCTAAAATTTTTCATATGATCGAGTGAGATCATTAGGCTATCGCAGGATCCTTGTTTTAAAACACTGCAGAGTTCGGTTGTGGGATGCCCCAGAGTGTGATACAAATTGGTTTTTATGTTTGTTGAGTTGCTCGGTGACATCGATGATACCGGGCGATGATCAATTTGTTCAGAGTGGTTGATGTTCAAATGATATTTTTGCAACATGGGTTTGAAATTATCCTGTTAAGTGGGCGGGGCAACGTGTTGCGCTTCTTTTCTTCTTTTTTTTTTTTCGTATAGTTGTACATTTAGTATTTTCTAAGATAAGTGTCAAATTTCATCATTAAGTGTATTCTCTACGGAATTTTAACGACCACTCGTTAGCATCAATTAATGCAACGTACTGACTGTTGTTGGGCTAGTGCGAATAGCTGTAATTGCTAGTCGAATAGCTAAATGGCACGAATGAGATCTGGAATACGCAGAATCGATGATTTTGCCGTTCGATAAATTGAAACAATCTAAACAGGGGTGTGCTACATTTTTTGATAGATTTTTAATAGAACAGTTCTATCGGCTCCAAAGGTAGAGTTGTTTTTATTAAATTCTCATTTCTTCAGACACGATTGTATTATAATTCGTTGATGTAATGCTGCCAGAGAGTGTCTCTCGTCGAGTGTTAAGCCGAGATACTAACTGAGTCTGAGGGACTCTGCTATGTTATTCAGTTTAAAGCTTTTCTCGTGACTTCTTTATTTGCCGAAGTGAATAAGTTTTGTTTTTGACAGGGGAAAATTCTAGACCGTTTCGTGTTGTCCACTCGTGCGCTTTATTGATCGCGTTTTGTGATCTCCGGCACCGCTCGATTATCTTTACATCCGATAAAAACTGCGAAATCGTCTGCAAACAACGTAGAAGATATGGCCGGAACTGATGTTATTCGGTTATTTATTGCGATGATGAATAATGTTCGACTTAGTGCGCAACCTTGTGAAACACCGTTTTGTAGCTGTTTTGTAACTGATACAGCGAACTCGAAAGGTACGCTCAGATAGGAAATTTTCTATGAAGTACATTATGTAGCTTCGAAAGTACCATTTATACAGAGTTAAGATTGATTGTTTCTTCCAGACTCAAATATCAAAAAAAAAAAAAAAAAAAAAAAAAATTGGTAAGCTGTGTTTGTATTTTGTTAAGTTGTTCCGAATAACCGTTTTATAGGTGGATATGAGGTGGTCTACTACTGTTGACGTGATGATGGTCGGAAGCCACATTGTTTTGGGTTTTGGCGATAACAGTTTTCTATGTTCCAGTTCCCAGATTAATCGTTTATTGACGGTTTTTTCGAAAATTTTACATAAGACTGAGGTTAATAGTCTCTGAAATTATCTGTTTGTGGCGGGTTTCGCTTTTTGTTTCGGTATTATTATTCCATTATCGCGGGAAGAATCGTGTTATCCATATGTGGTTAAATAGGTGAAGTAGTTTTTGTCATATTTCTGGTGCCACTTTTACGAATAGGATGTAAAAATTGTCAGCACCAGTTGCCGCTTTCCTCATAGAGCTAATGATGATTTCATTTTTCCTGATACGGGAATTGTGTGTTTGATTATTTGTTGTATCGAATTTGAAGTTACTAGATTCCATGTTTTATTTGTATTATTGTCATTTGAAATGCCTTCAAAATACAACGCAAATTGTTCTGCTATCTGTTTCTTCTGTGTAGTACAACTGGCCACATACGGAAATTCTCATTAGTGCCGTTGGGCTTAGTACCATTATGAAAAGCTTAACTTCACAATCCATGATACCTTATGTCAAGCATATACGAGACTTAGATTTTACCCCGGAAAGGTGTATGTTTTATTTAATGCCCGTATCCTGTTCTAGTTGTTATCGTAGATGTGAATTATTCCAGCTTCTCCTTTCAATTACCCCCATCTAGCTTCCTATTTGACATTGCCGGTAAGCTATATAGAATTGTCAATTGTAGATGTTCGGTTTAACTTTTTCAATGCCTTCCTTCTACTTTAAATGACTTCTGAGCATTTTTCAGACAACCAGAGAACTACAACTTTACTCTTAGGTAGTTAAAATAGCTTGATCAGCTTAAAAGTATACATGACTCTTTCAGCACTGATTAGGATTATTTACTAAACTGTAGGCAGCAAATATTTCGTTCGAGTGCGGAATCAAATCTGTCACATGTTAAGAAGAATAAAATGTCACGGTTAATATGTCCATAATTAAACTAGCCCAAAGAAATTTTCGAAAAAGAAGAAACCTTCGGATAAAATTAGTTTTAGAAATCACTTTCGTATTCTGTTCACTTTATATATTTGTTTTGTTTCCCCGTTCTGTAATTTACATTTTCCGTAGAACGCATTGCTGCAATTGTGCGTGTATAGCCAACACTAGTTGTTTCAACATTTAGCAACATTCTTCGAAAATACAAAACTGTAATACGGTTTCTTTACGATCACGGTTCAACCATCCCAGTTATATACACCTACAGTAAACCCTTAACATTATACGATATATTCATCGATATTTTCACAAATGTTAAGTGTATTATTTTACAAATTATCTAGAGGTGACTTCGAGAATAATAATAATTTTCTCCTTTTTCACTCGATAACAACCGCTCAAAATTATTATTTTTCTCTTCTTTTTCTTTTTTTGAAAAAAAAAAACGGTAATTAAATATTGCACCAAATTTCCCTTAGAATATGAACAACGAATTAACTGAAAATATACCACAGAATAAATTCAAAGTAATCATATGTTCAGAGAGCGTAAAATAGACTGTCCTTTACGCGTCTGTTACGAAAAAATTAAAGTCTCACATTAATAGAGCGCCACTAACAATTTTAAATACTATTTTTTTTTTTTCAGCGCCAAACTTTACATAAATTTCGCCGAATTTACATATTTAGAATTTTACGCCAGGTGATCGGTAAATTGAAGCCGATTACCTTTTTAATGTTGATGCGAATCAGGGTTGATGGCGCGATCTTTTGTCGATAATCAAATAAGTGTTCTGTCTTTAGTTTACTTTGATTCTCAAACGTCGTCCATTATCTGGTCTGGTTCGGTCCGGTGGCTTACGCGTGTGCGCGTGGACTGCGACACGTGCCGAAATATCGAACTGTGTCGTATTGTATCGAGCGGTGATAATAGATAAAGGCCGGCTCAGGTAGATCGGATGCGATAAGAATACATTGTTGTCGATTATATCTGATAAACGATTTGGTGTTCGGGCGTAAGTCGACCGTCCGAATTAAAGCGAGTTAGTGATCGCGTTCTAAATAAGCTATGACGATTTATCTCTTCGTTTTTCATATATGGCTATTTAACAACGATAAATAATTCATCTTTAGTGTAGCGCCGATAGATTTTATCTGTTCAAATCACATACTATAACATCATCACTGCTACACCGGAAACTTTAATTTTTTTTTATCTAAATTTGACAGTGTTGCAAACATTAACGTTTTAAACATTATCGAGTAAAAAGTACAAACGTGTGAGTTTTTCTTCATAAGGCCGGTTCTAGTGTTTTGTTTAATGAATTAAAGTTCCTTTCAAATGTACGCGTGTTAACTAGCTAGTTCTAATTTCAGATTAAACTTTGACGAGATATTAGAAAAAAGTACCTTTGCCAATTAACTACGGATATCCTCTGATGTTTAAACGCCGGAATGGTACATATTCTTATTCTTGCGTAGCATATATAAAAAAAAAAAAAAAATAATAATAATAAGTTCTATAAATAAACATTAAACAAATGTTTTAGTCTTCGGTCTCTTTACGTATCCTCCGAATTAATCGAGAAAAAAGAAAATCCTCGGCAAACTTCTTTAAAATTCCTCTGTCTAATGTTTCGGAAAATTACCGTTTAGTTATTGTTTAATTCAAAGGCACCCCCCCCCCTGTTTTTTCTTCGTGAACAGGATCATAAACATATGGCAACATAATAAACGCGATTCGTGTAATTCTAGTGTCGAATTTGCATTATTATCGTTTTCAACGAAATTTCCGTTTCTCTCCTTTTCACTTTATTCCACTACAGACGTATTCAGCTTGCTTACCTGGTGAATTCCGTTCCGGTTCCCTGTTGCATGTTACCCTAGCTTCGCTTAAATTAATGCCGTTATTGTTGTTTTAGAATATATTATCATTTAAATGAGTGTAATTTCTTCCGAAAATAATTTTTATTCCGAGAACCACAAGATAAATATTCCGTTTTCCAGTTCAATTTGGTCGCAAGAGTTTAATCGATTTTTGAAGATAGTTACACACAGGTTGTGATGAAAAAGAGGGACCACCTTTAACCAGCAGTTCGAAAAGGGAGCATTTTTTGACCATGCGGATAAGCAACGTGATGCTGACGAATCGGACACGGAATGAGAAAAAGTTATACTGACAATGATAATTGTTGAGATACTGACTCTATCGCAGATAAGAATTTCATGAAGAACCTTTTTATTTACCCGAATAGCAAGTCGGCCTAACAGCTGCGTCTGATTTGCATAGATTTTCTGGTTTTCAAGTATTTCGACACTAAAATATAGATCTCGAAATTCGTGAATTCAGCTCCGCGGGATTGCGACTGATTTAGAATAATTCGGAAGCAATTATGAACATCGGTCTTAGCTGTTATATTCTTGTTTGAAAAATAATGCACAAAAATCGTGCAATTTGTTTTCCTGAAAACGCATCCAGTTTTACAAACCGCGACAATTATTAAAACGAATGAAAAAATCTAATCAGTACAAATAACTATACCAGCAGCGCATGTTTCTCTACTCCTATTGCTATCATGCTTATTACATTCCCATTACTAAACGGGGAATTTGTATGCACAGGCTAGTGGAAACTTGCGTTAATTTCAGTTTAAACGCAACTAAATGGTGGCGAAATAGTGTAGCTTTGAAGAGAAATTAATTTAGATGCGGTGGTAAATTACATCGTTCTGCTGCAGTATTGATGAAAATAATTATCATTTCAGTTTCGCGTAGAACACAACCGAATGTGTATCGGCCTTTGTTTCGGGCGTCAAAAAAAAAAAAAAAAAAAAAAAAAAAAACAAAAAAAAACACCAAAAAACAACGTTTTGTCTCTTAATTAGAATCCGCCGATTTCGAATGTTGGAAGATTTATCAACAGAACTGCTCTAGAAGATTAGTTCGTTTTTAAATTAAACACTGCTCAAACGCGTAATCTCGCATCTTATTTATTTATCGAACGATTTTAACAGAATTAAAAATGTGTATGTTGGTTTCCTTTAAAAATAAGGGTTACAGCACTGTTATAACTTGTAGGCAAAAGAAAAAAAAAAAATTAAGAAATTCAAATTTATATTAATAAATACTCCGGTTATTTTTCCTGTAATCTAACAAATTTTATTTAAAACATTATTTTTGCAAATTCTCTAAATGTATTAATAATTTCACAGGGAAATTTATAAGTAACATTTGAATCGTTATTATTTTTTCTGATTAAATATTTTTAGTTCTATTAATTAAATTGTTATTACCTTATAAAATTTAATTTACGTCCCAGGCGGCGAACTGTGGGAGTGGGGGTGGGGGATAAAATAATTTCCCGTTCATTCCCCTTCTTAATCCAAAATGGGTCTACTAGTTTCCTTACTTTATTCCAGTTTTGTACGTAGTATAAATCTTTATCTGAAACACGTTTCCCTTTTTAATCGAAATTTTATTCAATTGAATTTCTAATTTATCGACTAAAAATCAGGGAAGTACAATTTCGCATTTTTTCGAGAGATTTTGTTTATTTTAGTTTCCGGTTCTCTACATTTCTTGAAAGTTTATTAGCTTTTCGATTTCGGTTAATTTTCATCATTCAACTTTTCCGATGTAATCGAAATTTAACAACCGCGTATTTATTTTCCCTTCCCTATAATAAATATCGTTTCATTTTCACTTGGAAAGTGTCTTAGCAAATTTCTAAAAACTAATCAAGTTTAGAAAGACTTTGTAGTCGTAGAAGAGAGAACTTCTTAAGGGAAATAAATATCTTCGATAGTGCGGTTAAATTTTTATCGTATCTCTCTATTAGTATGAAAACATCGATCATACGGAACGGTCTCTTTTGCTATTTCACAGAGTGGAAGATGTCGGAAACCTTTCATTACACGTTTAATGCGCTGCTCCGGTGAATAAGCACGATTGCTAGTTTTTAATTTTTGCTATTTTCCTCTATTTTCTTTACCTTTTCTCGAAGATCATATTCCTCCCCCATCGCTCCATACTTTTTATCATCATCATTTCCGGTTTCAACAATTCTGATTCTCTGTTGAAATTTTTCAATCGATTTGCTTTTAATTTCACTTATTTTTATATTCACTGGCACGTGTTAAGAATTTGGGTTGGTTCATTCACTTGTCGCATCTACTAAAAATAGCAGACCCCGCTCGCGGGAAAATGCTCAAGAAAAAGAAAAAGAAGAGTGTTAAGCACTTGCGGGTGTACTTTTTTTTTTTTTTAAATTTTAAAATCTGTTACCGGTGTTATTTTTAAAAGAATAATAAAACACAAACAAGCCGTTTTTTGTTGAAACGTTAAGAATTTTAGTGAATACACTAACATCGTACGCTTCATTAAAATTTTCATTTTATTCAGTGGCTATATACTCTGCAAGTCAAAATAATGACAACTGTTTCAAAACAAAATATAAAACCCACTTCTATGGGCGGATACTGGATTCGAAATTAATCAGAAAACAAAAACGCGGTCATTAGTCGAATTGTGACAGTGGCTCAAGTCGACTGGCTCAAGTGCTCTATATTCATATCAGTTTACTTTATTTTTACTTTCTTAACGATCTAGCGTCAATTAGGCGTTACTGCATCGTGAATTATTTCAGGTATCCTGTGACACCAAGCGGTTGGCGAAATTAGTTGCTATATCTCTTCCCCTACTATACCGACGTACCAATCGATTCATTCACTGACACCGCGCGCATCCTTTAAAAATAAACCCCTACGCAACAACTGGTTTGCACGGATAACTGTCTCAACACAAGCTCTAATATTTTCAGCATTTCTATATTTTATATCGATATATACATATTTGTTTATTTTTTTTTCGAAATTAATCTGCATCCTCATATACATCGCGCAATGTTTTTGTTACATTCGAGTTTTATTAATTATATTTTTAATTTTACTTATAGTTACTGTCAATGCTAAAAACTCATCGATGGCGTATCGATTTATTTATACTCTGCTGAGATAAATGACGTAATTAAAACCGAATGGTATTTTAATTCGACCTATTACGTACTACACTTATTCGTATTATTAAATTCGTTGTTAGTGGGGTTTTTTTGGGTTTTTTTTTGTTAATTCCGTTGTTCATATTATTCTCATACGTTTTAATCTATATGACTTTGAACATAAATGTTTCGTTCTCTCTTCCGACTGTTATACGATACGCGTACTAAGAAGACTGCCAAAAACACGTAAATATATTTAAAACTAGCGGGAAAAAAAATTAAAATACAAATATAATTCAGAGAACCTGAAAATAACAAAAACATATTATATGATGCACATGTGTTGTAATGACTAGATTGAGCGATGTGGATATATACATGTAAGTATGAAATATAAAATAAAAGTGCTAAATAATCATAGGGGATGTCAAGTAAGTCAGCGTGCAAGTATACGAGAACAGGGATGTTGCGTATGCAGATTTTTCGACATCTGCGGATGCGAATTTTTTTGGGTTAATGCCGATGGTTCCTTTTTATTTTTTATTTTTTGAAAGAGATGCTTAATTTAGGTATGAATGTAATACAATGGTAATTTTAATAATTCTTATAATCATACTTTTAGTAATGCTTATTTTATAATCACGTTTTTAGTAATCTTTATATCTCGGATCACCTAGTGCATTATTAACGTCAGCGCAATGAAAAGTAAATTTTCAACTAAATGCAACTTAGCCCCAAGTATATTTAGCTTCTGGTTCGAATTCATTTTTTGTTGACATTCAGATTTAACCCTTTTATTTCCTACCTAATCGGCCAAGAAGGGAGCATTACAGAACAATTCGATCTATGTGTAAATGCCGTTTGAAAATGATGTTAAAAACGCCCGCCGTTAATATTTCAAAGCTACCGAGAAAAAAAATTCATCAATGTCAACGATTATTTAAAAAGAGAGATACATTCATCGACAGAACCTTCCTATGCCCTCACGCAGCCGCTAATGCATGTTTATTTTTGTCGCTTGTGCTACGTCATTATCAGCGTATACATCGATATGATTTTTTAAAACTATGTAACATCATCGCTGATTGTAGTACAAATGTCATTTTTTCCATTACATTTCCGTTATTTGTGCTCGGTTATTGAGAGCCTATGCCCCTCACCGCTGATAATATTTCAATTTTCCCGGGAAAAAAAATATCTCTCGAAATGAGTTCAAAAAGATCGTGTAAAATTATTATTTCTTCGGGGAAATAACATATTCAATACACTTCATTCTATGACACACGTAACTCTATTGGCGAATTCTCTTACATCAACTTCCTTTTGTTTAGATTTTTTCTCGCATCTTTCTTCACTTCTTCTGTGTTCTCACTGAAGCAATGATAACACAGAGTTACAAAGTAGTATATTCTTAGTTTTCCAGAATAGTGTTACATTGTTTCCCCGCGTTAATCTGATTATACTAAGGCGCGAATTTATGACTAATAGACGAAAAATCACCGAACACTTTTTAGAACGTTTTGGGTGTTTGTTCATTTATCTGACTAGTCGTTTTTTTTCCTTTTTTTTTCTTTACCGGTGAAGCTGGTTTATCGAAGAAAAATAACACTAAAATCCTCGACTGCTATAGGGCAAACTCAATAAGGCAAAGAAAAAAAGGAACAAAAACCTCGTAAAAAAGTATCACGAAACATAAATAAATTGCAAATGTTTTTTCGCTTTTGTTTACCTTTTTTGCTAATACTGCAAAAGCTGAAATTAGAAAAGCACAGCTTTTATGCGTCGTTGCCATAGAAAATTTAATTAATCTACTCAATTGGCAATTATGTGTTTGACTAATAACGAAATTTCATTTCGGATAAAAGTTAAAGCTGCAGCGAAGTAATAATTAAAATTTCTTCTTTATATCGTTGTCGGTTGATAAAAATCCTTGTATGCAATGTCAACTGGCGATTTCCGCAGAAATCACTGAAGCGGGAGAAGTTTTAAAACATTAACGTGGAAATTACCCAAACTGTGTATTCTTCTCTCATCTAAAGGAGTTGCTGGAAAAGCGGAATTTTACAGCGAGACATGAAAATGTAAACGAAACACCTTCTATAACCGCACACTAAAAGAAAAGTTTGAACAAAAGAAGGACTTGAAAAATTACTATTAGGAAAGCGGCGTTCTTAATTTTCGTACCCATTGAAATACGCAAAATGAAAAAAAAACATGGAAAAATGAAGGTGTTTTTATAGGCCGAATCACAATTTAAATTATTCAAACAATAAAAAAAAAAAATTTAATCAACTCTCATCTTAAAACTTTTACCACTACTACTACTACTACTACTACTAATAATAATAATAATAATAATAATAATAATAATAACGATAATAATAACGATAATAATAGTAATAATAATAATAATCATCGACACTCTCAAGTAATAAAGACGAATGATGGTTATTCAGACAGCTTAGGAGTCGTTTTCTGTCGTTAACGTTATACAACAGAAAACCATCCGCTGGCGAATAATTTCAATTGAGATAATATTTAAGTGCGGAAACTATCGAAATTATATTCAAATTCAAATTCAAATTCAGATTAAAATTAAAATTTATTTCTTAAATTTTACAATACGACAGTTGTGTTTAAAATAAAATGAAAGAAGAACATTAATAGTTTTACTAGAAAACAGTGTTAAATATTAATTATAATTAAATCCGTAGGTAAAATTCATACGAATCTTTTATAGCATAAATTAAGTTCCTCTGTTTTAACAAATTTTTTCATAGAGGCTTTGGTTCTTGGGGGGGGGGGGGATATCCTATATTTCCCCTCCCCCGTAGATCCGTCACTGATATATATTTATATATATACTAATGGCTATGCCATTTTTGCGCCAGGGGTAATCAGGAAAAGTGTCCTGTCACAAAATTTTTCCAAGTCGTAATTTTATGTAACAAAACATGTAACGAAAATGTAACGAAAAAAGGTAACGAAAAAATGTCTTAATTTTATGGTTAAAAAGCTAAAAACGGCGTAGCCAATGAAAAAGTTTACTCTTCTATAAGAATTATAGAAGAACTAGACTTGGTGGTGAAGAAGGCTTGCCCCCTTCTGAGTACCGCAGGGCCGAGTTTATATATGTATACATATATATATATATATATATATATATATATACACACGAATTGCTCGAAATAAGCATTTAAAAGTAGTTTAATTTCTTCGAATGTAAACATCACAACGGTGACAGATCCATATTTTACAATTATGTACAAAATAATTGTGTTACACAGAAAGAGTGTACTCTCTGGATACATGGAAGGCTGTTTCAGGATTACTATTTATCATTAGTTTTAGATTTATCGAGCTAGGTACTTGAAATTGTTTCAAAGTAACAACTTATTTACTGCGAACAATAAAAATAAAAGTTGAAAAAAAATCGAATCGTTCGGGAAGATCGCTAACCGGTTATTTTGTTGCATAAGTAAAGCGT
This sequence comes from Icerya purchasi, assembly GCA_039619475.1. Classification (NCBI taxonomy): domain Eukaryota; kingdom Metazoa; phylum Arthropoda; class Insecta; order Hemiptera; family Monophlebidae; genus Icerya; species Icerya purchasi. Next base: position 74,080,584 of record CM077115.1, on the reverse strand, counting down.
CTACGAAAGACTGGAAAAAAATTCCAAAAAAAGAAAAACAACTGAAAGCGCCATTCTAGTTTTTTTCATTTTTAGAAATTCGTCTTGGCAGTTTTCACAAATTCAAGATTAGGATCTGCGACGAATGCGAAGGGACATTTTCGTTTTCGGCGTTGTCAAGTTTCCGTTTAACGTAATGATGAAAATAATGATCGTACAACAGAAGCGTCTACTGAGGGAACAGAATTTTAACAAATTCGTAATAATCGCATATTGGCTCGCTCCAAGTTATTTTTTCTTCTCCATAACCCTACAAAGCAACTAAACCCCGATACACAAGTGTCTAAAGTCGGAAAATAATAATAATAATAATAATAATAATAATAATAATAATAATAATAATAATAATAATAGTAATAGTAATAGTAATAGTAATGATGATGATAATGAGGACTTTGAAAGAGCGCAAAAGCTGTCAAATAACTTTTGGCAACTTGTGCCTTTGCATGAAACTTTTTTTGAACTCGTCAGTTTTAACCGGTTTTTTTCTTCTTTTTTTTTTTTTTTTACTAAAGCTCGGCAATTATATTTCTATAACAGAAATTAATGCGCAATGGATAGCTTGTAAAACAATTGCTGTAAACAACGTTCAACATTCGTCACCATGTCAATAGGAGAGACACCGAGATGAGGAGTAATTTTCATTTAACCGATCGATAAAAATTAAAATTACTCGTTAATAACGAAAATAATTCGTGTACAAAACTTTTGCTTATAACTCGAGTAACAGATGGATTAAAAACGTTTTTTTTTTTTTAAAGTACCGTCTTCAAAATTGATCGTAAAAATTTAATAAAAATGCATTCGAAAGCGAAAATTAATTTTCGGATAATAAAAATTTAATAAAAATACACTGAAAAAGAAGAAAATAATTAATCGATGATAAGAAGATAATTGATTTTTTAGAGTGACACTTAAAGGAGATTGTAGGATTATTCTTATACCAACATTCTTATACCTTATAATGAGAGTTGGCGCAGAAATCCCTAATTACAGTATGCAAAAACAACAATCGCAGTTGCTCATTTTCGATAACCCGAGCATTGAAAATAGAATGAATATTTTTGATTCGATAATTGTTATTACGACTTGTGATTACCAATATATATATATGGCATTGTATAAGAATAATTCTAAAATTTTCTAAAAATGTGTATTTTTTTGTTAAAGTTTTTACTGTAAATCTTGAGATCGGTATGAAAAAAAAAACAACTTTTACTTCACTTTTTTTTTTTTTGAGGTAAAACTTGAATTTTTTGTCTTTGTAAAAATCAACTTCTTAAAAAGCGATTATTGCCTTTACGGCGATTTAAAATTTGTTCTCTTTATTCGAATCGATTACTATCCGTGTTAAATTAACATTGACGTATTAGTTTTTTTCAAATTATGTTTCCATGCTCAATACTGATAACGTTTTAAGGGCCACACGGGCGTTTGCTATGTAAATAAAAAAAGTTATCCAAATGGACCACATTTTTTCACATTTATCGGTGACTACTATCTGTGTGCTTACCGATAATCACCGATATGCTCACATAGTGACACAGATGAAACTTTCGACTGAACAAAGAATCATTAAAATCGGTCTATATGATTACAAATTGTGCGCAACACATGAAAATAAAATATACGCGAATGTCGCGTGTAACCTCGTTCTCTTTTGAAGCCGGTCTCGCGCCCCTCCTCACAACAAAACAAAAAAAAAGATTCAAAATAATCATACTTTAGTAAAGAGCGATCACTAAACATCAAAGTAGGCAGTTGGTAGATTTTTTGGCAAAGCCGAATTTAAACGTTTGTTAGACTTTTTAGCATTTTTCAATACCAAAAAGTAATGGCACGCACTGTTTGATACCTATGAATCGGTTTCCATAACATTGGAGGCGACTTGAGGATTATACTTTTTTTGTAATTTTGAGCAGTTTGCTCAACGATCATCAAACAGCCCGTGTCGAAACTTGATGTAAAACCATTTCTTTGGGCAATATTCTTGAAAAACCTCCGATACTATTACGAATAAATGTTCGCGTTTTCTGGTTAATTGCGGTTAATTTCAAAGATTTCGAAGGAATCTTAGCCTGCTGGAGAGGCTGTCCTCTTCTGTTCTTTCACAACAGCATTTATTATATCGCTAATGCGGCCGCAAATATTGTAACATACTTGCAGCAGTTACCGACGGAAACTTCGGAAGTCTGATTTACTATGTTCTAATGATTTCACCATCATTTTCATATGCTCGATGACACGCAAAACTTCAAAATATTACTATTATTATTATTATTATTATTATTATCATTCTGAAGTAAATAGAAAATAAACTGAATTTTGAGAGATGTTGGTTTGCGTGTTTCTTGGTAAATTCTAAATGAAAATTATATTGCCTACTTTAACTGAACCGAATTTCCTGCGCGTACAATATCGCTATTTTTTCTAGAATGTATAGAAAGAGGCAACATTAAGGGTCTTCTAGGCAAGGTTTTAAACCAGAGAACGTATTTACTTCTACAATAGTTCGGCTGGTTAGCAAAGTGCCGAATATTCCATAGAGAATAAATGCGCTATACGAAAAATGTAATAAAACAATTTCCGCCACATGAGCAGCGAGCATGCATCTAGCAGCTAGTCAATTTGCCCGAGATGAAGAAATTATTCGCTGCTTTGAAAAAGTCGAATTATGTGGAGAATTGTATCTTTTTTTTATCGGTTTTTTTTTACTCGGATGCTGAACTATTATTATTGTACCTGTTTCGACACCAAGGACGAAAAAGATATTTCGGACAGATTTTTATCGGAAACTGATCAACTTCATTTATATTAATTCATTTTATTTTCTTCAATATCGAAGGAAGAATGAAATTGATACATTTTTTTGTTACATTTCTTTTAATCTGTTATTTATCATTCGAAAGACATTTTTTCCCGTACAATAATTCTGGGGAACTGTATTATTATTATTATTATTGTCGTGAATAGTTTAAACATAATAAGAAACAATTTTTCTGTAAATAAAATACCAACTTGAAGATTTACCCTAAAAATTCGACAGAAATGCGCTAAAAAATGAAAAATAATTATTCGATAAAAAATTATATACTTTAAAAATGTATGCCTTAAGGAGATATTATCGCGATTCTTGAAAGTCTCGCTACATTAAATATAAATTACAACGATATTTAGAAATCATATATTAAACTAGTAGTGGTTTTCTATAAGCCAAGTATGAAAATATCATTAATGTTTGATGTGGTTTTTTAATTTATTGTTATTTGCGAATGTTCTGTACTGCGATTCTAATTAAGATACGAATGTTGTTCAAAAATAATCGTAACATTTCCCCTTGAAGAATTTTCAGCACGTTTTAAATGTTTACAATACATCTTGAAGTCGGTACTTAAAAAAGAAAAAGAACAATATTTCATTTCAACACTTTTAGTGGAAATATTTTTGACCGATGGCTAGGCCAACCTAAAATTATGCTGACTTCGGTACCCTATGAAGAGCTGTGTGAGAATATAACATTATAATTCCATGCAGTAATCGCACAGACAGACGGTCGACATTGCTTTCTTCACTTCGAAGGCGCAAGCGATTGGTGACATCCCTTTGTCGAGTGATGTTTTTGCTCCTCTATATAACGTCGGATAGCATTGGCGTGGTGCTGTCTTATTGTTTCACACGTGTCTTCAGTAAGTTGCCCCGACATGCCGTTGGACTTATACTTTTGCAGAACCGATAGGTTAACAGGCTCAAGTTTCCGCAAATGTAACGAACTGGTGGCTGCTGCCCAGCATTTTGCGGAGTCATTGACATTGACATTCGGGAGTAGTTTGCTTTAAGAATGGCATATTGCACCGCAGGATATGTAGAGATCGTTAGAATTTCAATGGGAGGAGGGAGTGCCTGTCAGTGCATAGATGCTTGTACACGATGTTGCGTGACGGGTTCCCGAGATGATTCATAATACAGAGTAGTGGATGGCACTCAGTTTTTTCAGGTTACTTGGAGAAGCTGAAGCTTGACGCCGATAATTTATTTTACTGAGGATCAATGATTTGTAAACATTGGAAAGTAATTTGGGATGAATATTGAGTTGAGCGTTGGAGAAATATCGGATTATTGACAGTGACTTTATACGTTCAAATTTTAATTTAGCAATGTGTAGGCGCCAAGTTGATCTGCTATCAAACTCCAGGTCTAGGAACCTGGCTGAGAGGCGGTTCGGAATAATGGAATTTTTTTATTTGGAGAGGAGTTCTATTAGTCACATATCGTCTACCCTATTGAATTCGGCACACACTGCCTTTACGAAGGAAAAGTTTAGACATTGACTTCTGACTATGTTTGGAGTTTTGAGATAATTTTCTGGAGGATTAAGTGAGATATTTGTGGATCACGAGACTCTAGGGATATACTAAGGTCGTCAATGAAGAGCCGAGCAGTTATTGGTAGCTGAACACAATCAGCAATGTCATTGTTAATATACTATAAACAAGGTAACGTTAAGCGCAAAGCCTTGGGGTATGCAATTCTCGATGCTTACAGCATCAGAGACTTGCGAATCGATTCTGACCCGTATAGTTCGGTCTGTTAAGTGTAGTTTTGAATCTTATCATTCTGTTTGCCAATTCCATTCTTCGTAGTTTGATCATAAGACCTTGCCACCGTCATCGGATTTTTCAGTATCGAAGAATATGGTTATCAGATGCTGTTGACTTTGGAACGCTGTTATAAGATCTTCCTTTGAAAGCTGGCCAGATAACACGATGTTGATATTTAGCCTTTCGGCCTCCGGCTTGTATTGCGGAAAGGATATTCTTGGATTCGCAAAAGAGGATAGAGCTGTTGACCATTTTATTAAGTATTTTCGGTAATGTACTCAATAGTGAGATAGGACGGTAACTACTGGATAGTGAAGGAAACACGAGAAAATTAATAAATCTGTAATAAATAAAAGCGCACCCATCACTCTGAATTCCCTTCAGTGGAAAGATTATGCGCTACTATTACCACCCGATACGTATCTGCGGTATGAATTCCTTCCCTATTGATCAAGATCTCTTAGATTGATATCAATGTCTTCCGACATTTTCCTCGATAATAATGATATTTTCGACATCAGAAAATCCAATGTTCGGATTAAGAACGAATTATTTTATACTTTCCTAAAAGGTTTCAGCTATCTTACAGGGCTGTGCGTTTTTTCTTTTTTTACTTTTTTTTTCGACCCGACGATAACCCGTTTTAGAGCGAATGTCTCTTAAATAGTAAGCACGCTTTCCATTTCAGGTAACCTCCAAAGAGTACACTGTTACTTTTATTTTGTTCGAATTATTTTATTCTCATTTCGATCAAACTCGACGGGAAAATTTTAATTTTTGGCCTTTTGAAATCCAAAAACATCTCAAATATCATCGCAATATTATAATGTTGCGAAATATAATGTAGGATTTTAAATTTTCATTTAACTTAACGGATTAGATTTTTTTTTTTTTTTTTTTTTTTTTTTTGGGCGCGCCAGCGGCATTGACCGAACAACAAGAAAACTAAGCTAAGAAATTAAATAACTAAGCGGTCCGAAATGGACGCAACAGAGGACAGCAGTGCGGACACCACAGAAGATGAAGGAAAGGAGAGGATAAAGGAAGAGTTATAGGGACCTAATGACAGGAGCTGACTGTATAAAAGATAGCGTTTGTTACAAAGAGCAGGACACTCAAAGAAAATGTGATCAGCATCACATGTACGAGGAGGATCACAATCATGGAGAGAACAATCAGGAGAAGGCGATAGAGCAAATCGAAAGCGTGAGGAAGGGATTAGATTATTGACTATGATATTTTTATCATTACAAGCAACAACGAGGAAATATTTGTGGTTCTATGCGCGTCTGATATATGTATTACCTTTGTTTATAAATAAAATTTTTTCTCCAGGCAAAAACATCAATGCCTAGAATTTCCAAATACAAAATTTAAGTAACTTAAACATTGTATGCGAATTACCACAGTTGTAACTCCTTTCTTTTTGTTCTCTCCTAAATTATGATTTATATTAACCTGATTTTTAATTTTTTAACAAGTACGTTACTTTTTAAATGAATAAGTAAAAAAAAAGAATGGAAAAAATATTATTTACTCGCTTATTAAAGATTAAAAAATTTTTTCACAATGTATGTAAGAAATACATATATAAAATGTTTTTCGCAGTTTTATATAATTTTAACTGCTGGGAAAGCTTTTTACGACTCCCCTCGTTCAAATTCTACATCAATTGTAGGCTTGCGAAAAATGTTCTCATTACTAATAATGATTAACATTTTCTAATCTTACCAGACGCAATGAAACTTTTACGAATTGAAACAAAGTTGAACCTTGCCACGTACTCTGGCAAACACACGCACACGCACATATATATATATATAACTCGGCTATTTCGGCCTCGCAAGGTGCTGTACCCCTTGACCTTCTTGCGTACATTTCTATGTCTCTTTCTCTTCTACACTTTGTATAAAATGGTCAAAATTTACAACGTAATTCTTAGGTCAGCTCCCATTAGATTTTATAACGAAAAAATGTCCCAATTTTATATAATAAAAAAAAAATACGACCAATAATTTATACAATAAATTTTATTAATCTACCGAAACAACTTAACATACTACAACACATATAAATAATACTTTTTTTCCGTTTCCATGGTATTATTAAATTAGAAATATAGTCTTTACATGCTTGTCTCTATTATGGTGGTACTTCTTATTCATCAACCTGCACAGTAATAAGAAGTGTATTCACATTATGTTCCCAAAAGCGAAAACCGCCACCGAATAAAAACGTGAATTGCGGAAATAGAAACCGGACGACGAACTGTGCTATAGCGAAGAATATACAACATATTTATACATGATACGTCTTTTGGTTCGAAAACGACAGGTGTAGAAAAGTTTGAAACGTTTGATGATAGCATTTTGAGTCAATCGCTCCCTCTGTTATACTAATAAAATATAATAAGAAAATAAAAATGATCCAAAGGGACCACGTTTTTACGTTTTTTAACGAATACTCAATTTATGTTCACTGATTTTTATCATTACTCACATGATAAGTTTTGTATGGTACTCTTTCTAACCGGTAAAGAATCAGTAAAATCATAAATATGATTTATGCGCGAACAAATTAAAAAAAAAAAAAAACATACGCGACGAACGTATAATCTTCTTCTTTTTGGAAGTCGGTAAAAATTTAGATATAACAAACGTTACATAAAATTAGGACATTTGTTGGGACATTTTTAGGGACATTTTTAAAGATATTTTTAGGGAAATTTTTTGTTGGGACATTTTTTGTAATGAAGGACAGTCTAAGAGTTGCAATTAAAATATATACATATATATATACACGCGCGCGTACATACACACCAAGTGGTCAATCTGTAAAACTCGTGATATGGAGCGGCAATACCGGTTTGTAAGAGGAAGGAATAAAAACAAGTTTGTTCAGTTGATAATTACGAATAACTGAACATTATATGATCGGGATCAGAAATAAATTGATTGCTGGGAGGGTGCAAGGACAATAAGGAGAAGGCACGAGAGAATAACAGAACAGCGAGGAAAGGAGCAAACTATGCCCAAAACGCAGGCGGCAAATCGCAGAAAGGTTAGAACGGCGCATAGACGGAAAGTTAATAAACCAGATGAAGCGTGGAAGGAAAGGTTGAATAGACAAGAAAAAAGAGTTCAGGTTGGAGGATCCTTTAATTCAACGTCGCGCTTCCTACCAAATTGTTCGGTACATAGTTTCGTATATATTACAAAGATATCTTGAGGTTTCACTAGCAAGATGTCCAGAACTGCTATAAAATCGTTCTACCGACCTTTCCCGCTACTATCCGTATGAAACCTGTTCGATTATTATAAAGGCTCTGAAGCACCGTAAAAAATATCGGCCATACTGGCGTTAATCGCAGCGCACGACGTAACATGTTGCTTATCTATTATCGTTTAAAATAAGTTATATAGAATGCGCCTTTAAATTTGATTATTTTTCGATGGAAAGAGTGTACGATTTCAGAGTAGCGAAAATATTATTAAGCTTCAGAAGCATCGGAAAGCGAAGTAAGAGGTATCGTTAAAAATCATTCAAAAGAACAGAAGTAAAATTTTCTTTTTTTTCCAAAATTTTATTAGTTCTTATAATTCGAATAAGTTAGAACATGTACTGCATCGGACGCAGCAAGTACTTAAACGAACTTTCATTCGATTTATATACTTTATTCTGTATATTATTTATGGCGTACGTGCGGCATGTAGTAAAAAAGTCGTATTTACGCTGTGATCCGAAACCAATTACAATGGTGGCTTTTCAATCACCGGGAAGAAAATACTCCAATAAACCTTCAACGTCTTGTACATCTGAAATTAGCGACATTTAGACGATTCACCGGTAAAATATCCGCGGCACTCAAGGCTAGAAAACTCAACGTAGAAAAAGAAACAAAAGAAAAAAACAAAACAGAAACAAACAAGAAAACCCGGAAATCGATAGATGAATCTCGATAAAAAGCCCCGACGCCCGGCCGCAGCATGGTTCAGAGCAAAGCGGAGCATACGATGGAAAAATAGAGATGAGTTGTGTAGCCTGGTTTCGAGGAATATTGAAAAGAATAGATAAATAGAGTGAACGGCGAAGAAAACGTATTAAGCGATTTCCGGTGGAATTAAAGTCTAAAAAGTTGAGCGAACGAAATGTTAAAGCTAATGAGAACGGTCGGAACAAGTGGATCGACTGCTTGCGCAACTCCGTCACGTATGCCGTTCAGTTTCTCATTGAAATCTACCGCGAATCTACGATTATATAACCGCAGCGAACATTCGCCCTCGATTAAATGACGTCATTAACCTTATTCGAAGTTATACGATGCCGACTCCGTTCGGAAACAGCCTTATTTGTTCTTCGCAGACGATATCGGAATACTTTTCATTTGGTAAATAAAACAGGAAAAGAAAGAGAGAGAGAAAAAAAAGCTAGCAAAACTTGTGTACCATAATTTCGTGTAAGAAAATGCGTTTCTTGATGAATTTAACCTACGCGCTAAATCCTAACCACAGCCCTTTTTTCTGATGGCCCAGGCAAGGGCTACAAAATTATTTTACAGATACATATGTATAAACGAAAACGGACCTTACCAGCGCGTAACTAAATGTCGCAAACTGAACACACAGCAACACGCGAAATGATTTTCGAAAATGTTCAGAGCGATTGGAGAAAGGAATTCCACATCACGCGCGCGTCCACCATCACCAATAGTTTCGGCTCTTGCATTGAACTACGTATACGAGTTGTTTTACCGGGGTCTCTTGGCTATCTCCATGTCTGCAACATGTTGAAGGGACTGAGTAATTTCAAAACTGGACCATCTTCGACATTATCAATATCCTATACTGCTATTCTTATTATTATTATTATTATTATACTGCTAACACTCTAACCAATAGCAACGGTGCAAGAAAAGCAATCGCGCATCCCTTCGTTATTGCCAGTCTTCCATCATACGTTTTTACCACTTCGAAAATATACAAAATAAAGTATGCATCACTTTATAAGATAATTGAGAAGGTCGATATGAAAACTTTTACCGCGATTTTGTTTAACGTGGTATGTCGCGCCATACGAAGTGAAACAGTGGAGTTAACGATGTAGATGTCCGGCTCGTTTAAAACTTTCTACTATATTTTCTAATGCCGAGTAAGGTTATAAAAAAAAAAACAACTAAAACTCAATTAACTGGCGATAGCTCGCGCCGTTGTTGGGAAAAAATCTAACAAACAACTTATTTTTTTTAGAATAACTATGATAGATTGAATGATAAATAATCATTTTTTTTTTTTTTTTTTTTCTTGGCGCGTCAACTCAGGACATTTACCCAGCACAAAGGACTAACAAATAATGAAACGTAGGGACTTGAAAGTTAAATCAGGAATCGATTAGAAACAGAAGAAATAAAGATAGCCAATATAGGAACAACAGAAAGAGAAGGAAGAGCAAGAATGTAGTGTCGGGAGGCCAAGGCCAAGCAAATTAGAATAAAGGACTGCGCGTTCTGAGGAGATAGATGAGCATTCAAATAGGAGGTGATTTACATCACAGGTCAAATTTAAGATAGGACGATGGAAGGGACACAAGGGAGACTGAACAATATTAAAACGAAATAGGGAAGCAGGAAGCAGACTAATCATCATCTACACAATAACGGGACGAATAAAATTTATAACTGTTGACGACGAGATTAAAGTTATTGACAACTATTTCCTGTTTGTAATCGACGATAAGTGCCAGTAAACAAATCTAACGCGCGAGCGATTACTACACACGAATGGTTAGTAATAATCTAACTAGAGCGAGAATGAGATCGCAAAACTATCTCACACATACAATCTAGTTTATAATACGATAAATATAATCTGCATAAAAATGGAAATCATATTTCTATAAAAATAAGTGTAAATTAATAAATTCTCCGGAAAAATCTAACAGGCGAGCAATCTCACGTAAAATAGAACACGCGAGTGATCCCGGGTTAATCATATCAACGGCGGTAAAATTCAATTGAATATCGTACAGTGTGTAATGGAGATGGAATTTTATTTACACATTAATTTTAATACTTCATCGACGATTAGAACGTTCTCGAGTTTTTATTTTTAACCGATCGATTCGTAAAAGAAGGATAAAAATGAACATAATGCAAAACGTAAATTTTTCATCTCCGAATCTTGGTCTTGTAAGCTCCTGGAGAACTCTCGACGGCACTTTTGGTAGTGATCATCTCCCCATTCTCCTAGCTCTCAACAACGCTCTTCCTTCTAAACCTTTCAGGCCCTTGCACGCTCCTCACTGGCTTCTCTCCAAAACAGATTGGACTAAATTCCGATCTTTGGTGGATTCCTCACTCCCCCTTATTCTGGATTTTCCCGATCCGTCATCCCAGTATAACTTCTTCATTCAATCTCTATATTCTGCTCTTTCCGCTTCCTCCCCTCCTTCTTCCTTTTCGCGCGGTCGTTCTTCCTCTTGTGCCTCCTCTCTTTGGTGGAATGAAGAGTGTAAAGTTGCCTTCCAAAGAAGCACCGCTACCTTCAAAGCCTTTCGTTCTTGTTCCTCAATATCCAACTTTTTAGCTCACAAAGAAGCCAACGCAAAGGCTCGGTACGTTTCAAAATCTGCCAAGAGGAACTCTTGGAAATCATTTTGTTCATCTTTCTCTAGAGATACGCCTCTCTCTAAGATATGGAAAATGGCAAAAGCGTTCAGATCTCCTCTTTCTGAGCGTCCCCACTTCTCTCATCCTTCTTTGCCTGAACTTCACTCTTTCTTGGACTCTATTGCTCCTCCGTATGTCCCCACTTTCGAGGAATCGATCATTCCTTCGCTCCCAAATTCCTCAGAACCTCATTTCCTATCGTCCCCTTTCCGCTACGAGGAACTCTTGTCCGTTCTTAACGAAACCTCTCCTTCTGCTCCTGGCTTGGACGGTCTTTCTTTCCCTATTCTTAAAAAACTCTCTCCTTCCTCGCTGCTCTCCCTTCTGAATATCTTCAACTCTTTCCTACTCTCTGGATTTACTCCTGAGTCTTGGAATGACTTCATCGTCATTCCAATTCCGAAAAAAAGTCAGTGTTCCTTCCGTCCTATCTCCCTAGCCTCATGTCTGCGCAAACTCTTTGAAGGTTTAATAAACAACCGTCTTGTTTGGTGGCTTGAGCATAATAATCTAGTTCCTTCTAATATGTTCGGTTTTCGCCCCGGGCTTGGCCCGGTAGATTGCATCAGTACCTTCCTTGCAGATATCTATAAATCATTCCTTTCTAAAAAATTTACTGTCGCTTCTTTTGTCGATGTCTGCTCTGCATTCGACAATGTGCATCTTCCTTCTCTGGGCTCCAAACTTCTCTCTCTTAATCTCCCACCGGTTTTTATCTCTCTTATACTCAACCTCTTTCAACATAGAACTCTTTATCTATCTTCTCCTTTTCTTTCCACCTCTAGATGCGTCTATCGTGGGCTTCCCCAGGGATCCTGCCTTAGCCCCACTCTTTTTAATATTTACTCTTTCGATATTGCTTCGCTTCCTATTCCCTCTTTCTCTCTCCTTTTTGCTGATGACATTTTAGTTTATTCCACCTCAGATGATCTGTCCTCTGCCACCAACGAGTTAAACCATTCATTGTCCCATCTTAGCAATGCTCTATCTACACTCCACCTCTCTCTTTCTCCTTCCAAGTCTTCCTGTATAATTTTTGCTCTCCGCCCCTTTAATCGTGCTTTTATAAACATCAACGTATCTGGTACACCTATTCCCACTGTTAATTCCATATGTTATCTAGGTATTTTCTTAAATAGTCGCCTTACATTTCATGAACATATTAATTATATCTATAATTCCTCGATCAAAAGACTTAATCTCCTCAAATCTTTATCACCGCTCAGATGGGGTGGAGACCCGTGCATTCTATTAATTCTATATAAATCGATTATTCGGTCCAAACTCGACTATTGTTCCTTCATTTATGGCAGTGCTTCCAAGTCTCTCCTTTCGAAACTTGACGCAATTCAGAATTCCTGCCTTCGCCTATGCATTGGCGCTTTAAGATCTTCTCCTATTCCTGCGATTCTATCCGAATCTTCCACTCAACCTCTTTCCATTCGTCGTTCACTCCTCGGTTATCGATTTTTAATAAAACGCCTCCCCATTTTGTCATCCAATATTATCCCTTCCTATCTTTATATCAAAAATCACTGGCGCTTGGCGCCTCATAGAATTCCGATTTTATCACATATAGCTGCTCGTGTTTCCAATTTTTCTCCCTACGTTTCCTCTTATAACAGTCTTCCTTACTTTTCTTTCGACTTTAATAGCATATGGCACCCCATCAATTTCTCCTCTCTTCCAGTCCGAGCTAATTGTTCCTCTCACAATGTAGTCAACTTCGAATTCTTTCAGCTGCTGAACTCTTCTTTTCCTTCCCATGCCTTAATCTTCTCGGATGGCTCCAAGAGTGATGGGGGCGTGGGTGGTGCGTATACGTCTCCTACGTTCCTACACTCTGAGTCCTTCAGACTTCCTTCCTTCTGCTCTATCTTCTCGGCCGAGTCGATCTCAATTCTTCGTGCAATTCATTTCATATCCTCTACGAGTGGAGTTCACAAATTCCTGATTGTCTCTGATTCCAAAGGCGTTCTTCAAGCCATCTCCTCTCCTCCTTCTTATACTTCTGACGGTATCATCCTCTCTATCCGTTCTCTTGTCTCCTCTTTGTTCTCGTTCCGCTCCATTTCCATAGACTTTCTATGGGTCCCTAGTCATTCCAATATTGAGGTAAATGACTCAGCTGACTCTTTAGCTCGCTCAGCCGCCCGCACTGGTCCTTTCCTCGACTCTTTCCCTTCCTCAGACATTCTTTCTCTATCACGCTCTAATCATTCCAGACTTTGGTCTGACATGTATCCATCTATATTCTCAAATCGCTTTTCTCAGTACCGTCTTATCCAACCGGTTTTTCCTGCCTTGGTTTCAATCTATTCCTACCTGTCGTCGTTCCACTGTTGTTTCCTTAATTACGCTTAGAATCAATCATTCTCTACTCCCCTCTTCTCGCTTTCGTTTTTCTTTAGCTCTTTCTTCTTTCTGCTCTCTTCACGCTTCTGAGCCTTCTTGTATTTGTGACTCAAATCACATCCTATTCGAATGTTCTACACTCTCTAACGAACGCTCTATTCTTTACACCCAACTTCTAGTTTTGGGTCTTCCTACTCCCTTTAACGCTACCTATATTCTTTCCTTCCCATTGCCTTCAGTTATCCCATTGCTACTGTCCTTTGTCCTCTCCATTTCTGACCGCCTGGTTATTTAGTTATAACTGTTAATTTTTCATGTTGTTGGGTCAAGGCCGCTGGCGCGCCCAGGGTAGGGAAAAAAAAAAAAAAAAAAAAAAAAATAATTTCCACTTGTTCTTCTGGTGTTCCTTCCAGAAATCGATAATTGCAGAACCAACAAATGAAAATGCGCTCTGGGCAAACCGATTAAACCTCTTTATGAAAACTTTTTCTTTCGCGATTCTTTACTTTTCTATTTTGCTAAAATTACGGCAATTATGAATTACCGAAGTAATTCGACTCAGGTAAACGATGAGATAAAACTGCGTTCTACTTAAAGCTACGTTTAATTATCCGTTTCTGTTAACGTAATCAATATAGATATTTCGAAATATATTTTGATAAATAAAATTTAAAAAAAACCGCCAACAACAAGTTTCTAACAACCGAAACATGTTGGTAGGTATTATTTCTTTGAAAAAGTATTTCCGCGTTGTTATATTCCATTATATATTAATATGATGTTATTTTCAATGAGTTTTAAGCGGTGTAAACGATGCGCGATTAGAAGCATACAAAATAAAGTGTATACTTTTTTAAAATGATGATAAGGGCCTATGTGAGCAAAATCCTTCGTTCTGATATTTGAGCAACGTAAAATATCGCCGAATGCGGAGAAAAACTTTTATAACTTTTCGGAGGAAAAAAATTAAACAATCGATCGCATCATTAGGCTTGGAAACGGTTCGAAATGGAAGAAAGCCAGTAAGCTTCTCACTGTTGAACTGACTTTACGAAGTTAAGATAAATACAGAGCTAACAAAATCTTTTCTATCCGCCTACTGCCGTAGTCGATCGAATAATCGGGTTTTTTTTTTTTTTTTTAAATGTTGTTGAAACGTATACATATCAGAAACATATGGAAGAATCAGTATAAAGAACAAAATTCTCATAGCTCGCGGAGAAAGCTACTTTTCAATATTAGCTATACAGAGCACTGTGCGAATAGCTTCAGTTGCCACCGAAATGTTTTGTCCGGTCTGATCTAGGCGTACATCGAAAAACTGCTTTATTAGCGTTAGGGCTATCTTGCATTACTCGTAATAGAACGGTAAAGAATGATTTAATATGTAAATTTACAGTACCGAACGGGATTTGTTTTCCGATTAAAACGTTACAAAAAAAAAAAAAAAAAAAAAAAAAAACATTTTTAAAAATAGCCTTTTATTTATGCACTAAAAAGAAATACAAAATAACTTTATTAGTCCGCGACTGCCTTTAGCATTAAAATCTGAAACTACGAAATATATTCGGAAAACTAAAAACGGAGGCCGAAGTTAAAAAAATATTCGCGGTGTGTGTATGTGGTATTGTGATGTACAACAATAGAACAACATTAAATGGTGATCGTAGTTTTGGCTTAGGATGTATTATAATATTAATATTTAATTATTAATCTGCGGCCCCCGCTTTTATTTATCAGAATATTTTCTAGTTTCAGAGTTTAATGTTAACATTCGTATCTCTCCGGTAGTCGCACACTAATAAAGTTATTTCATGCTTTTTTTTAGTCCATAAATAAAAGACTATTTTTAAAAAGGTTTCTTTATTTTTTTTACTTTTTTAGTCTGAACATTTTTTACTATGTATTTCAATAAAAACAATAAATTTAGAATTGTATTTTATTTTGCTTTATTTTATTCAATAGACTTTGATTATAGGGGGCATTTACAGAAATTCGTGTTACATTTTATTATTAAATAATGGATTGCATTCTTTCAATTGTCTTTTGTTTTTTTCATACAATACATACGGAATCCTCAGCACATGAAACACAATGTTTGACTAATAGCGCGATCTTTCCATTGATATATCACATGACCGAAAAAAAAAATATTTTTTTGATCCTCTTTCGAGCTTTCGGCGCCACAAGGGGCCGATTTAAAAGTTGGAAATCTAAATGTTCCAAAGTAAAGAAAATAACACAAGGATGCGCATTTTTTTAATTTTGTTCAAAATTTTTAGCTATAAAACTGAGCCACAAACGGGGGCTACACGTTGTTTTTTGTGCTTTTTTAAACTTTTAGTAAACTGCCCCAATGTTTCGTTAAAAAAATGAAATACGAGTTTGCTCCTGACAAATAGCGCTCTTTCCAACAGTATATGACTGGGAAAAAAAAATATTTTTTTCCAAAATTTCGAGCTTTCGAAGCCCCCAGAGAATTGGAAACCTAGATGTTCCGAAACAAAGAAATATATGTACGTGTGCATGTGTATATTTTCAACATCGTTCAAAATTTCTAGCTATAAGACTCGCGCCGCAAAAAGGGAACTACATATTAGAACTCGCGCTTTTTTGAACTTTTCGTACACTTCGAAAGTTTCATTAAAGAAATAATAATGGTTTTGTTATCGACAAATAGCGATCCTTCCAACAATATAATATCATATGCCCGAAAAAGAAAAAAATCATTTCCAAAATTTCAAGCTTTCGACGCCCCGAGCGTCTAATTTTAAAGTAAGAAACCTAGATGTTGCATACTATTGTATTGTCATCTATAACAAGCACTTCTGTAAAAAAACACTTTTTTAATTCATCGGGAAGTAGGTGAAAAATCGTTCGCAAGATATCTGAGAAAGACAGAATGACAGACGGAATGACAAGGCGAGTTAAATAAAAGGCTATAAAAAAGGAAAAACATACAGATAACTCTTTCAGGTATTTAAGTAGGAATACGGGACAGAAAACTGGTATAGACATTAATTCGTAAAGTTGTACTAGCGTAATATTTAAACGAATTATGAAGCGTAATGTTAGTCGAGCCATAATATATATACCCCGATGGTTTGTTGTAGCGATTTCGGTACATATTCAGCGCGTTTTAAAATTATTCCATCGCGAATTCCGTGAACTCCCTGACACACAGCCATTTCTTATTTCACACTGTCTGTACGCTAAGGAGAAACGTTCGAAACATTATTTAGCATATATATTAAAAAAATAAATTTCCGAACAAAGTCATTTAACTAGTGCTCTGGCCGGATTTATCAGAAGGAGGGTTTGAAGGAGTTTCTGCAGGTGTTTATTTCATAAGTAGCGATCGTTGTTTTTTACTGGCGCTTCTATTATTAGAAATTTTAATATATATATATATATATACGTTAGCCGATTTGTTTATTGCATATATTTTGATCAAAATGGAAGACCGATTTAATTTGCTGATTACTTTAAAAAATTATTTCGGTACGCTGTATGTGAACTCGAGAACACCTCCCCTTATGCGCATTATCAATTGCTAAGCTGTTTGTAAAGATTTTATTGATTTATTGATTTTTTTTTTTTTTTTTTTTTTTTTGGTACGTCTGATCCCCAAAAACGTTATGAAGGAGAATAATCAACTAGTTGTAGACTCGGTCGGATAATAATAAAATAAAAGAACTAAAGTATCGAAAGGAGTCGACGAGAGTAAGATATAAGAGGCACAACAATGATTGGGAAGAAGCTTAAGTTAGAGTACAGAACTATTCAGTATGTGGTCAGGATCGCAGACGGCTTCGTCACTAGGATGAAGAGGAGAGGACAATTAGGGAGAAGTGCGAAAAGAAAAACGTAAGAAAGGAATGAGACGATGATTAAGACGTAAACGAGTAATAGAGACGATAGCGGAACGGTGAAGCAAGGAAAACCGTAAAACCAAGATTAAGTTGAATGGATAGGAAAGTTGGTTGGAAAAGGAAGAAGCCTAAACAAAAACTTTTCACACTAAATAAAAGCCGGAATTTTTGGTGAAATGGAAGAGGGAAGACATAGCAATCTGAGTCAAGGAATCTGTTCATTTATCGTCATATTATGGCTAAGGACCCGGAACAAATCGATGTGGATAAAAGAGAAATGTGAATGAGAGAACGAGAATATAGGGAGATAAAAAAAAAAAAAAAAAAAAAGGAACAAAAATCGGAAGAGTGAGAGGGGAAATCGGAAAAATAGCTTTCAGAACACGCGCGCAGTTGGAGATAATCAAATGTTTGGAAATCGATGAGTGAAGATATAAATTTGTAAGATGGCCATTATGTCGACGGTAAAGTAATCTGTTCGGATTTTTGGACTCACTAGTGTCGCTTTGCGTTATTTTTATACTTATTCTGGTTGATCAGTTCGTTTGAAATAGAGTAGTAAAAGATGTTGTCTAGTCGGTTCATTTTTTTTTTCTTTTTAACTTGTCAAACAGGGTTTCCCAGAAACAATTAGAAAGGGAGATGAATCAGTTATGCGGATTTTTGTTTTCAAAAAAGTGTTTTTTTCTTATTTTTATATTTTGTTTTTCGTCCTATGATATGTATATCGGAAATGTAGGGCGATTCGTTGATGATTCGTTCGACACAGAAAATGACGTTATTACTATAGAGCTCCGTACAACGTGTGAGGATGAAAAAAGTTTCATCAGATATTTAACAGAAGCCTGATCTTTTCTTTTTAATTTGTCGATTCTATGAAACTCTCATCAAATTTTCCGGTCTCGCGGATGGAACAATTTTCTATGTAACACTGATTTATTCTCCCTCTCGGTAAAAAATACTTCAGATAATTTCTGTTATATACGGCATACGTCAAAGACAGGCGCCATTGGAAAAACCGACCTTTCATCTTTTGAAAAAAAATCGCAGTACGAACGGAATTGCGTATCGTAAGTTGTGCATTTGATGCAGCGTGCAGATAACGTGCACTGATTAGAGGAAACTGGGCGAAGGGAAATTCAAGTAGGACTTAAAGAAGACGCAGATATAAGAGAAGCGACGCTGAATTCTCTCGTTAAACAGTAATTATGGGAGATTACTGTACAGACGACAATGATGCTTCAGCAGCATGCCGAGTCTGCAAAGTCAATAAAATCATCCTCGGCAATGACGTTCGCTCTAACCTCCAGAGAGTGCGACTTTCAATTTATTCGCTTTGCCGATGTTTACTCGAGGGCGAAATTTATTTCTGTGCCATAAGCCGCTTGAAAGGTAACTGCGTCCTGTACGCTACGGTTCCGAGAACTATCGGCGCCTCGGCTTAAGGTACTTGGGAAGACCGCGCCCACTTCCACGAAATATTAATAAATAAATAAAGCCGGTGCAAAGTACCGATATTGACCGGGAAACAACAAATCCAGCCGGTCATTCGAGTAGCTGTTCACGGTTAACAGCGTTCCACTGTTCGGGACGCCGCACTTAGACGCTACTTCAGGACAAATGGAGGAGAGTCAGTTGTATCGCCCGCGAAAAATCCGATAGCGAATTTCCCGACAATGAAAGACGAAACCGAACGAGTCTCATTTGACGCAACGGATTTCCACGAACTGCGATTTCGTAGTTACAAATTGTCCACCGCTGAGTTTTTTGTTGAGCGTGGGTTTTTCCTTTTTTTTTTGTGTGTTTTTTTGTTTTCTTTGTTTCTCCGCATGAAAACGGTTTGTTTTCGGAAGAATTTGCAGTTGATGAAAATAACTAAAATTAATGGTAACCGGTGAAATTATCGAAGCAACGAGATTCAGATTATTGCCCATAATTATGGTTGTTATAATTATGATTACAGATTACACCCAAGTTAAACATATATTTTAGGAATTCTCATGTTTTTTGTATATTCATTTATACTTAATTGGTGGACTACTGAGATTTCATTCGCATTAGCATGTACAAGATGGAAATCAGAGAGCCGAAAAGAAAAATTGGAAACGTCTATATTGGACATTTACTCGTGGACGAGACACTTTTTTTTTTTTTAACCCCTCTTTGGGCATGTCAGCAACGGATATTCGCTCAGAAAACGACACGAGGGAAAAGAATCAGTTAGATGTAGAGTCGGTGTCAAATATTGATGAGATAAAAGAACTGAGGATAGGAATAACAGAAATTGATGGAAACGATAAGATATACGAGGCACAATAAGGAGTAGGGAGTTTGAGTGATAGCAGATCGGAAAGAAGTAGATTACATTAACGAAGGATGGACATTCAAAAAAAATATGGTCCGGATCACAGACGGCTTCGTCGTCAGAATGAAGAGGATAATTAGGGGAAAGAGTGCGAACGAAAACGTGAACAAGGAAGAAGAGTATGATTCAGACGTAACCGGATAATAGGGACAATAACGGAGCGGCGAAGCGAAGGGATAAAACCAAGGTCGCGTGTTAAGATTAAGTTGGATGGAAAAATAAGTGGAAGGTTGATTAGAAAAGGAAGAAACGACACTTGAAAAAATAAAATCACATCGAGCTATAACTAAACAACCAGTGTGGAGGACATCAGTTTATAAGGTCAACGACGAGGAGTGCATACATTAAGCCCCCCCCCCATCACAAAGGCATGTTCGAACTAAACCACACATGGAAAACCTTCATAAAAAATAAATCAATTTAACATTACAGCACAGTAAAATTGGAAAGTTTTGCGAGTTATAATCGAACAACAGCAAACTATCTGCAATGCTTTTTTTTTCCCTTTCGAAACATCATAAACATTTAACCTTAAAAATGTAGGTGATGTAATAGCAAGCCCGACCATTACACTCGATAATAACGAAATGTTATTTCTGAGGGGGTTTCGAAAGACTAAAATGTTTTATTCAAAATGTTATATTTTTTTCACCTGCTATTAGACTCTAATTTTTGACAAAAACGTATTCAACTTTTATTAAATTAATAAATTTTTCTAATCGAAATAAAATGGATAAATCGTCGGCATATGATATTAAAGTTGTTTCTATGTTTATAAGCTTGCACAGTTGTTCGATGCTCTTATGTATTTTTGAGTACAAGATATTCCACAGAGTTGGCCCCAGTACAGAGCCTTGTGCGACTCCACATGTCATTCTTCTTGTATATTTCGAATCACCAATTTGCAGACAGGCATATCTGTCATTAAAGTAATTAATTATAATATTAATAAGTGAGGGATTTATTTGCTTTTCTTTTAGTATATTAATTATGGCCAACCACTTGCAATTATCAAATGCTCATTTAATGTCCAAGGAGATGACAAGTGCAGATAGTCCTTTGGATGTTATATCCCTAACCTTTGAAAGTAGGTTATAAACAGTCCCTTCTGCTGAGAACGATTTCCTGAAACCATATTGGTTAGGATGTAATATTTTCTTGTCTTCTATTTCTCTGAGTAAGAAAAGGTTAATATTACCTTCTCATATACCTTCCTGCATGCATTGAGCAAGAAGACTCATAGGTGTAGTTCTTGAAAGAATAAATTTGATTAAATGTCCAGTCTACAACCAGTGTCAGAAACAACATAGATTACCATCGAACTTAAAAGATTTGCTGTGCGATGAAGAAACTGTGCTTAACCAACTATTTCAGTTTCTAAATTCTTCTAATTTATTAAAGTTATTATAATTTTGCTAATCCTCGTTAATTTCTGTTTATTTTCCTTTTTTCCTTTCTTTCAACTTTTAATTTTGTAATTTCTTGCCGTGTCTCTAGCCTAAGTTGCTGTGTACGACACGTAAAATAAATAAATAAAATAAATTTCAAATTAACTACATATAAGAGCTTCCTGGTTTTGTGAGGAAATGACAAACAATCTTGTCTCATTAAATCATAAAACGATAAAGAATATAACTGAAGTATACGAAACATTGAAAGCATTAAAACCTAGCTGCATATTAATTCTGTCTGACATTTTCCACCATTTTACCAAGCACACTATTATTCATAAACTTCCAACAGTTCTTCTGAAACTCACTAGTAGCCTGTTTCCCCCACAGAGTGTTCAGATCAATGTACGGTTTCAGCCAGGCCGACTGATTGAAACAAATGTCCCGCGATGCACTTGTAGCAGTTTCAATCCTAGTGTACTGTTTTAGATTTCTAAAATTGATAATATAATTGTACTTATTCCCTAATTTATTAACCAGCCTATTAACTTTTTTAATTATTTTAGACTCAGGGCATAGTGGCAAATCATTATGTGCTAAATGTAACTCCGACGGCAGATACTCTAAATCCACCTGAAGCACATATCCATCAGGAACATCATCAGGTATATTCATAATATCTAATTCTAATATTTCTTTCTGATCAAGCCATCTGAAACCATTCATAGGAAGTGCTTCACTACCCCAATATGATAATATTGTAGTCTTTAATGTAATAATATGTATATGCACATACAAATGTATATATATATATGGCGAAAAGAAAAATAGTCTTTTTTTAAGTGAATTTTATCATTACACGTAGAATGTGATACAAAGTAGTTGAACAAATTTTATATGTACACATATGTTTTGGTTCAAAAAAAAAGGAAAAACAAATGAAATCAACTATCAGAATACAGAGGTAACTCTAGCAAAATTTCGCAATTGTTAATATTATTCGGGAATCCTGAGTATCTAGCAATGAAAAGTACAAATTTAGCAAATATTTTGGAACAATACTTTACATTTCATTTAAGAAATTTTTTGGAGAGAAACGAGTTTCTGCATAATATGCAATTTGGTTTTAGAGAAGGAAAATCAACTGTCTCTTTGTTAAGAGTATTAACAAACAGAATAAATAAGGGGTTGGCAAACGGCAAACAATTTATTATAATTTTTATAGACATTAGTAAAGCATTCGATGCGGTAAACCATCAAATATTGTTGTGAGATATGAAAGGAATGGGAATCATAGGTAGGCAAAATAAATGGTTTGAAAGTTATTTGCATAATAGGAAAAGCATAGTAAAAATCGATGAAGAATTAAGTAGAGAAGAAATTGCATTAACAGTGGTGGGACAAGGAACTATTTTAGCTCCATTGTTATTTTTGATCTATACCAACTCCCTTCATAAATTCATTAAAAACTCGACAGTCTTTGCTTATACGGATGATATAGCACTCGTTATTGATCACCGCGACATCCACGAAGCCGAAAAACTCTTGGAATCCCAGAAGATATAATGTAAAAATAAATAGGAACTTGGAAATTATTAATTAAGCAATGGTTGATTGATAACACTGAGTGACATTAGGTATTAGATAAACTGGGAACTGGCTGTGGAATCGACCATTCCAATATATATTAGTCGAACATGTGGTTATGAAATTGTATAACGATAAGTAGCTATTTCTCTTTTTGTTTTCATCTATTTTAGTCTTGTTTTATTATTATTATTATTATTATTATTATATTTTTAGTTTATATAGTTTTCTCATTATTTATAAGTACGAAAATTAATAGTATAAGTAAAGAACTATTGTAACACACATTTTTCTTGAATAAACGATGATAAGCATGTTGGGCACCCGCAGACGGGCAGTATGCCTTGCGGGACCCACAACTTATTTTTTAGTAATAAAAAGAAAAAAAAAAAAAAAAGAGTTCAAGAATAATCGTTAATAGTGAAGACAATAGGCAGGCACACCATCGTACGACAGTGATGTACAGAGTTATCGTTTGTACTTGCGCGCAACGATTAAAAATCGAACACTTAAAACCAGCTTTGCAAGTGTCGTCTGTACTAGAATTACCAGGAATATTTCAGATGATCTGTCTAGAAGACACGCTGCTATTTTTAGTTTAAACGAAAAATCAAATGAAATCTGAAACAGAAATAAATTTAAAGTAACTCGAACAAAATATTCGGATAAGGAAACTGAGCGGGGATAGGAGTAATTAAAAACTCGTTTAATGATGAAAACTGTTTGATGATACTATTTTTTTTTTTCTAATTTCGCAATTCACCGAGCCAATCTTTTGCGAACTGAGAAAGGAAATTTCGGTCGACTGGCAGAGCGATATTTCTTAAATGAAAATTAAAAGTTTCATCGGTAAAAGAGCGGCTGGTTTTGTGATTAAGGACGATTAATATATATTTTCACCGGATCAAATTGAACGAGCAGAAGCAGCTCGGCATTACTGGCGACCAGAAATTTCGTCAAGAACCGCCGGGCAACGTACGCTTCGTCACGGCCAGCCACGCTCTACTTCCATTGTCAAAAGTTTAATAGACGAATATTAACTTCATTTCGGGCGCGCAGGAAAAGTTTCCATTAAGGGATTAGCAAAAGTTCTGGCCAGAGAGAGAGCAAGAGAGAGCTTTCGCTCATTTCTCCAGCTGGCTATATACAAAACTAGAAAACGGTTGTTATGAAATTATCTAAGACGTAACCGAATGCACGGCACGTAGCGATAAATTTTCGATAATTTTAAACATCACCTCGCCGGACGAATTTGTCGAAGTTGTCTTAGGAAGTTACAATCCAAAGTAAAAATTCACTCGACGGCGCACACAGTTCTCTTTCCACGTTCGCACCATTTTTTTTTTCTTTTATTTTCCTTCTTCGTAGTTTCGAAATAAACTCGTTACACTTTATTTTGCAAAGCAACGGAAAAACAACGGTGTTTGAAAGGCACATTCTAATTCGTTTCTCCCTCTCTCTCTCACTAATATAACCTATGCCCTCGGCTGGAGCCCCGCCTAAAAAAAGGGAGATTACATTACTTCAACAGCGGAACCAGTCTATCTCACATTGACCGTATCATCATATGGTTTTTGTTTTTTTTCAAAGAAGTGTAGTGTGATCTTAAAGTGATCACATGGGGGGCTTTCGTAATTTAAAAACCGAGTGTAAACGATGCGTTAAAGTTCAAGAGTTTAATGCAGTCTTTAGTGTCATTTGAAGAAAGTTCATTTTATTTATTTAAAAAAAAGAAAAAAAAAATCTTCATCGGTTTATAATTATTTGGTAAAAATCAAGTAACAGTGGCAGTTATGCACTTGGTCAAGAATCGCCAGGCTAATCGCTAAAATTAAAAATATATTCATCACACATTTTAAATTGAAGAAATTATCAAGAATCTCGTTCAAATATTGGAAATACACTAAATCGAAAGAGTAAATTAAAAAAGATTTAAAAGCGAAAGCACAAAGGATTACGTATTTTCCGAATCCGTACTAAAATCCTCGTAGAAACGAACGCTTGGGTGAAATAGCGCGCATGGTACAATAGAGTGATATGTTGTTCGGAGACCCGCTTTCAACGTTTCTTTAAAACCATCAGTATTAATAACGTTTATCTGTGAAACAACATTGTTATACGTATATGCAGTATTATTTTAAATGCCTATCTTGTTCATTTTCGTTTAACACGTTATCTGCAGATGATTTTTAAAAGTTCATTAACGATTTTAGTACGACGGGTGTTTTCGAAAAGTTGTGATTTATTAAAAACGTCGCTGTATCCGGAACCGGATGATACAATTGTACGAATTCTAAAAGAAATAAGGAAATAAAACGTTAAAAGGTATTTCCAAAGTTCGATGTATAGTTTAGCTAATTCTGCGAAACAAAAGTAAACAGTATTCAACTTTTTAAAAAGCGTTAAGATTTTCTTAAAAAATTCGATACGGCACATAGTTCACTATTATTAACCATTAAACAATCCTTCACGCAAAATACGAAACAGATTTTAATGGAAATGTGATTAACCATTTTACCATTTTAAAAGGACAGAAGAATAGAACTTGGAAATTACTTTAATATAATATATATATATATTTGGCATTTATTGATTGCATCTTTAAAGAAATAAAAGTAACTTTTTTTTAAAGTGCCACCAACCATGCAACAAATGAAAAATTCCATTTGGAAAGTTGAATTACCTTTTTTTTTTTTTTTGCTTATTTTAAATCGTTCACATTGTTAATAAGATATAATTCGCGTGACTCTGGTGCGTATATTAAATAATTTTTACTGATCCCAGTAATTAGCGCATTCATTTTTTTAATTATTTCTTCTTCTCTTATTTCATACATTATGTGCCATATCAACAAGAACCGAGGAGGAAACAAAAAATATAGTAAATTAAAACTAGGAAGTAGTGCAAAAAACTTACAGAGATGAAAAAGACGAACCACATTTTCATTGTTTCGAGTTCTGAGAGGGTTGTCGGAAGAGTGAGCTCGCATCGGATTTTAGAAAATTCCAAGCATTCAAAATGTAATCGCGACTTTTAATTTTCTCTTTTAATTAATTGATTTGTTACATTTTTTTTTTTTTTTGTTCGCTTGTGGCGACCAATTAAACGAATAAAATGCGAAGAACAGCATACCTTAATATTTATAAAAACCGCTTTCCAATACTAAATGTTAAAGTTCAATCTTTTTAACATTAAAAGGCAGAGGAGACAAAAGCGGACACTTTTTTGAATATTATATCTGCACTTACGGCCTAGTGTACTTCACCGGGTAATTGAACACGGCAAAGTCTCATCCGACGTGGAAACAGAATGACTATAACGTCCGACATAATAAATCTTTGATGTTTTACACTACGTATATATATATATACATATATATATGTGTGTGTGTATATTTGAGTTTAGTTTAGAATTTGAGGTTATCGTGAGTTAAAATGCAACTGTTCTGAGGGTCAGGAGTAAAATTCGAAACGCAAATAGACGAAAATTCTGTTTGCAGAGATCGTTTAATGTGAAACAAAATTAAAAGTTTCAAAACCGAGAAATTGCCGACTACGAAAGATGGAAGAAAAGACAGGAAAACCGCCGAGTTTCCTACTGCGGAGACTCGGCCGAGTTTCAGAAGCAGCTCTCTCATTAATTCGCTTTCTTTCGGTTCATTTGTTGCGAAGAAACATATCAGAAAACTAGACGCAAGTTTTTTTTGCAAGTTTCAACGTCCCCCATACTCGTATTTTTAGTTCTTTAAATAACGTTTGTCGACAGTTTCCGCAGTGTCTCGTGAAACTTGTCGCTGTCGAAAAATTAAAAAATTACATATTCGATTCGTTCGGCATACACATCCTCGCTCTCCTTTGTTAAACCGTGTCGCCCGGTTTCGAGCTTGTTTGAAAAACAGATTCCTAACAACAAATTTCTCGGGGGCTTTTTAAATTAGGGCGCAGCCTTCGTATTTCAGAAACACGTTCGCTATTTCAATCTTGTACGGGTGCGTTGAATGCATCGTTTGCGACCACGGAATCCGGGTAAAATTAATTTGATTTTATGCAACTGTGTCAAATGAAAACCTCACAAGTAACCGTTGTGATATGGGTGCAAAATTTGAATTTGCAATTACTGAGTAAAGAATATCGCAATTCCGAATAATAATTATGTAAATAAAAGTTATTTTACAAAAAAATTTTAAATTTTTTCAATGAACGCGAAGAACGAAATTGTTTCGGCATTATAAGTTTTCAAATTCGGTTTTATAGGCAAATTTGAAAAACCGGTGTTTCGCATTTATACGTTAGAATTAAGCTAGACTTTTCGGACAATTGAGGGTACTTATTTTTAGTACTAACGCAAATTACCGACAGCAGTTAGTATGTCAATGAAAGCAGCAATTACGAATTTTTCATTTATAAATGATATATAACCATTCGACAAAAGATGCTGAGACAATCTGGCGGACACGTCCGGGGGAAGGGGGGACCGAACAAACTTTCGGGAAACAGATTGCAGTGCTCGAACCACCAAACGAGACGTTTGTTAATTAAACATTCGTAAAACTTTCTAAGACACGAAACAAAGGAAGAGCGAAACGAGGAAGCATAAGGTTATAGGAACAACGATATAAGTGTTCCAGGAAAGGAGGAGTACAGGAAAATATTACGTAGATTTGCGATAATCTGTGGAGATTTTGTAAATATTAACAAACTCAACGAAAAAGTGTCTCTATTGCACAATAACCGAATCGCGGGGCTCATTATAAGGATTTCCTAATTAGGTCTAAGCATGAAAAAATATAAATTAAATAATAATAATAATAATCGTATTGAAAATGTAAAAGATAAAGTCCGAAGAGGAAACAATCTTTGAGTAAACTTACGCGTAACTCCATGGACAAAAAGCCCGTGGTGCTTTAATCCGCGCCGGGGGAAAGTCCGCCGGTTTAATCGTACAGATATCGTGACAGGCCGAGTCTGACGTCTCACATTACATTTAACGCTGCATTATTTCCCGTATTTTATGAATCGTGCGCGCAAGTCCGTGGACAAACCGGTATGTGTGTGGTGAGCTATCATGTTTTTGGGAAGGCTATTTAATATATGCGAAGAGAGAGAACTAGCGGAATAGTTTTGCCGTTTCCTTTTTATGATATTAAATGAGTTCCGTACGGTGAAGAGGAGGGTGTATATTAGTAATATCAGCAAAGGTGAAATCGAAGAAGGCCAGCTTTCCTTGATTGACCGCTCCTTAAATACAGGATGGCAGAATTATTTTTGCCTCAATGAACACGAAGAAAACTAAATGGGTTGTTTTGTTCGGTGATGATGCATTCGGAGGAAGAATAACTATCAAAATATAAAAGGAGCAGATAGGTTTGCTCGGACATGAAGAACTGCTGTTGCCGAATCGGAAACAACTACGGCAAAGTTTAAGTCTACAAATGGTTCAGCCTTGGCGCCAGAAATTGACAAAAAACGGAAGACTTGAGCCCAAAAGTTTAATTTCGATAACGGGACACGTAATAACCTGTGACCATTTTTCGGAACCCACTTTGAGATCGTTGGTCTGAACATGTGCCAAGTTTTGTTGAAGTTCATGTACCAGCTCGTTTTCGGTAGTGCTTGCCCTGGTGACGCGATGCAAGGTCAACATGAGTGTCGAACTTTTTAACGCCCGAAAATTCGACGGCTCCCTTTCTTTTATGATGACGTCGCTGTGGATAAAAGTACAATGTAAGGGGAGTATTTTTGACAAACAGTGCAAGAACACGTAGACACAATTTCATTCAAATGGGGATCATCGAATTACCTGAAAATGCACTGAAGGTACGTGTCCTGGATTCATTATTAAAAGTTCCGGTAAAATCCGTTCTTAGTATCTTGACCAACGAAAGTAAAGTCAACTGGAAGTTTACGAGCTACTTCTTCGGCAGAATCGTGACGAAGGAGACAACTTCCTTTTGAACTAACACGATTCTGCGAACAAGTCCTGAATTCATAACGCACTGAAGAAAAACGCCCAAGCTTGGAAAATTACCACCGTTCTGAATCGGCCGAATCCATAAAATAGTTCAAAACTCAAGCCTATCCACTAAAAACAAAGACCGGTGATGGTGTTTTGAGATAGTAAAGATGTTTATTTGACACCGATTATTTATTTACAGCCAGCGACTAAAACTGTGAGCAGCGGTATAAAGAGGCCTCTTGAAAAAACTTCGGAAATAGGTATGTCACCTTCGAGACAATACGACCCGAATAATCTTGTGACAAGACAAAACGTGAAGCCTGGCGCAATTCCTGTGCCACTGAAGCGCCCATACAGCAGTTCTCCTTTCAAGCAATTCTGCCGCGCTCCGATTTCTTTCTTTTTCCAGTCTTGACAAAGGACCTGAAAGGTAACGCCTCGGAGACGATGAAGCGAAAGCAGTTGTTGCATGCTGGATTCGAGGAGAGTCCAAAGAATTTTTCGTTCACGGAATCGAAAGACTGCTCTTCTTATATTAGAGGAAATGTGTGCTAAAGGGGACTCTATGCTGAAAAGTAAATACACGATTTTGTTGAAGCTGAACAACTCTATATATCTGTTCGCTCGCGTTCTAGAAGCACGTGTGAATTGCTTAATTTTTATTTACCCTGTTCGCGCGGGAAAATGCTTTCTTCCTAACAAGTTCAGTTCTACGGCGACTAGATAACGAAATACGTGCGATACTCTAGCGATAAGCTTTATTTCTCTATCGATATCTTACTTGCGGATGCTGATGCGTGAAAAATAGTACGGCATCGCTCGACTGTGAAATAATTACGGCCGTATTATGAAACTATCGGTTGTTTTAATTACGTTCCGGAGTATCCGCGCCGCGTTCTGTCTGCTCGGAACGGGATTTAATGTGTGTGCGTAAACTGATTTTCGCAACTTACAAGAGTGGCGTAAATTGTCTGTCAGTGGATTGCTTAGTTGGCACAAAAATTTGGCAAATTCTCCGCTTTTCGACGGACGTAGAAAAGCGGATATTATCGACTTGCCCAATCGCTATCAAATTTTAAACGACCGTCTTTAGCACGGTTTCAGTTTCATTAAAGTGCTTCAAGCGATTGTTAAGGATTATTTAATTAAAAGTACCGATTATTCTCGATCGATTGCGCGCCTGCAAATGACGGCTAAGACAGTTTGTACATCAGTTGGCATACTTGCTGTGTACAAAAGAAAATTATTGTTTCTTGTTTCGGAAAAAATGAAACATCCTCTTATTATGTAAGCGTTGGTAATAAATATCTAACTTTATTCGTCTGCTTCATTTCGAAACTTGCGTCTTTGTATACAATATTAATTTTTGGAAAACACTTCTATTAAGTGAGATTTAATACGAAATCTGCTTAATGTAATAAATATTTTTAGTCGCTACAGTTCTAACTAATTACAGCTACAATTCAAATAGTGTTAAGAATAGGAAAAAACTGAGGATTTTCATTCAAATGTATATCGCGTATTAAAAGTTTATTTGCTTTTATTTTTCAAATCTTCTTTCTATAGAATAAAAAGGAATTACAAACTATTTAGCAATAACAATTTTAGATACGAAAATGTATGTGTTTTATGTGTTGAATTAAGTAAACTGATATTATTTCTGTATCTTTTTATTAACCTTTTTTTACCATTCCGTTTGGTAACATAAAAGTAATGTTGTAACTGATTGTACTTCTTCTTTATAAGGTCTGAAAAATCATATTCCTCTTTAGAACCTAATTGTTTCCTTTGAGTATTATAAAAAATTAAAGCTTCTTGATCTATTTTATGTTTTTTTTTACACTAAATAAATTTATATATTTATATATACATATATATATATATATATAGTACTCGATGATTTTATCTGACGGAAAATAATAAGAAGTAAGCGGTTTGGGCGCTTAAATTGTTCGTCCTAAAACATCTGTTTCACAGATTCCTTCAAATGTAGTTGAATATATTTTGTTGGTAAGAAATTTTTTTTTCTTTAAAGACACGTAGTTGTGTGACAGTGCAGTGTGCCCCAGACGCAGTCTCGATAAGATCGAGAAGTCCCTACGTGAGGCGAGGAACGGTGGCCTCCATGAGTCGGTGTTCGACTTTATGGACCTGAGCCAGGTTGTTTGTTCTGACCATAGTTTGCTTCACTCTTCATATATTATTACAACTACAATGTAAACATTTAAGCTAGTGTGAAAAAAAAAAAAAAAAAAAAAATGTATATTTCTTAGCTATAATGTTTTATCGAAACTTTTGTAATGATTTTATTAAATATGTACGTATAGAAAACTATAATTTTCAAAAATTTAAACGGATTAGTTTTATTTTTCTGAAAATTACTGCTATGCATATAAAAATATGAAAAAAAGAAAATCATATTTATAATATACATTTGCTCTTATAATTAAAGAAATTCCTATTAATGAATATTTCATAATTTTCTTTATCCTCTATATAGCCATTATAAAAACCGTCATTAAAAATTTTAAATCATATTTATTAGATAAATCCTTCAATATATTCGTATTATTCGTATTTATAATGCGTAAAAACAATAAAGGACGGAAAAGTTTAAGCTGTCGGCTTGTTATTTTAACGATTTTGATGCGCTCCTAGTGACAGTTTACGCAAGCACGCCAATCAATATACAAACGGTCTTACTCGTGGAAATGACAAACGGAAAATAACAGTCCCGCGTTTGTTTCAAACGTTAACGAATTAACATTTCGACAATTTTTTTTTTTTTTTTTTTTTTTTTAAATGGGCTCGGTGTTAACACTGACCCAACTACATGGACCTAGATCACCTACTCAGATTCTGAGGCGATCGGAGATAGAAAGTATAAAGGAAAGAAGGAGAGGAACAACGGCTGGAGATGGGAAGGAAAGGATAAAGGAAGCATTGAAAGGGGTAGGAAGATCTAACGCCAAAAGTTCGGCGTATAGATGAGAGCACTGAGGAAAAAGAGCAGAGCATTCGAAAAGGATATGGTTGGGGTCACATATAAAGGGAGGATCAGTTAAGTGGAGAGGGCAAAAGGGAGAAGGTGAAAGAGAAAAAGAAAAACGAGAAAAGGGAAGGAGGGAATGGCCAAGTCTCAGTCTGATTAAAGAAACAATAGCCGAGAGTAGTGAATAAATGGCGACTCTGGCAGGTCTGACGTCACAACCCCAATTCCTGTCCCGGAGGCGAAAAGTCACCTAAGTATTTTATTCGGGAGGCAAAAATTCACCCAATTTTTTATTCCGACGCTGAAAATTCCCCCAAGTTTCCCCCAATTTCCCCCAATTTTTCTCAAATTTTTCCACATTTTTTGCAAATTTCCTCCAAATTTCACCCTACAGGTCCCGCTCGTTTCCGATAAACCGAACCGATTATAAATTAACCCAAGTATAATGTTTAAAGCCCGAAACTAACCCAAGTCCCCACTCTTCCCTCCCGCCCACAGCGATACCGCGATTTTTCAAAATTCTACGTGTAAGTATAAAAATTCCGAAATTAACCCAAGTGTAATATTTAAAGCTGAAAACTAACCAAACCACCGCTCGCCCTCCTGGCATATCTCTAAAGCGCACGCGCCGTTCCCCCGCATTTCCGATAATTCGATGCGTTTAAAAATTAACCTCAATATAATATTTAAAGCAGGAAAGTAACCTAAGCCCCACTCGCCCTCCTAGCATACTTAGAAGGTGCACGCGCCGTTCCCGCACACTTGTCGATCGTTCGCGATACCGCGATTTTCCAAAATTCTGCGTGTAAGTATAAAAATTCCGAATTTAACCAAAGTATAATATTTAAAGCCAGAAACTAACCTAAACCCCCCTTCTTCCTCTTTTTACATTCGTACATATTTTTTATTTTTTATTTTTTCCGAACGTAAGTATTATAAAATTAGTCTAAGTATATTTTTTCATTTTCTACAGTTCTAAAAATTTTTCCAAGTACGTTATGCTCGAGACAATAGCACATAATCCGCTCTCGCAAGTTTCCATATCAGTCCTAATAATTTTTCAGAGTCTAAGTATTATAAAATTAGTCCAAGTATATATTTTTTTCGGTGAATATTTTTCGAAATATGTAGAGCCATCTATGATTAGACTTTGTCATTATAGAGAAAAGGTCTAGAAACGTATCGGAATGGTATTGTAAGAGTGTATTTGTAAGTGTCTATTCATGTGAATTATATGAAGCGTTAATACAAAACAACCTTTGTACCGCGATAACCGGTACATATCCGGATGGCGTGTAAGTATTTCGTTATAGCAGGACTTTTCCATCAGAGACAGTCGAGAAAATCCACTAATATCCACTAATATCCATTAAGTAACCATTAACATTACGAAAAATTAGTTTAAAGCGGCCTGAATAATATAGATAGATACCTGAATATATATTTACACATTCGATGCGTGTGGTAAAACGGATGACAAAAATGCTGTTCGGCTAACGATCAACGTGTGTAAGCGATAATTCGTGAAAAATCACCGTTTAAATTCAACCTTTTAAATATCGCAATGGATAACTAATTTAGCAACTGCAACTGTAATATTGTGTTGAACCGTAAAAACGGTAAAACATCCTTAATGAGGTTGCTGAAACACTACCGTTAAATGCACGCAGCCAACAATAGAAATATTGGAACGTGCTTGATGCTTGAATACCCGAAAAAATGGTTCGAATAAATGATATTTTAATGCTATTTCCAAATCTACTATGGAAAACCGCTTTAGTTAAAGATAATAATAATAATAAAATCGCGAACTTTTTAGTTATAGAGCATTTGTGAATTTGAGGAGTACGATCAGTTGAAACTCAAAAGTCTTCGAGTCTTCATCGTTTGCTCTCCTGAAGATTTTACTCTTTAGAGTTTTGTTTGTTTTAATAAAGTTTAAATTTTCACAATCTTTTCTTCAATCATCACATTTATTTCGGTAAGTAATATAATACATTTATATTTTTATTTAATTCTTTTTAATATTTTGTTTTTATATATGCTCGTAATTATTTTGTTTATTCGTTTCGCCACTAAATTTTTCAAAATTTATTTTTAAATATAATTTCGATAGTTGTATTACATGTTATGAAGATTATTTTTTATTTACTGCTTTATTTCCTAAATATTTCAACGATTTCTCATGCGTTATATTATTCTTTGTTTAATGTAGTATACTGCTCAATTTTTTGTTTAAATCCTAAATAAAAAATTTTCTTTTTTATTACAGTTTCTTTTCCATTCTATTCATTTTATTTCATTCAATGCAAATAAATTTTCTTTTTCTTAGACACACTCAATTTTATTTTCAGTATTATAATTTTTCTCGATAGATTTTTACAGATGTATATATCGGAGAATTTCTCAAAAACGAGTATGGTATCAATTTTAATATATTAGCATTATTAATTTCATTTACAATAGTTGATTGATTTTATTATACAATAAAGTGTAATTTTTCTTTTAAAAAATAAAGGAATTAAAATATATTTACCGAAGATAAAAAATATTATTGAAAATTCTCTTATTCATATAATATACAAATTCAGAGATTTATTTTTTAAATATTTAATTTCATACGTCAAAATTCAGTTTAATTATTTTCAATTTTACAATAATAGTAATAGACATCTCAAGATATGTATATAACAAAATTTCGTGGTACATATTCTAAAAGATTTTTTAACACAAGTCTAATAATTCAAATTATATAAGGATTTCTCACACTTATTTTTTCTTTTTCTCATAGTACTCTATATCTTGAATATAATACAAATTATGCTTCTTTATTTATTATTATCATTATTTACGTAATATTAACGAATATTTTAATTACACACATTTATTTCACGCTATACTAATTCTCTATGCAATACATTTTCTGTAGCGTATCCGGAATTTTGTGGCGTAAGCAGACTGTCGAGAATTTTGGGAGAATTTTTCATTCAAAGATAAAAGTATATATATCGGTAAGTAAACGTTTCAATTTTCTTTATCTATTATTCAAGGATTCTCACATATTCCTAAAAGATCCTTTTCAATAGTAATAATTTAAACAATTTAAAGAACAATATTCGAGGATTTTTTACTTTTATCGCTTTATTCTCATTTCTCACTATTTTTAGTCAATTTCTCCTTTTCTTAATAATTTCGTTGTCATTGTCCTCTTCTCCTGATTATATACTCAAACGAAACTACATTTCATAATTTATTACTATTTTTATTATTTGTGTATTATATATTATTTATGTATTATTTTATTAAATGATGTACCCATGTTTGTCTATATATGATTTACAATATGAATTACTTGAAAAAGAAATTATTTTTTGTATAGTATTATTAAAATTTAGAAAAGAAATTATTTTTACACGTTACGAAAATATTACCACTCACATGCGTGATTATTTTGGAAACTATTAGAAATTTCCAATTTACCGCTTACACATGAATTTATTTATTTTTGAAACTGTTGGAAATTTATATATTTATAATTTATTACTTTTTTCTTAATTATTCGCATTATACTAATCTCATTTTATATTTTGTTTCTTTAGCACGTTTGTTGTTTGGACAAGGAGCGGTCTTCTCCGAAAAATTTTTTTCATATATTCGCTGATAGAGCCCACGAGTAGTGAGGTATCCTAAATACCAAGAATCCGAAAGGTAAGAGGCATCAGCTAGAAGGCCCTCATTCTGAAAATTCACATTTTAACGATTATACAGATCAGTAAGTACTTGAAATTATTCCACTTACATTTTAATATACTACATTTGAAATCCATTAAAAAAAAAAAAAAAAACAAAAAAAATCGATTTTAATTTATTTTTAAATTTTATTACTATACGTTAATTTCTATCTTACAAAAATAAATATATTTACCAATCATTTCATTTTGGATTATCAAATTTTTAATATTTTTTCATTCCGCACACGTGCCTTAATTTTCATACATGATTCGATAATTTAATCTTTTTTTTTTTTTTCATTTCATTCAAAAACAATCTTTTATGGCTCGTTTTTGATTATCACTATTCATATTGAAGAATCTCCTTACGATTCATTACATGAATTTTCAAATGCGGTATATTTTTATTTATTTTGTTGAATGTATTTAAATAAACGAAAACTGTGTTGTGTTCTTTTTGCTATATATGCATATACATTTACGAAATCGAATTCTAATTTGATATACGTTGAAATATTATTTATTCGCAATATTTTTGCAAATAGTTTGCTAACATTTCATGATACTTCATCATTTAACCAAAATTATTATTTATTATTTATTCAAAATCATATTTTTTCAACACACATTTTTCACCGTCAGGATAAAATTTTATATTTTCGTTAGAGTGAGCTATTTTTTTCTTTTTTTAAATTTTCTCAAATGATTGCTATACTTTTTTATATACATACATGTGAACAGTATATATTTTCGACTACTTTTCATTGAAAACATTTTTTTTTTAATCTAAAACATATTTTCGAAATACTTTCTTTCGTTAAAATTATGTAAATTTTGGATTCTTTGCTTGTTCGATTTTTCAAAAATTAAAAACAATGAAGATATTTTCTTAATTCACGATTGATGAATATATATATTTGATATTATTTTGTGTTATCGTGTACAATGTTATTTCATATATGTTTTTACTATATAGATACCTATGTTCTGTATTTTTTAAATTTTTTATGTATATATATACCTTCACGATCTTATTTACACTTAAATGAAAAAAAGTAATCTGTTAAAAACCACGCTAATTTGAAAAAAACATAATCATTTCTCGGAAATAAATTTTAAACAGAAAAATATGTAAAGCTTCTTTCTATTCTATTCCATTCCAATCATAGTAGTTTATTCCATAATAAAATTAAAACGTAAATATGTTGCCTACTTTTTAAAACAAAAAAAAAAGTATAAATATGCTCTGCAGTAGTCATTCATAATATAAAGAATAATTTTTTTATATTGTTTGGTTTAGATTCTCAGTGTTTAAAAAAATGTCTTCACAATCCGTTTCGTCTTCAAATGTAACATCTTCGCTACCGATACATTTTCATGTGAAGAAAATGACGAAGCATTATAAGAAGAGGATGGGAACATTTAGAATAATAAACGATAGTTCTAGGATAATAAACATCGACGAATTCTTAAACGAAATTAAAATTTGTATTTTCGAATTAATACGTGACAATATCGGTGTAGGAGTGAAATGTAGTTTGGTGCTACATTGCACGTATAAACCTGCAACCGATGTAAGCGGTGATAAAATTTCAATTCCTGCCTATTTCACCTCGCAATGCAAATTATTAGTAGCAGGGGATGATTTCGATGAATTCTATTTTGATTCGGTTCGCGAAATTAAAGAACGCGCTGACAAAATGGAAAGTACTGAAGGATCGGGTTATTCGATCGAAAAAATTAATTATCTTGAACTTCGTTTAAATAAAGTAAATGTTCTCGCGTGCGCCTCTTCCTATATAGCGCTTCCGAACGTTATCAGTGCGCGAAAAGCGGTAATAAACGTAAAAAATACGGACTCTAAGTGTTTCAAATACGCCATGTTGACAAAATTTGTAAAAAAAAATCCGCAAGAAATGTACAAATATACAAACAAGCCCGAGCTTGACTCGAAATATGACTGGACGGGAATTTCGTTTCCAGCCAGTCTCGATGACGTAAATCGTTTCGAGAAAATTAACTTAAACACTTCGATTAATGTATACGGATTGGATAATAAAAACTTCGTTTATCCAATTCGTATATGTAAAGAAGATAAGGAAGATCATACAGATCTCCTTCTTATTCAAAGTGGAGAGAAGAAACATTTCTGTTTCATTAAAAATTTAGAAAGACTTGTAAGGAGGCAAATTACAAAACATCAACATTGTTTACACATCTGTCGAAGATGCCTGTGGCACGTCGATTCGCCTCAAAAGCTTCAGGAACATACAAAAGATTGTCGCACACACGCACCAGTTGCGATTGAAATGCCGAAAGCGGGTAAAAATATTCTAAAATATAAAAACGTACGCTTCCAACAGTGGGTCCCCATAGTTATATATGGGGATTTCGAGTGTATCCTAAAACCCGTGGCAAATAATGATGAATCAGATGTCTCCTCTACTCCTTCCTCATCAGAGAACAATCCGAGTGTGAATGATGAAGAAGAAGAAGAAGAAGAAACAGAAACAGAAAATATTGTGACTCGACGTGTTCAAAGTGAACATTCACGGAAGAACACTGTAAAAATTCATGAACATATACCGATGAGTTATTCGTATATTTGTGTGTCACGTATAGATGGTGTCGATTTGCCGGATTCTTTACGAGCGCAGAGATTGTTTCGTGGTAAAAATGCTGCTAAACATTTCGTCAAGAGTTTAGTGCAAGACGCGAAAATAATATACGATTTTTACAAAAAAAGTAAAAACATCGAAATGACGCCGGAAGATTTAATCGCCTATAATAACGCCACTTCGTGTTATATTTGTTTGAAAGAGTTAAACGAAGGAAATAAGGTGAAAGATCACGACCATCTAACCGGAAAATTTCGCGGAGCTGCGCACAACAAGTGTAACCTGGAAATGCGTCTACCTCATTTCGTTCCAGTTTTCCTTCATAATCTAACGGGATACGATAGTCACCCGATCGTAATGGAATTGGGGTACGACAATAAAGACATTCATGTGCTTGCGAACACGATCGAATCTTATAAAGGATTCTCTAAGTCTGTGGTGCCTGGAAAGTTTCAGTTACGATTTGTGGATTCTTTCCACTTCATGGCCAGCAGCTTAGAGAAACTTGCGAATAATTTACCGATCGAAGCATTCAAACACACAACCGCAAACATCAGTGACCCGGGCTTACTCTCCCTTTTCCGCAGAAAAGGCTATTTTCCTTATGAATATTGTTCTAATAACTCCAAATTGGATGAAGAAACGCTGCCTCCCCGCTCGGCATTTTACAGCTCTCTCACAAAGTCTACGATCGGGGAGGAAGCATACAAACATGCTCAAAATGTGTGGAATTGTCTTGGTGTGCGGAATTTGGGAGAGTATTCCGATGAATATTTACGAACCGATGTTTTGTTGCTGGCCGATGTTTTCGAAAACTTTCGATCTGTTTGCTTTAAAATTTATGGTATGGATGCAGCGTGGTCGTTTACAGCTCCCGGTTTTAGTTTTAATGCGATGTTAAAACTAACCGGGATCGAAATAGAACTTTTGACCGATTACGATATGTACCTCTTTTTCGAAAGAGGTATTCGTGGTGGGCTTACACAATGCGTGCAACGGTATTGCGAAGCCAATAACCCGTATGTAAAAAATAATAATAACAGTAATAATAATAATATTAACAATAACAATAATAATAATTCTTCCTCTGTGGAAAATAATTATATAATTTATTTGGATGCAAATAACTTGTACGGTCATTCCATGAGTGAACCTCTTCCTATAGGAGGCTTCCATTGGTTGACTGAAAATGAAATTTCGCAACTGGATATCTTAAATTATGATGAAAAAGATTCTGAAGGAAGTGTGTTGGAGGTGGATCTCGAATATTCAACTTCACTACATGATCTTCATAATGATCTCCCTTTTTGTCCAGAACAAAAAAAGGTTTCACAAAAGGGGAACGTTAAAAAATTAGTTGCTACACTCGAAAATAAATATAATTATGTAATTCATATAAAATATCTCAAACTAGCAATAAGTTCCGGATTGAAATTAACAAAAATCCACAGAGGGATTAAATTCACACAAGCTCCATTTTTAAAATCATACATCGATTTAAACACTACTCACCGTCAAAATGCTCATAACGAATTTGAAAAGTTTATTTACAAACTTTTTAATAACTGTATATATGGGAAATCGATTCAGTCATCCCGGAATATATTAGATATTAAACTTGTTAGTGATAAGGTTAAATTTACAAAAATGGTCGCAAACCCTAGATTTAAGGATCGAAGTATTTTTAATGAGTCTCCTTTGTTGTGCGCGGTTCATCGTAATCCTAAAAAAATTTTATTCGATAAACCTATTTTTATTGGTATGTCGATATTAGATTTAAGCAAAGTTACTATGTACAACTTTCATTACAATGTAATGCAAAGAATGTATTCGTATGAAAAGTTACGTTTATTATACACAGACACCGATAGTTTGGTGTATAACATATATACTGACGATTTATATCTCGATATCTCGCATAATTTAAGTTTTTTTGATACTTCGGATTATAATCCTCATCACCAATGTTATTCTGTAATTAACCGAAAGGTGGTGGGGAAATTTAAAGATGAAATGTGCGGTGTACCTGTTGAGGCTTTTGTTGGTTTGAGGTCTAAGGTGTACAGCCTTAAACTCAGCCATAAAACTATAACAAAATGCAAAGGAATACCATACAACATAACAAAAAATGAGATAACTTTTAATGATTACAAGAACTGTATCTTTAATAATAATGTTATAAATAGTAGTAATTATCGGACTGCGTACATGATAAGGAGTTATGATCATAAATTATACACAATACGTTCAACCAAGCTAGCTATCAATGGGCTAGATGATAAACGTGTGGTGTTACAAAATAATATACATACACTGGCTTTAGGTCATATAAGTTTAAGGAATAATAATAATAATAATTCTGGTGATAATAATGATTCACAGGATGTTGATGAATCTGAACCCTCGGTGAAACGTATTAAAGTAAATTAAAATTTGTAATTTCTTTTTTTTTTTTTTTTTTGTATATATTTTTATGTGTACCTGTTTTCCTTTTTGTATATATTTTTACCGATTTCAGGTTATTATTGTGTTTAAAATTTTTTTTCATTCTATAGATATGCCGTTTTCGTAATTTCTTTTTTAAATATTTTTTGTATACGTTTTTATGTGTACTTGTTTTTTTTTTCTTTTTGCATATAGTTTTACCGATTTCAGGTTATCTTGTGTTTAAAATTTTTTTTATTTCAGATGTATCGTCTTCGTAAATTTTTTAAAAATATTTTTTCATGTATATATATTTTTTATATGTCTTTTTTCTGTATACATTTTTACACGTACTTGTTTTTCTTTAACATGTGTGTGTGTGTGTGTGTGTGTGTGCCAAATGTATATTATTTCAAATACATTTTTCCTATTTTTTGGTTTATTCATGTGCTTATTTCAAATTAACATTATTATTCATATGTATAATATGTGTTCTGTTTCAAAATTAAACATAAACTATACAGGTTGATAAAGAAAAGGAATAAAGTTGCAATGAAGAAGAAGAAGAAAAATGAAAACTCATTTCATTTTGTAAATTATATATACATTTATTCAAAAAAATTTACAACTAAAATATAAAAAATTATAATCAAAAAGATTTAAAAATTGAAAATTAAATATGAAACAAATTTAAAAAACTGTTTTTGAAACAAGAAAAAAAATCATATTTTAAAAATTTTTGGCATTTCATAACGACATATGGAACAATCTTTACCCAATACATATTTATCTGAGCTTTGATGAAAATGTTGGTTACATGGTAAATGGGGCCGTACTTTATTATTCATGAGTGTGGCAGGTGGTAAATATTCATAATAATCTACAATTTTTTCACCAAATCTCGCTAACACTACTTCTGGTGGTGTCTGTTGCAAAAGTTGAATAATACTATCCCGCGTTGTTTCTTCCATAAACGGTTTAACAATATGATCGAACCACTTCTTCATTAACATCATTTTGTTTAATACACACAAACTCTCGTCACTTCCATTATTATGAAAATCACATTGAATAATTTCCATACTATTCTTGAACTGCTTATGTAACTCTGCTAGAGATGGCATCCCGTAATCACTTGTTAAGTTAATAATTTCGAACGGTAAATTCTGAGATTTGATTAAATGTAACATCCATGGTATATTTTTACAATCCCCATGCATGTAGATTTGTGTTTTTTTTTTCTTTTCATTCATCATTCCTAAATCACTTCCGAGATGAGTGATATCCCTGACTTTATAATTCCACGGATTGTTGCGATATTGCCAATAGGCTTTCGTTTTATCTCCTTGAAAATAGTGTTCAAGCTCTGCAAATGCTCGTTGTGAAGGTTTATATAACGTGTGTAAATTTTGCTTACCATCAATGGCGAGCATTGCTAATTCAGTAACTTCATAATGTTCTTTTTGTAATGTAAATCGTTCAACATCCAAGAAAAAACCATGAGTTGCGTTCAATGTATAAAAATTAGCAGACATTTTTTGACTTAAAGACAACACAAACAATTGTATCAAACACAGTAACTCAATATAACTTTTTTGAATAAAACTTTAACTGATTGAAAAATGGTTTAATGCTACTAGTTATATAGAATTTAATGTCGAAGCAAAATAAAACAAGTCACCATCATATACTCATTATTTAACAACCGTTGTTAGCGATTTCACCTTTTCCAGGAATGTAAATGTGTCGAACGAATCATTTAAAACTCATTAGATTTTCATGTTAATAATTTGTTACTATTTTGAACACATTACACTAATTAGACAAGTTTTATTCCTCATTTAGAATATCTCGAGGCGATAAACTTTCTCTATATCGTAAACGAGTTATTTTAAGTTATTAGCATGTAACATGTTATATTTTCTTTCATACAATTTCCTAATATTATTTATAAGTATAATAATTTGTGTTCCATTTCAATATTAAACATAAACTATGTATGTTAGCGCGGAAGAAGAAAAAGAAAAAGTACACATCTTGAAAATTATATACACATTTATTCAAAAATTTACAACTAAAATACGAAAAAAATATAAGTAAAAAGTTTTGAAAATCAAAAATTTACAACTAAAATATGAAAAAATTACAATTAAAAAGATAAATATAATTTATGAGCTGAAATTGGAATTGTTGTAGATTCAGAATCATCACAATCGTAAACTATATTTTCTTCTAAAATTGTTTGATCTCCATTATTAAAATCTTTTCCTAAAGCTTCCGGGCACATATCTCGCAAAAAATCTGTTACATTTTTACGTCTACACTGTTTACAATCTTTAATTAAGGTAGGATGAGCTGCACTGAGTGGTAATGAATCTGGTATATCAAATCTATGATGCTTAAAACACGGCAAACATTTTTTAATATCTTCGTTTTTCCTTAATGATTCAGGTAATTTATCATAAAAATCACAAATTTTATCTGGGCACAAGGAAACTAATGTTTCTGCAGCAGCCTTCTGTATCGCTTGTTGTTTAGGTCTAACATTCATATCATACCATTTCATCATTATAAATGCGTTTTTTAATGAGCATACATTAAGTCGTCCATCAGTGTGTGCGTCACATTTTACAGTACTCGCTATAGCATTGTACTTATTATTTAAATTTCTCAAATTCGGCATACCGTAACGTGTTTCTAAGTTAATTATTTTATAATCCGTAAGCGACGTTATCATTAGTTTTTCCCATATAGTTTCAATTTTGGAATCTCCTTTAACATAAATTTTTAAAGGTTGTAAACTAATTAAAACATTTTCCAAATCTATAGATATATTTCTATAATTGGAATCTCCAGCGTTCCATGGGATTGAATGATAATTTCGTGTGAGCCATAAATTTGTACGTCTTTTACTACTGGTTAATATATTCCAATCGATCGGTGGTTTGTAAACTCGATGAAATTTTATTTCTCCATTTAAAGCTAATATCACAAGCTCTTTAATAATGTATGCGTTATCATTATTTTTAAAACACTGGAAATCAATTATTACTTCATGCATATTACTTACTGCAGTGGAAAACAGAAAGAGAAAACTTAACGAAATAAAAACTTTATTAATTAAAAATAAATACAATCTTGTAAAAACAAAAATTTAACTTACAACTTTAAAGAACATTACTGAAACACATTCAACATAATACTAAAAGCAAAATATCGAACAGCATTCTTTTATAATTTTTCTATTTACAATTCGAGCACGTTATAACCGGTTGTTTTATCATGTATTATAAGCGCGTAGCATGAAGTGTTTGCAGGTACGTTATCACGAGTCTTAAAATCCACTCTAATCTGTAACGGACTACCGTCATT
Organism: Icerya purchasi; assembly: GCA_039619475.1. Taxonomy (NCBI): domain Eukaryota; kingdom Metazoa; phylum Arthropoda; class Insecta; order Hemiptera; family Monophlebidae; genus Icerya; species Icerya purchasi. The sequence continues at coordinate 74,036,621 of CM077115.1, read as the reverse complement.
TAAGAGTTCATTTTGAAAATTACACGGTATAATAAAAAGCGGATATTTACTGAGAAATGAATCTACACTAACTGCAGGATGTGGTGGGTCCTTTCCATAATACATTGTTTGAAAATTCGCATATAACAAGTACAGATTACCAAATCTTTTCCGTTCAAAATCTAAATTCATCACTTCATAAGGATACCTTGTTGAATTTATGTACGCACAAATCTCAGTTACATTAATATGATCAAATGTAGAGGCATCCTTGGTTAAATCATTTTGTTTATTTGTCTGGAATCCAATAATGATGAAGCGAGGACGTTCTACAGTGGAAGTTGATTTGATTACCCAGCTATGCTCGGAAATGGTGGGTAAAGATGGTTGATGTGAAAGAGACCACGCTCTAAATTGTATAGGTGCTTGTTTTATTTTCTTTATTCGATTAAGTAAAGATATTTTTGCTCGATCACTCAGTTTAACAAAAGGTAGTTGCCAGGCAATGGTTTGAAATGTTACATTAATTGTCTTATCAGCTGTTGCAGTAAATCCATTTTTATCATTGTTTGCACGGATGAGAATAATTTCTTGTGTTGCATGTACGATTGCACGTCTATAATCTTCTGCAAAACTGAATATGTAGCGTAAAGGAATAATAAACTGAAATTCCAACAATAATTTAGCTCCGGCACCTAATGATGTTGAGGGACTTGATGTATCAGTAATTTCTCGTGTAAATACTTTCAATTCTTCTGTATTTAGAGCGCATGTACTGTAGTTGTAATCTGATTTGATATTCTCCGAACATAATAATCTACGTGCAAGAGTTGTAATTCCCGGTTGCCGTACACATTCTATAATAGTTCCATTAATTTCGTAGCGTAGCTCTGTGAATAGAAATAAAGGTCCATTCATTGAAAAATCTACTGACGGTGAAACTGTGCCTTGTAGAAGTAAGTAACTTTCTGATGGTAAAGTAATAACATCTTTTTGCTGAACAGGTATACGTATTTCATCACCAGCACCAAATCTTGAACTTGCGTATGGTTTATGTGTATGTATTTCGTAAGCCGCTATTGTTTCGTCAATAACTGCATTTGCAGAATCAATTTGTAATATATGTTCCATTGCAAACTATATCAAACTAATATTTTTTCTTACTTAATCAACACGTTATAACCCAACGACTTTAGTACACTAATACTTTTTCTACTCAACAATTTCTTCTTTTTTCCTCTATTTATATATTTTTTTTCAGCTCGAAACGGCGTTTGAACACGTTTATATATACTTCTATTAGTGTATATGAGCGGCATTTTAAAATTGATATTAATATATTTTTATTAAGACGAAGAACTAGTTAGATGTAAATTTATAATTAAATCTTCACTAGCAAAATCAACGATATTCCCGTTTTGATCCTTTATATATACATTTAACTCCGATATGTAGTCTGTACTTACGGGTAAATAAATGATCGTTTTTGGATTTTCAGAAATTTTATATCCAGGTGCTATATTTAAAGGAAAACTATAAATGAGATGAGATGATGCTCCATTTGTATATCCACCTGTTGCTATATTACAATAAACATTTAATATATTTATCGGTGTAATCTGTACAGTGTTATGACTTGTATGATTCATTTGTGGGGGTAAAACATTTGTCATACCATCAAACCCTAATAGTGGACCAATACTCCGCGGTCCGGTAAATTGTATGTAATATTTACTCTGTATAACACACTTTAACGTTCTTTCATCACCTTTTATAATAATACCATCATCTAAATGCTCTCGTAAGTATTCTTCAATATCTTCCACTTCGTAACATCCACTAGGTAATGTAATAGATTTCGGGGATTCGTTTCTTTCAACTGCCAATGCAGAATCGTAATAATACAATGTATTGCATTCCGACGTGATATTATGTATAGAATGGTATGTTGTTAACGATACTAATCCGATACTCCACTGACGATTATTCGATAATAATAGTGGTGGATACACGTTACTGGTCAAATTACCTTTTTTACCGCTTAACTGAAATAAGTATGACATGACCGTATCGGTTTTTACACAAATTGAAATAAACAAAAAATAATAATAACACGAAATATTTAAAAAAAATATTGTATTCGAAATTAAAACTAATATCTAAAATAATCGAAAAAAATTACAATCGCACGTGCTTATATACTAATGAAGACATCATTGAACTCCAAATGGGGCAGGTAACGTATTTGTTAGAAATCGCAAACATAGTTCTCCGCAATTAACCGAATTATAACGTTGATACACACGTCTGTTGTATAGAATTTCAATCTTTGGATCGTATTTATGTAAATATTTAACTAACTCTGCGGAGGGAGATAAATTTCCATAACTATCGAAATATTCTGTACGGCTACCGTATTTTCTGTAGGCGGTCCAATGAGTTCCTGGACCTTTTTGCGAATCCATATTAACAATCGCACACTCATTTTTCTTAGGTTTGGTAGGCAATCCATCGCGATCGTAAACTCCTCTAAAATTTGGAACTCTTAATTTTTTCGCGTAAAATAAAATATCGAAATTTGTTAATGCTCTGTTACTAGGTATAGAATTAACCTCGAAAAAACTGATTACGTCCCGCATTGCCACTATATGGAGCCAAATATAAACCAAGACCGCTTCTGTATGGTCGTAAATAAAGACCTTTCCCGATCTTTTTATCAATTTGTAGACCCTTTCCTGATTTAAAACTTTTTCTAGCCTCATTTACATCTTTCACCGCTTTTGCTATTGATGATACAGATGATGAAATTCCTCCTAATGTAGCAATACCAGCTAATAACGGTATAAGGGGGAGAGCTCCTCCAGTTTTGTTAATTGGAATAATTCGAACATTTTCACTATCAGCTACTGTAGGGTTTAATTTTTTAACTGCTTTAATCGCTCTTTTCATTCGTCCTCGGAGGGTTTTTTCTTTACGAACAGCCTTCCGCGCCACATTTAACACGTCTCTGAAATATACATTTTTTCCTTTTGAGGATTTTGATTTGGTTCTTCGTTTCCCCGCTTGTTTTTTACCGCGACGATGATATCTACCGCCTAATTTACGTTTTACTTTCATAGCGTTTGTTGTTATCCAAGCAGCCGCTTTCTCACCGAAACTGCTATCCGATGCTTTAACACGTTCCCAAGCTTTATTTTCTAATATTTTATCCGCTTCAGCGCGATTTTTATTATCCGAATATTTACTATATGCTATATCGTGTTCTTTAGCAGCCTCATCCAGTGGGTTTATACCGGTTATACCGCGACTTAGTTGACGATCTAACTTTGTACCGGGTCCTAAATAATTATAGCCCGGATAATGTAATTGCAAGGGAAGCTTATCTATAACTCTATTTAATACAGTACCGATACCGCGACCACACTTTTTACTCTTTTTTAACGCTTTAACGTTTCGCTGTTTTCTTTGTTTTCTCGCCATTTCAAAATTATTTTTCTATATATATACTTTTTTTCACTAAATTTTTTCGAGGTTTACATGTGTATAAACGTGTATTTATACCTTTTAGTTGTTGTTTATTACGTGAATAAATAAGTTATAATGAAAATTGAAAAGCAGTCAACTATATTGCCTATAAATAATGCGTTGTCATTGGTAGAACCTAGTGACACATCAGTGCGTAATAAACACGGTTCATTGTTTCCGAATAATATAAGATGTTTAATTATCGGTCCGAGCGGGTGTGGAAAAACAAATTCATTATTCACATTATTAACACATTCGAATGGATTGCGTTATGAAAATGTCTACATTTACAGTACTTCTTTATATCAACCGAAATATAAATTGTTAGATACGATATACAAGTCTACGCCTAACATTGGTTATCAAACATTTTCCGATGATCTAACTTTAATAACACCTGACACGATTAATCCAAATTCGATATTTATATTTGATGATATACCAACGTGCAGAGTTCAACCTGTTGTGCAACAATATTTTTCGATGGGTCGACATAAAAACGTAGATTGCTTCTATTTGTGTCAAACGTATGTAATGATTCCTAAACATATGATACGAGATAATGCTAATTTCATACTTGTATTTGCTCAAGATGATATAAATATACGTCACATATACGATGAACATGTTAATGGTATGTGTCCGTTTAAGACTTTTAAAAAAATTTGTAAAACATGTTGGAAGAATAAACACGGTTTCTTGGTGATTGATAAGGAGAGTGAACTATATAAAGGACGGTTTCGTCGTGGTTTCGATGAGTTTATAGTGATTGAAGATGAAAAAGATGGCGAAGAATAGCGTTAAAAGAAATATCGAAGATGAATTACAACTTAAAACGGAATTGGAAAAAATACGTGCTGATATAATGAATAAATATAATTCATTAAAGTCAGAGAGTAAATCTATTACAAATACTTCAGCCGCAGTGCTTGAACCGATTACAAAACCATTGTCGGAGATTCGTGAAGCATTACAAAAACCGAAAAGAAAGATAAAGGATGTCGATACAATAACTGATTCTCCAGTTGTAAAACAAAAATTGATGCATAGTACTCCCAGGAAAGATAGAATTACTGATGTAGATGAAGAAATAAAATATGATTCATTTAATCTAAGTGAAATGGGTTCTTTTCGTATTGACGGAGATGATCCTATGCCTAGAGATTTATTTTACGGAATAAAGTATAATCCTGCTACCGATGAGTATATGTTGGGTACAACAACAATTTCATGGAATAAAAATCGCGGAGAAATATATTTAGGAAAAGGGAATAGTCGTATGAAATTCCCGTACACTGAGGGTCTAATGCATTTATTATTGGAGACGAATGTAGATAAGAATGAATATACTAGCGATGATTTGGAAATATATAAACAATTACTGGAATTTACGGGAGCTCATTTACGTTCCGATGGTAAATTGAAAGGTCTTCCCACTACGAAATATAAGAATATAATTCGACCAATGTTTCGAACTAGTCAGCACCGTGGAGAAGGCTATTACAAAAATCATTTGAATGTAAAGAGGAAACGTATATATAATAATGTCAATGCTAGAGTAAGTCTCGGAAATCAACGTATCGAATACTGGAATGATCCGAATGAATTAGTTGAACGATTGCAATTACTACACGCATCTAAGCAAAGTGGTAATACTGGTGTAGACAACGAAATTTTAGCGATCGAGGAAGAGTTAGCTGAAGAAGGATACATTCAACTACCGTACTGATTTTAAAAAAAAATATGTCTACAAAACAAACATCTGCATTGAAATCATTACAACGTGGTATAGCTGATGAACTTCATAAACCTGCGCGAAAACGTTATCAGACACGATGTGTACAGATTTTCGGATTGAACGATTTATGGCAAGCTGACTTGATTGATATGACACAATACACACGATTCAATCGAGGGAATAAATTTATATTAGCCGTAATAAATACATTTTCTAAATTTGCATGGACCATACCTATAAAGAAAAAAAGCGGTCCAATAATTGCTAAAGCATTTGAAAAAATTTTAACTGAAAGAGGTATTGAACCTCCTAAACATTTGCAAACAGATCAGGGTACTGAATTTTATAATCCGCAAGTACGAGCTGTTTTAAATCGATATAATATTAATTTATATAGTACTCATTCGCCGCTTAAAGCGAGTATTGTAGAACGTTTTAATCGAACAATAAAGAATTGGATATGGAAAGAGTTTACCGCTAATCGTAATAAACGCTGGTTACAAGTTTTGCCAGAACTTACCCGAAAATATAATACAAAAATACATCGTACGATAAAATTTGCACCTACCGATGTAAATAAGAACGTTGAAAGACAAGTTGCTGAAAATATAGCGAAGGAATGTAGTAAAGCAACCAATCGCTTCTCTACCCCGAGCGGATCGAAAAAATTTAAAATTGGTGATATAGTTCGTATTAGTAAAGTTAAAACATTACTGGAGAAAGGTTATACTCCTAACTGGACCGGTGAATTATTTACTATAAATACGTTGAATTCTACTTTCCCTACGACATATACGTTAAAAGATAGAACTGGTAAATTGTTAGTTGGTACTTTTTATGCTGAAGAATTACAAAAAACATCCTATCCTGACGTATATTTAATTGAACGTGTTATTCAACGACGAGGTGGAAAATCATTAGTTAAGTGGTTAGGATTCCCGAGTTCGGAAAATTCCTGGATCGATAATAAAGTTTTAGTAAATATTTAGCAGACTATATAATGCCACTTCATAAGAGTGGTAAATATATGCCAGAAGGTGGTTCTGGAGCATCAACAACGATTGAATTAGATTCTAGCGGAAATTATAACTTTAAAGGAAAACGATTATTAAACGTTAGTACGATCTATCGAGAACCTTCAGAGTCTGAAGTTGTATCTTACAAACAGATAAAAACTCTCACAGCTGCGGAAATACATGAAATACACGAAAAAGTTGAGCAATTGAATTCGTTTGTTATGGAACAAAATGTTGCATTACACGCTCGAATTATGTTTTTGCATAAAGATTTAGATGATAAAATTAGCGATAATATTTTGAAAATCGGGATTCATAAGATCAGTATTGATATGTTGAGTGAAGATGTGTTAAAATTTAAGGATGATACAATATTTAAGTTTTCAATGTACGAAGAACAAATTAAAAAACTAATGGATAAATTAAATACGGTTTCGAGTGATTCTTCATCGTTATCTACGCGAGTTTCAAAACATGAAAATGATGTGAAAAGTACAATTCAAATATTTGGAGGTTTAATAAATGAGTTAAATGGGAAAGTAACCGTATTGTTGGATAAATATATTACTAAGGAAATAATGGATAAACAAAAAGAAGAAATAGAAAAACGTTTTAAGGAAATAATTGATAAACAACGTGAAGAAATTGAAAAGCATTTTATGGAGATGATTGATAAAGTTCGTGAAGAAATTAAAAGGGAAAAAGTACATCGTGCCGTAGATACGGTTCAATTAGCTGTAAAAACTGATAATTTAACTGAACAGTTACATGGTATTAACTCAACTATTCAACGTAAGGATCAAGAGGCTTTAATACAGACTGGAGTTGGGAATATATTATCAACTATAGTAAAATCGAAAATTTTAAAATAATTTTAAGTTTATGAAATAAGAAATGTAAATATATGAAACTATTTATTATTATATATTATATTGTAATAAAGTTTACATGCGTTATATATTTCGAAAGAAAACATTGTAAAAGTTTTTTGAAAAATAAAAAAATATGTGAAAAAGAAAAAAATGTACTTCTTTATTTTTTTAATAGTTTACATAAAATGCATGTTACGCCAACTGATCGCGTCGCAACGATGATTGTTGTTATGTTCGAATTCGTCTTTCATTGAATCCAGACATCCCCAGCATGAGAATTTAGCATTCGGCGATTGAATTCGTATGAGTTGACTAAATTTTTTAATCCAGGCAAACTGGAAATTACCATTCGAACCCCAGTACAACATATTTGTATGATTACGATGATTTAAAATACTATGGTTTTTTCGGAATGCATAAACGACTTTAATTTTATACTTGCACGTTTCAGCATCGGCACCATCGGTTTCTATTAATTTGTATAAGTTAATAGATACACCATTCGTTCGTTCGAAGGTTTCAATATCTGCTAATGAACGTACCGGTAATCGTATGAAGTTGAAATCGTACACATTCTGTAATAAATTATACTGCCACATCGAAAACGGATTTTTCGTAAACTTTGCCAAAACGGCAAACAGAAAACTATTTTTATTCTCAGCGTCGTTCAGATCTTTTACGTAGATTACAGCGCGTCGATTGATTATTTCTTTCGGAAGTTCAACCTTTGACGGACTGATATCTTCAGATGGAGGTGGTAGCGGAATTTGCGTTAACGGTGGCGAATGTAAATATTGTGCGAACTGAGTCTGTGATGAATTATCTGCCTCTTGTGAATTTGTTGGATTTTGCGATATTGATGGTGGTGGTGGCGGTGGTGGCATATGTGTATCTGGAAAACCGCTCAGCGCAACATCGTCATTATCATATTCGAAAAAATGTTGAATAAATTCTGCGGTATTTTCTGGTTTCGAATTGTTCGCGGTAACAGTATCGGTATTCATGATGATTGTAATGAAATAATTTTTATGAAAACGAAAAAAATTAAAAAAGTTATTAAAATCTTAAAAACTCGTGATGAACACTGCTTAGAGAACGTGTATGCGTTTGACGAGAAATTAATAGTGAACGATCGAATGAATCCGTTCAATGGTCTACCTCATTAACTACCTTTGAATCGGGTGTGGCAGTGGAAATGTTGCGTCAGAAAAATGTCGTTCTATCGGAGAAAGTCGGTTACATATGTGTATACGAACAAAGTAGTCAAGGATATGGGTATAAGTGTGTTTATGTTAGTGTGTACATGTAGGGCGTGGTTCCGTAATAATGTATCGACTGGAATAGAAATTATAAGAATATTAAGATCCTGTTTCAACGGTTTTGAAAGTGTTTGCATGCAACGTCATATATAGTGATGGTTGAAGCGAGTGTGTAGAAATAAAAAAATCAAAAAAAATCTTAGGCTAATTTTATAATACTTACGCCCTGAAAAATAAAAAATATGTACAAATGGAAAAAGAGGAAGAAGGGGGGTTTAGGTTAGTTTCTGGCTTTAAATATTATATTGAGGTTAATTTTTAAACGCATCGAATTATCGGAAATGCGGGGGAACGGCGCGTGCGCTTTAGAGATATGCCAGGAGGGCGAGCGGTGGTTTGGTTAGTTTTCAGCTTTAAATATTACACTTGGGTTAATTTCGGAATTTTTATACTTACACGTAGAATTTTGAAAAATCGCGGTATCGCTGTGGGCGGGAGGGAAGAGTGGGGACTTGGGTTAGTTTCGGGCTTTAAACATTATACTTGGGTTAGTTTCGGGCTTTAAACATTATACTTGGGTTAATTTATAATCGGTTCGGTTTATCGGAAACGAGCGGGACCTGTAGGGTGAAATTTGGAGGAAATTTGCAAAAAATTTGGAAAAATTTGAGGAAAATTGGGGGAAATTGGGGGAAACTTGGGTGAATTTTCGGCGTCGGAATAAAAAATTGGGTGAATTTTTGCCTCCCGAATAAAATACTTAGGTGACTTTTCGCCTCCGGGACAGGAATTGGGGTTGTGACGTCAGACCTGCCAGAGTCGCCATTTATTCACTACTGCCGAGCGCCGAGAAAAAGGAAGAAATTGATACCAAGGCTGTGAATTGGGAGTAGGCTGTAGGAGGAGGTAGAAAGAGGAGCGATTGGCAAAAAAGGAAGGGTAGATGTCAACCCACAGTCTGGTATGGAGACTTGCGGAGAGGAAAAGGATGTCTGAGGCAGGAAAATGCGGAAGGAATGGACCATTGAGAGACGCTGAGCGAGCTAGGAAGTCAGCTGCTTCGTTGCCCTCAATGCCAGAGTGGCCAGGAACCCATAAAAAGTCAATAAGGATAGAACGTGCTAAGCGCAAGTTGGAGATAGAGGCACGAACAGAAAGAACAATGTCATTAGTCGAGTGGGAAGGAGGAGAAGAGATAGCTTGCAGCACGGATTTGGAATCAGTAACAATGAGAAATTTACAGATCCCTCTTGAAGAGGAAATAAAGGAGACAGCACGGAGAATGGAGACTGCTTCAGCAGAAAAAATGGAACAAAAGGAAGGAAGTTTGAAGGATTCCGAGTGATTAAGCGAGGGGGCTGTAAAAGCACCGCCCACCCCGCAATCATTTTTGGAACCATCAGTGAAAATTTTTACATGACGGGGAAATGAAGAATTTAATATGTGGACATATTCACTGACCACTGTGCTCTGAGGAGTGGAGTTAGCACGAAGAGGAAGAGAGAAGAATGAGACGGGAAGACATGTACTATTGAAATCAAAAGAAAAGTAAGGAAGCTTATTGCGGGAAAAGACATAAGGAGAGAACTTAGAGACCCGAGCAGCTATGTGCGCAAGAACCGGGATTTTGTGAGGAACGAAGCGCCAGTGTTCATTGATATACAGATAGGAAGAAATAAGTTTAGATGAAGAGATCGGGAGGCGTTTAATTAGAAAACGGTAACCAAGCAGAGATCTGCGGATAAACAGGGGTTTAATATTAGATTCAGACAAAATGGCAGGAATGGGAGAAGACTTTAGGGCCCCAATGCAGAGCCGAAGACAGGAGTTTTGGATTCTATCAAGTTTGCGCAGGAGGGAGTTTGAGGCATTGCCGTATAAGAAGGAACAGTAGTCTAGTTTGGAACGAATGATGGATTTGTAGAGAATTATGAGAATATATGGATCACCGCCCCACTTGAGAGGACATAAGGCTTTCAGGAGATTTAGTCTCTTAAGACAAGATATATAAAGGTACTCGATATGTTCTTGGAAAGAGAGTCGACTGTTTAGGAAAATACCAAGATAGCATATGGAATTAACAATAGGAATAGGATAGTTGGAGGAGATGATGTTTACCAGAGCACGATTATATGGGCGGAGGGAGAAAATAATAGAAGAAGACTTGGAAGGAGAAAGAGAAAGAAAAGCACTGGAGAGGGAACTACTGAGGACTGATAGAGAACAATTAATCTCCTCGTTAGCTGTAGCTAGCACGTCTGAAGTGGAGTAGATAAGGATATCATCCGCAAAAAGGAGAGAAGAAGAAGGAATGCGAAGAGTAGCGATATCAAGGAGATAAATATTAAAAAGAGAAGGACTAAGACAGGAACCCTGAGGCAAGCCGCGGTAACAACGTCTGATTGTTGAAAAGGAGGGAACAGAAAGAAAAAGAGATCTATTTTGGAACAGATTAAGAATAATGGTAACGAGAATAGGAGGAATATTGAGGGAAATGAGCTTAGAAGCCAGTGAAGGAAGATGAACATTATCAAACGCAGATGCGACGTCGACGAATGTAGCAATAGTAAACTTTCTATCTAGGAATGATTTGTAGATGTCCGATAGAAAGGTACTAATGCAGTCGATTGGACCAAGACCAGGGCGAAAACCAAACATATTGGGAGGGAGGAGATTGTTATGCTCCAGCCACCAGACTAAACGATTGTTGATTAAGCCTTCGAAAAGTTTTCGAAGACAAGAGGCGAGGGAGATAGGTCGGAAAGAAGACTGGTTTCTTTTAGGAATAGGAATGATTATAAAATCATTCCAGGATTTAGGAGTGTGACCAGAGATTAGAAAGGAGTTATAGATAGCTAAGAGAGAATGCAACGAGGAAGAGGAGAGATTTTTAAGGATTGGATATGAGAGGCCATCTAGTCCGGGGGTGGAGTTAGTGGATTTGTTAAGAACGGATAGGAGCTCATCGTAACGAAAAGGAGAGGAAAGAAAATGGTCTTCAGAGGTAGAGTAGTAAGAGGGGGAACTAATTTCTTCAAGAGAAGGAACATAAGCGGGCGAGATAAAGTCCAAAAAGGAATGAAGATGTGGCAACGCAGGAGTAGAATGAAGAGGGCGCTCGGAGGAGGGAAATCTAAAGGCCCTAGCTAACTTCCAAATTTGAGAGAAGGGCGTATCTCTAGAAAATGAGGAACAGAAACTTCTCCAAGAATTCCTCTTGGCAGCCTTTAGGATGCTACGGGCTCTAGCGTTAGCTTCTTTGTGAGCTAGGAAGTTAGACATAGAAGAGCAGGAGCGAAAAGTTCTAAAAGTGTCGGTACTCTTCCTGAAGGCTGCTTTACACTCGTCATTCCACCAGAGTGAGGAGGCAGCAGAAGTTTTACGACAGTTATTAGAAGGGAAGGGAGGGGATGAGAGGGAAAGAGCAGAATAGAGAGACTGGGTGAAAAGGTTGTATTGAGATAGAGGATCGGAATCAGCCTGAATAGGAGAGAGAGAGGAATCGACTAAAGAACGAAATTTGCCCCAATCAGTTTTGGAGAGAAGCCAATGAGGAGAATGAAGAGGTTTGAAGCATGAAGGAGGTAGGACGTCATTAAGAGTTAGAACAATAGGAGAGTGATCACTGCCAAAAGTACCATCAAGAGTTCTCCAAGAGCAGTTTAGACCAAAATTGGGAGAAGAGAAAGAAAGATCGACTGCACTAGGAGATGAAGGGTTTTTGAAGCAGGTAGGAGAAGAATCATTAAGGAGGAAGAGGTTATGATTTAGGATGAAGTTTTCAAGGATAGAGCCATTGCTGTCGTGACTAGAGCAGCCCCAGAGTGGAGAATGGGCATTCCAATCACCCCCAATGATGAATGGATTTGAAAGAGTCGAAAGGAATGGGTGAAGGGGAAGCTGAGCAAGACTAGAATTTGGTGGATTGTACACACAAGCGATGTGAATAGGGGTGGGAAGGAGATTTGATAGAGAAATATGTGCCATATTAGGGAGATTAGGATAAGGAGGAGGAAGGAAGGAAATACTGTGCGACTGGTATGGTAAGTCGTTTCTAACAAGAATAGCCACTCCACCATACCCGTCTACACGATCAGAACGTACTATGAAGAAGTCTTTGAAGTGGATTTTTGAAGTGGATTTTAACCAAGTTTCAGACAACAATGCTACTTGAATGTTGTAGAGGTCTAATAGCCCCTCTAACGCTTGTTTATTTGCATGTATGCTACGACAGTTCCACTGAAGAATATTTAAAGAATTATTCTGAGACATGTGGTTTAGGAGGTGGAGAAAGGTAAGGAATGAGTGTTATAGGAAAAGGAATGCAAGGAGGAATGGAATCGTAACAATAAAAATAATTTAAGGCGATGAAAGAAAAAAAAAAATGGGCTCGCGGAATCTTGGTTATGTGCCAGTTTAGCAACCTTCAAGTTTAATTGCGGCCAAATTCGGAACAGAGTGAGCGAAAGCAAGAATAGAATAACCTGCACGAACTGGTGTAGGACCAGTTTGTAGGCCTCCTTCTGCTTAACGCCATCACCAACGAGATGATAATTTTCTGGAATGAACCGTAGCGTGGAAAATTCCATATGTAAAGCGTGCAAGTAAGCAATTGTACTGAACTGTAAGAAATACAGAAAGAAGAAGAAGGGTATTGAAGGGTAGAAGGAGAAAAAGAAGAAAAAGAAAAAAAAAAAGAAAAGAAAAAATAAAGGAAGTAGAAAACAAGAGAAACAAAAATAGGTTGAATTATTTGAAGTTAACGCTGTTAGACAACAAGGATGAAAGACTGTCGATGAAAGAAGAGGACGAAAGTATATTGTAAGATGCAAGAAGCTCCATAATAGCAGCAGAGAGACTGGAGATGGTTGAAGTGAACTCTGTGGGAGAAGGCGAAGTGTTGGAAAGAGGAACAGATGAGGGACAAGCAGGCAAGAGTGGATTAAAAGAGGGGGAAGACACTTTATTTAGAGCCCATCCAACTGAGGGTGAATGAGGGTGATAAGAAGGGATAGAAGGAAATTGGGGGAGCGGTTTATGATGCGGTTTAGACTTGTGAAATTTATGGAATGTTGGAGATTTTGGACGAGGAAGAGAGGGAACCTTAGAAGAGTTGATGGACATGTTTTGAGAAGGAATGGGGGCTGCAGCCCGGTTGGCATATGAAAAGGCTTGAGTTACAGAATTAGACGATTTGATCTTGACGGCTTCATGGAAAGAGATATTTTCAAAGGCCATGATCCTTTTTATATCTTTTTGTCTTTGCCACTCTGGACAGCGACGATCTGAGGAAACATGGGAACCTTTACAGTTGCGACAGAAAGGAAGTTCCTGTAGATTGGGGCATTCCGAGAAGGAGTGTTTGGATGCACAATGGGAGCAGATGGAGTGGGAGCTGCGACAATTGCGTGCAATATGTCCGAAAAGAGAACAATTGGAACACTGGGTGGGAGAACGAATGCTAGGAGAGACTGAGAAGCGAAGTCCATATATGGATACGAATTGAGGGAGGTAGGATTTGGCGAATTTCAGTTCGACACTTCTAGTCGGAATTTTAGAACCTTCTGAAGAGCGGAGAATACGTCGTAATGAAATGACCGGAATAGAGGATACAAGTCCTTCTTTGATGTCTTCCAATGGAAAGGAAGGATGGACACCGGTTATAACTCCAATCCTATATAACGCATTATGCGGGATAAATGCGTTAAGATTATGGGATTTAAAGAAGGGAGTCTTAGAAAGGAATTCATTAGCGGAAGAGGCAGAGAGGAACAAAACAGAGATACGCCCTTTACCCTGTGGGACAATATCTGAAAAAGAGGTAGAAATTTTGTTGATTAATCTAGCCAAGGCTAGCGGATGAAAGTATCCAATATTCTTATCAGGGGATGAATTTTCAACAAGAATTGAAAAGGGACCTGGGTGGTCTGGAGGAAAAATGCCCTGATCGCTGCAGAGATTTTCAGAGATATTAACGGTATTATCATTACCAGTGATATTATTATTGCTGGTGTTGTTATTACTATTAATGCCATTATTACTATCATTAACATTGTCATTACTGTTATTATCATTACTATTACTATTAGTAGTATTATCATTATCAGTATTGGTACTATTATTGTTACTACTACTACTATTTTGGTTGTTATTATTATTATTATTATTATTATTATTATTATTATTATTATTATTATTATTAATATTATTATTATTATTAATATTATTATTAATATTATTACAATTATTATTACAATTATTGTTGTTAATGTTGTTATTGTTATTTTTATTGCCATTGCTATTATTATTGTTATTTTTCTTTTTAGTATTGTTGTTGTTTGTATTATAATTGGAGGTGGAAGAGGTCGAGTTTTGGCTTTGGTTGATATTATTCTTATTAATATTAGTAATATTATGGGAATCTATATTACAGTTTTCAATGGCTTTAACGCTATTAGAATTTGGTAAACTAACCAGATTAGGAAGATCAGGCTGAGAAAGCCGCAGATCCTTGTTAGGTAAAGTCGAAGACGGCGAGAGGGGACCGGAGAGTTTACGCTTAGCAGCAACGTCAACCTCCATTAGGTTGAGCGACATGTTTTTGCTGGCTTTAGCATCCTTGGCGGAGGCCGCCGGGCGGCCCCCACTGAACGAGCTCATTTACCAGCACGAGGAGATGTAGAAAACGTGAACGATAAAAAAAAAGAAAATAAATTAATCGCTGAAATATGAAATTGAAATCGAACGAACGTAAAAATAGATAAATGAAATAAATACGCCGCAGTTAAATAAATTAAAACGATCTCACCGAGTAAGCTGATAAGAGATAACAGATAACAATCGGCGTTTCGAATTAACAATAACGCGGAGAGACAACCAACTTTAATTACAACCAAGTAAAGTCAACAATTTCAACTCTGTTCCCGCGGAAAAAATTAAATCGCTATAGTAGCGTCTCTTTTCGCAATAACAAACAGCCGATACTGGTCCCTGTGTTTAACAACGCGATCCTTAAATTTACATTAGTGAGAATTTTATCGAAAGTTTTAATCCTCTTCGATTAATCTGATCAAAGGTATAGATTTTTCCGAGGAATTTCGTCTCATTACTCATTTTCACTCTGCACACATCGTTTAAAATCTGTCTTTTTCAATTGGTTTCCCTGGAAGGGGGGGGGGCAAGTTTTTAAGGTAGTATTGTCAACATTTTCGCAGCTGAATCGTAGTAAAAGTGTTCTAAATTTATCATCGAGGTCTGAAAATCATCAGTTGCGGTCAAATATCATAGCGACGATATAAGCTTTTTCGTTAGCGTAAGAAACAATGTCTTTTTTTTTTTTTTTAGTATTTGTACAGATTATAGCTTTACCAGTTTCCAGAGTTAATTATTATTATAATTTTTTAAATGTTTTACATAGTATCAATGTTGCAAGTTTTTGGAAAAAGGTATAAAATTTTCAAGGAATGGTCCACATACATGCTGAATCCGCCACTGTGCGCCATGGAAGCTTGTGCTCGTAGTGAACAATCGAGCACCATTTTAATCTTTGTGGATCAAAAACACTAATATAACCGGAAAACGGAAGGTGTAGCATTTCAACTTTGCCCACAAAAATATCTGGTATTTACTAAATCATAACGCTTTCTTCTTGACAATTTTTTTTTTTTTTTACAACAATAAATTCATTGTGAATAATAAATTCGCGGTGATAAGGGAGCAATAAAAAAAAAAAAAAACGAAACCCCAGACTGATTTCCTATAAAAATACCTACGAATATTTCTTAATTACTATACCGTAATGCGGATTCGAATTCTGCTATCGCCGATTGCAAATCATCGTTGTGTCGAGGTTCCCGAATTAAATATAAACAGATTAAGCCAGCTACTGTGGCATAGTTTATTAGTTAATTGTGTTCGGTTCAGGTAGAAGCGGGTTCGAATCCCACTGCTGCACATTGAAAGCTTTTAAAAAAATTTCACTTCCGCGCTGGGTTAATGTCCTTAGTTGACACGCCTAAATACATATATTAATATATATATATATATATATATATATGTATAAAATAAAATAAAAACAAACGATTAATTTTTTTTTTTTAATATAAATAAGCTTAATTCATTCTGAATGCATCGGATTTCTTCGAATGTTAACGCAAATAATTACGTAACGTTCTAGCGTTCTTTTGTTTTTTTTTGTTGTTCTATTTATATTTAAAAATCCTACCGAGGCTATCACACTTGGAAAACGATGATTCTTCGCTCATTATGAAGATAGTCTGAAGAACGAAATCTGGTTTGTTTGACAAGAATTGGCGCATTATGGCTTGTAAAGCTGGAAAGGTAAAAAATGTTCACAAAATGAACAGGAAAATGAAGGAGTCCTGCTGCTCCGAAGGCAAAGTGGCGGAATATTGCCCTGTGTGTCCTAACTGAAATCTCGATGGGAATTCCCCAAACGAGTCGGCGAATGAAATAATGATTATAGCGCAGTTTTATTTGAATTTATCTCTTTTTCTTTACCTACTATGTATATACGTTTTCGATTTCTTTTTTTTTTAAGGCCGTTAAAGGCGAAATTCGAACACGGTAATTTATCATTTAAATAGGAAATGTAGAAAAATCGATATCTTTCCAACGGTATACTACATTGAATTCCGCGATCGTTATTGAATCTGTTTCGAAGTCATCAAAATGGGAAGAAGCTTGCCGAATCAAATGTACATAAAGAGTAAAGTATGCCAAGCCCTATATACACTTAAATAACATGAAAGTACCAGTAATAGCAGGGAATATATTAAATAATAAACATTGAAAAATATTGAAAAGCCAGCAACACGTTTCGCAACAAAATCTAAAAAAATCTTCACATTCATGATGTGATAGGTAACAACATATTTTGTTTTTGTTTTGTTTTTTGTTTTTTTTACTTACCGCACGATAAATATGACAATTTTTCTAGCCTTTTCCGCGAAATATATCGGTGGTTTTTTAATATTTTTCAATGTTTATTATTTAATATATTTCCTGCTATTACTGGTGCTTTCATGTTATTTTAAAATGACACAAAGGTTATACAGTATTAATATGAACCTAAGTAACAGCATATATCCTTGCTAAGGATTCATGGATTGTAAAATTAACCTTTTCGTAATGTACTGAGCCTATTCCGATGAGAATACTAGGGTCAGTTCCTTTCTACTTTTGGATTATCCGCCTTAGTAACGTGAAATGGGTTCGCATAAGAAAGCCGCGTAAATTAACTTTTAATTAAGATTAAACGAATCGAAAGTTTTTAAGTCAGGCTTATTTTCATCGAAATTAGCATTGTTTTTATTTTTGAGGAAGTCATTAATGAAAGCAAATATATATATATATATATATATATATGTGTGTGTGTGTATGTGTGTGTATAATTATATATATATAGTTTCTAGCGATTAATTAGTGCCCCGGATTGTGGGTTATTTAAACTTTTCCGTAATATTAAGTAAACTGGAAAAACGCAGCAGCCGATCCGTTTCTTCTTAATGGCATCGAACTCGCTTCGGCGTTAAGACGTTTGTGCGAAGGCCTAGCAAATTAATTTTCGTTCTACCACCCAATTTCAATCACTGGACTACTCGCGAATGACTCGAGTACGAACTTTTTCGAAAACTCACGCGACAACCTCGGCAGTCGACAGTGTGCGCCTTATCTACAGTGCTACAGTTATAAAAGATCTAAAGAGCGGAAGAGAAGGAATTAAAAAGGCGGAGGTCAGTACTAGTCGGTTAGTTTCAAATAAAACGAATCTAAAGTGTTTATTTAATGGTTGTTTTTTTTTTTTTATCAGTTTTTCCGTTATTTAGGCTTACTATAATCGGTAAAGAGTTTTTTCATGCTTTAACAATTTGGATATCGATCGGTAAAGACTGACGACACTATATCGGACACCTATCATTAATAGTTTCAAAACGAAAGGAAGAACCGATTTTAATTAAAACTGTATCATCAACCCCGAGAAGCAATAAACTTCGTATAACTCTACAGAGATCAATAGCGATCTTTTTCGATATTTCAAGCCACTATGAATACATTTAAAACACGCCGCGCCGAAATTCCTAATCACGTTTAATAAACGTATTGCGCGTTCATTTTGTCGCTCCTACGAACGTCTAATTTATTTTTTATCTTATCTTCCCAGAATAAATTACGAATTTCCTGTCTCCTTCTCTTCTATCCATTCTTGCGCGCCTCTGTTCGTAGTTTTTACGTAGTAGACACGCGATTTTCCTCGTTCAACCGCTTGATTCATTCGTTCTAAAAAAACCCGACGATAATTTTGAAGCACCGTTTCGCCATTTTTCTTAATTTCTGTGACAGATAAACTGCTTTCCGGCCAACTTTTATCTCCTCGTCTCTACGTGTGTGTGTGCGTGCGCGATCGCTCAGCCTCTCTGTTTTGAAATGCCTAAACGGCTAAGTAATCCCATTGAAAGGCTAAGCTGGCGAGGGACAACGAATTTTCTTCCATGCGATGCTTTTAATCTTAACGAGAAAAAAAATTTTGACCTGTAGCGCAAATTGATTTTGTCGATTTTTACGATGTGGAGAGTAGCGTCATATTTAATCGGTGACGCCAAACGGCACTCATTCTCGCACGTGGCTTCCCGATTCGAAAATTTAAGCAAATTCTAAATGCGCTGTGTGTGCGACCCGAAGACCGCAGTACCACTCTCGAATAAGATGAGCTTGTCCTAATGAAGTATTCGTATTCGTTTCATTTCGCGGAGTACTTAGCTCAGACTCTTTCCGTTTTGGGCATCGAGCGTTGGGATTCGAAACACATCAAAACATGTGCATAGACAGATGCGAAAATATAATTGTTCTACACGCAGGACACAGAGACGTTACCTTTTTTTTTAATATTTTCATTTCATTTATTCACTTACTATCTGTTATCCGCGGCTTCGCCCATTAATTAATACCCGTTTAAATCTGTACTTGGAAATTAATAAAAAAAATTTTATATTTATGTAAAGATTGTTTCTCTCTTTTTTTGGGGGAAACATGTTTATCACCGTCTCTAAAAAAAGAATAGTCTTCCCGGTTCACGTTTAGCCGGGAGATTATCGATCTTTTTATAATCTATAGTATAAAAAATAAATGCTAAAATAACAAACTAATACGTAAGTAACATTTGTTATTTTAGCATTTATTTTTTATACTATAGTTACTAACAAACAGGATGATAAAACATTCTTTAATTTTTATAATCTGTCTGTCGTGATTTAACAAAAAGTTTTGCTCAACCAAACAGCACACACAGCCATCAGTCTGAAAGGACCGAGTTATTCACACACGGTGATCTCCTGAAATTACACATTTAAAAGAACATCTTCACGTATATCTTCCGAATTCTTCGTCTCGAGTATTTTATTAAAGTTAATACCATAAAATCGAAATAACAGTAGTTGTTGAGTAAATAATTCAAATTTGAGTATAAATAACATTCCCCCCCGGTAGCAAATATTAAAAATTCCGCTGCAGGATTTTTTATTTCTCTGTAAAAACCAATAGAAAACACCGCTGTTTTTTTAAAATCTCTGCAATAAGTAGAGTAATTAGGCTAGGAACGCGACTTGTATGTTTAGATCATGCCATGGAGATTTGATGATTTCAGTAACGCTAAAAGTGAAGTAACAGACCGCGGTGTATTTACTTACGGGAGAAATTAATAAAATGTCGGCTAGTGTTTATTATTTAGTAATCATTTTATTTAAATTTTTACGTTTAATTTACGTTTACCATGGTAATCGTTTTATTTAAAATTTCATAAAAATTCATTTTTTTTTTGTTTGTCCTGTATTTATTTCTGTACCGCGCTGAGTGCATCTCAACTACTTAAAACCTCCTATTTTGTGAAGGAGAAGGAGTAGAAAATGCAGCAATACCTTAAAATCTTCGTTTGGATAACACGAATACACCCTGAAAATTTTAGCATGATCCGTCCAGCGGTACAGAAACACATACATGACAAACGAACATATAAACATACAAGCATACAAACATTCATTTATATATATATATTAATTATAACGTAATTCTTAGGCTAACCCTCATTCGAAAAAATGTCCCAATTTTATGTAACGTTTATTATATTTTATAGGATTTTTGGTATTGTTATTTAAAAAATGTCACAATTTTATGTAATGAAATATGTAACGAAAAATATAACGAAAAAATGTCTTAATTTTATATAATGAAAGTTAAATGTTAGAATTGGATTTTTGTGGTTATGTTATTTTTTTTTTATGTTGCCACCAGTAAGAATTACGTTGTAAATATAGAAGAGAAAAAGACAGAAATGAAAGCAAGAGGGGTCAAGGGGCGCAGCCCCTTGTGAGGCCAAAATGACCGAGTTTATATATATATATATATACACACATATATATACATACAGATTTATTTATTTTATTATTCAGAATTAACATTACTAAGCATTTTTAATACCTCTCTCGAAACCTATAATAAAACTAGATAGAGTTAATATTTATTGTCTTAAAATAAACCGTCGCGCGAAATAAGTGCCGAAACATAAATCATCGGGAGCACCAAATAAGAATATTTGTGGGATACCAATACAAATCCTTCAACCCGTTCAGTTATCGGCAAATATAACGGACGATTTTTAATATGTTAAAACAAAAGAGAGAAGGAAATAACCCAAACTTAAGTAGAAGAATCCATCATGTTTTGATTCAATAGTATTCGTATGGTGAAGTAGTCGTGTGAATCTGCGCGTTTGCGGTCGAAACCTACTTTAAGAGTAACGAATCTGCTATCGGGACAGTGCGTGTGTTTCAAAAGAATCGTAAAATCCACCCGCGAAACCGTTGCTTTTGCTAAACACGATACCGAGAGGTGGGTGAATAATTTCTGTGAAACCGCATCGGCTATGCAAACAATCCCCCTTCAAGTCGGAAACAAAGGTCGTCGCGTACATCCGAGAAGGTTGAAGAAGTGAGGGCAGCGAGCCCGGTCGTTCCGCGTATAAACATTTCGCTTCTCTCAATGTTTTTGATCGCAGCACATTGCGGAAAATACTTTAGGGAGGATTTGAATTTCCATTCGTGCAATATTTTCATCGCCCACAAATTACATTCCACCGATTACAATTCCAGGAAATTTTATTCGCAGACGTAATGTTGGAAAAACTCGATAATGATAAAGAATTCCGCGCGATTGTTCGATGATTTCCGATGAAGCGCGTTTGTCTCTTTCGAGTATTGTGAACAAGATAAACTGTCGGCATTAGTACAATACCAAGCCAGAAATTATTCACGAAAATCCATTCTCCTAAGGCGGCAGTGTAGGCTGCAGTTTCAAAGTTTGAAATAATCAGCCATTATTTTTTTACCGGTAAAGTCAATACTAATAATTGAGCGCTGCCCGGTTCCTGAATTGAGAATGAAAAAAGAATATATAGTCCAGTTTGATTCCAGCAGCATGGAGTTACGTACTACATTTTGAAAGTTACGTTGGACGTGTTGAAGAACCATTTGAAGGCTAAAGTCGTATCGCGTGAAGCGTCCATTCGCTGGCCATCTCAGTCATCAGACTTGTCCATGTGCTGCGACTTCTTTCTGTGGAGTTACTTGAAATCAGGCGTTTACAACGACAAGCCATGTAACCTCGAATATCTAGATTCGTCGCGAGTACCTCCTGCGATGTTGAGTAAAATGTTCACAAACTTCGTAAAGCGGTTAGAACAGTGCTAAAGAGTCGGTATTTGAGCTCTGTTGTTTTTTCTACCTTAGTATTGACTGTTTATTTATTTTTTTTTTGGCCTGGCGAGAAACCATCTGGCCACTGACGAAATTCTATGAATAAGTAGAAGCTGGATAATATATATATATAAAGAAAAATCGGATCTTTCAAGCAATTTTATACATTTTGTAATCTAGTTCTAACGAACATGGCGGCTGCAATGCTTTAACTTGGATTGTTAGACTTACTGATGTATTTGTTTTCGATGTTCAATTAATTTTTGTACCCTATATGGCATTTTAAAAATCGTCCGTTATATTTGCCGTACCCTATATTATAACTTTAAATAGGAAATCACCGTTCACTCTTATTTGTGCTCAAACATATAAGTTAAAGAATATTGTCAACATTTTTTCCCTTTATCGGTAGAAAGAGAGAGATTTAATACAATTTCTTTGTTTTACATATATATATATATATATATATATATATATATATATATATATATATATATATATATATATATATATATCATCATCATCATCATTATATCCTCAACCATTCGGTTGGTGGACAACCTATTCGTACATTTTTTAGATGTACAGATATAGGTTGTATACTAAGCAATTATTATAATATGCAACGCAGGTGTACACACGCAAGACTACATTCGGAACTGATAGTAGCCGCTTGTTATTGCGCTAACAGTGCAGTCCCGCGTGGGTCTGCTGTGTACTGATCTAGCGCGCATATGATGTTGAACGTGGTGGTTTGCTATTGCCTTCCACGTGATTACTAGCGATTATTTATTTATTTATTTAATTCTTGTAATAAGTTCGTCGTCGTTCGGGATCGAACCCGTGACCGCCATATCGGAAGTCAAGCGCTCTAGCAACTAGGCTATCGCGACGACTATATATATACATATATTATAGTTATGTGTAAATGTGTGTTTCCTAACCAAAAAAGAAAAAAAAATCGAAAAATACATTGATATTAATATATAAATACGTATAATGTCGTTAATCACCATCAAGTTAATCCCAAAATCGTGAATTTGATAGAAACTCCATCTTTGATTTAACGGGGAAAGAGGAGAAAAAATGAAAAAAAGAAAAAAAAAAGCAACAAAACAGCAGACTGGCTATTTTTCGATACGAAAATATTTATTCAAATAACGCAGATTCGCGCTTATACGACATACTGGATTACCGTACACGACCTCAACCACATAAATACTGCCTAATGGCTTATTTAGCCGGAGGTATAAATTTTTCATTTCGTTAATAACGCCTTCGTAGTGAACAGGCCCAGCCTTCCGTTCGTTAAATTCATTTTATTCCGGATATTCGACCGGAACTTTTTCCGTTATTCTTATTGTAATTTTATTTTTATTTATTTATTTTTTTTTTTTTTTTGGTATTTTTTGGAAGATTATCAAACAGCCTGCGACACACGCTTCTGAAATATGCGGCGTAAATTTACTTATATATTTTTACATTACAATCGCCGTTTTGACTTTTTTCCCCTTTTTTTTTTGCCAATATTTTTTTATCATAATTCCGAAAAAAAATCGGGTTCGTTTTATTAATTAAACTTATATTAAATGGTTTTGTTTTTTTAAAAGGTTTTCCCAGCATTAGCAGCCGACATTTCGGTTAATCAGTCTGATCCGACGGGTCAGTTTATATCGGACGGTCGGGATTGTTGTACCTTTTTATTCTTTGTCGTGCCTCGCGATTTCGGCTATTTTATGTGGATACCGAAAAATACGCAAAATGCAAACTAGGTTCGCGAAAGGAGTACACTGGACAGAGAGTTAATTGGTTGGTCACATCGATTATGGCTTCATCAGTTGTTTTTTCCGTTTGGAATCCAGATTTAGCGAAAGGAAGCGCAATATTTTACACGAGCGCGCACTCTATTTGTATTAGTAACTTGATGGATTATTAATTTTTTTAACTGTATTTATTGCGCTTCTTTTTTCTTTTTTTTAAAATTAATTATAAGAATTAAATATATTCTTAAAAACAATAAATCACCCAATTAGAAAAAAAAATTAATGATAAAACTTCAACACCATCGGCTTAGGTCGCAGTTCAAATTTATCGTAAGACTGAAAAATCCTATTGCATTTAAAAATTATGCCTTGTGCGTCTTTCGTAGACGTTTGAATGTCCATCGACATTTGCTTCGGAATGAAAGTTCGAGCCGCCACACATCACCAAATTGCATATCTTTTGGCGTCCTTGATTTTTCATACATTTTCACATTCAGCTTTAAAATGGGTAAACAATTTCAGTTAGTTTTTTAGACCTTACTAAGGCTTTTGACCTAGTGAACCAAGAAATACTAATTGAGGACATAAGAAAAATGGGTGTAAAAGGTAGGTATCTAAAATAGTTTCGAAGTTGCACATAAGAGGAAGAGAATTTTTAGTAAAGATCGGGAATGAACACAGTAGAAAAAAAGTAATGAATTACGGAGTTGTACAATATCGGCACCAATAGTTTTTTTGATGTACGAGTATAGACGAATTCGCTCTACCGATATGTAAGGGGATCTCTAAAGTGTATATGTTTATGCAGATGATATCGCACTAGTTATTGAACACTCTGACATTGAAAGTGCTGAAAAAATGTTACAAGAAGATCTCAATAATGTATGCAAATGGGCGCATGATGACAAACAATTATTAATTAATGCTAAAATTAAATAAAAGTTATGTATATAAGAACGCCAAGCCGGTTTAGAACGTTCGTCGCCCAATTAATTTTACATAATACAAAGTGTTTACTAATATGTAGTAAGGAAATATGTGGTTGTGAAAAGTTAGAAAATGTGAATGAATTTAAATATCTCGGGATAACATTAGATAAAGGTCTAACATGGAGAAACCATATTGACAATATTGCGGGAAAAGTCAGGTAAACTATATTCTTGCACTATATAAATTAAAACAAGGTATGAAATAAAATAGCTTAATATTTCGAAGCTGTAATAATGTCCAGAATTAAATACGGAATCGGAATTTGGGGTGAAGCGAAATTTACAGAAATGAGGAAAATCAACAAATTGCAAAAAAAATGTTTAAAACTGGTCTTACACAACGAGAGCAAGACGCATTAGCTAACATCACTTGGAGGGTGGAACAAAAATAACGAAATGTCACCAAAAATGTTATATTATTACAGCAAATTACTCAGTGCTAAACTCGATGATAGGCAATTATCAACTAGAACAAGAACGTATAGAAATTGCGATAAACCTTGTTATTTACGATCTAGGGGGATTAGCAGTAAAATAGACCCAATGTGGAGGAAGAGGTATTAATAAAATTAATGGAAAAGATACCAAAGGAAATTCGAAATGAAAACAAATCTGAAGAGATGGAAAAATAAGGTTAAAATTTGGTCGATAGCATGGTGTAAAGAGCAATAGAAATAATACCGAAAAAAAAAAAAAAAAAAGTATCGTAATACTAGTAATAACCACTTATAACATTGACTACGTTGACATGAGACTTGTTACTATCTCCAGTTTTAAGCTGCTAATGAGAGAGTGGCAGTTGTATAAAAATTATATTGTATTATTGTAATATATAACATATTAAGGTATTGTAATAGGAAATATTATTATAATAGATGATGGTATAATTGTAATATAAATGATAAATAGTGAGAGTGTGGATTTTGTAGTAGAGTAATATTTATAAGTTAACACTTTTTATATTGTAACAGAAAGTAGTACTTAAGTTGATGTTATGTTGTACAAATAAATGATACAATTATGTTGGGAACCCACAGACCGGCTAGTGCCTTGTCGGACCCGCAAATTATTATATAAAGAAAAAAAAAATAATAATACAAAGCCGGGAAAAAATAAATCGAAATAATATCTATCAGAGTCAAGTTATTCTTGTCCGATTAAATGGTTCTTTTATAATTAATCCACCCGAAAAGGATACTATCACATAATGTTCTAATCTTTCCACATTCTTTTTTCTACCATAATATATTACCTTCACCGCATATTTCTTTATCGTTAATTACAATTAAATACAATTAATATCACAGATTAGTCCGAAACTTTGGCGTAAATTTTTACAATCGGATTTTAGTGTTTAAAGAAATATATTTTAACTGGATCGTTAGGAACAAAGTTGCTTTAATGAAAAATCATATTTTAAATCCAACAACCCTTTGGTAAGGAAGGTCCATTACTTATTATACAGGTTATCACATTTAAACTCTGAAATGTCTTTCCTATGGGTGCCGACTCATGTTGGGATTCCAGGCAATGAGCGTGTCAATCGAGCAGCTCAGGCGACATTGTTCTCTCCAATGCCACACAACCCCCCCCCTCTTCCCCCTACCTTGGTTCATTTGTTTATGCAGCAAACTGGATAAGAATGGCAACAGGAATGGAGATCTTCAAGTACGTTTCTCCGAAGCATAAAAACAACCACGGAGCCTTGGTGGCCCACAGACGGAGTTTCCCGAAGAGATTTTTCTGTCCTAAATCGTCTCCGAATAGGACATACAACCCTCTCGCACAGCTACATATTTACAAGCAGGGGTACCCCCAAATGTCTGCCCCTTTTGTAGTCAATCGAGCGTCCCATCCACCTATCACCTACTCCTCGAATGTCCCTCATTTTCAGTACCGCGATCCATTCACTTCACCACTTCCTCTAGTTCTAAGATACTGTCAAATGCTCCGCCAGCCGGTCGCAGCAGTATTAGCTTTCATGCGGAGCAGCGATCTGTACTATCGCGTTTATCAGCTTAAGTAGGCTCCATGTGCTGTAATAGCCCCAGTAGTTAAACACGGCACATGGAAACCCTCACACATACCCTTATAAAAAAAAAAAAAAAAAAAAATATTTTCTTGAATTGTTTTTCCTAATTCACGATACTGTGTAGCGTGTACGTTAACCGACGGCAGAAAGCGCACTAATCATATTTTCATTTTTTTTTCTGGCGACGATGTTGAATATTAAATGTAATGATCCGCCGGGACCAGCATCAAATCTGCCCTTCGAATCTCGCTGCCGCACATTGAAACTTCTGAAAATGTCACTTGCGCTCGCTTATAGGGAACAGTGTCTCTGAAGCATGTCGGGCTAATGCTTTGTTAATATACCGTTTTCTAGTCAGTGAATTGCTTATATAATTTTATTAATGTTCATAGTTGACGCCGCGATAAAAAAAAACAAAAAATAATAATGCATAAGAATAAATGAAAAAAGTATAATGGCCGCAACTGAAATATTAAGATGATTAATAGGCATGCATTAACATCGATCGAGCAGCCATTTCCATATGAATCTTACAAAATAATTAAAAACGGAAAATGATTTAACATCGAACGATGGTACAACGCAAACTGCGCACTTC
Organism: Icerya purchasi; assembly: GCA_039619475.1. Taxonomy (NCBI): domain Eukaryota; kingdom Metazoa; phylum Arthropoda; class Insecta; order Hemiptera; family Monophlebidae; genus Icerya; species Icerya purchasi. Next base: position 74,009,084 of record CM077115.1, on the reverse strand, counting down.
GAAAATCGTATAGAATAGAGAATACCGGTTTCCCTTTCTGACCATACTTTCCAAGTTGCGGTTAAAATGACAAAAATAAAGATAGTACCTATATATAGAGTTTCTGCAGTACTAAATTGTTCCGAACAACAATTTACAATGTCATTCAATTTTTAAACACTTACAAATAATTTTATGTAACCACGTGTTCTGAATATTCTTTAAAAACCTTTTGCTTCTACGTGCTATGTTTGCCGATTATTATAAATAAAATATGCAAGTGGTCTGCAATTATTGAAATTCTCAAGAATTTTCAAGTAAACCCTTATATCATTAATACAATCATTGATTACTTCGAAAATAGATATGCCGTCCTGTGGACATCAATGATTCCGTCGCCAGCAGGAGATTAGACTGTGGGGTTCCGTAGGGTTCCGTCTTCGGACCCGCACTCTGGAATATTCTATATTCTAGAATACAGTACCTTATGGATGAATTCATATCCTTTTCGAACAAAAAAAATATGAATTAGTGTCTTACGCTGACGACTTATGTATTTCGTTCAGTATTGATAGGTACTATGACTTTAAACTAATTGAGGTTGTTTGTCAATACCTTGAACAAATCGTTAACAATTTTAACATTCTCTGTCCTTGGTGATCGGGAAATTGTAAAAAAATTGGAACTCTCAATCTCATCTCTAGGTAATTCCTCACATCAGGCAATTAAAGTACCTTGGTATAATCATCGATTATCGGCTCACATTTCTGTCACATACTGAATATTTGTACAAGAACTGCGATAACATTTACAATAAGCTCGGAAGACTCCAAACACCTTTGGCCTTAAATAGGGGGTACCAGGGTCATCCTGTACAAGGGTCTGATTCAGTCACTTTATAGGTATGGCTCTATCAGAGTTATATAAATAACAAAACCTTAAATGCTGTTGGCAAACATCAGAGAAAATTTCTTCTAAATCAGAACCTGCCTTACGTCTGCTGCTAATGTCATATCATACATTCTTCCACTGGATCTTTTGTCACGTTTTCTTCCATCATCTCTGAATACAGGGTTGTTGGCGATATATCCCGTGTTAAAAATATCCAGTTCCTAGATATCGATCTTTCCAGGTTGGGTCCCTTCCGAAGTCTCAAAACGCTTGGCACACTCCTTGCAATATGGCAACAGAAGTGGTCCACAGTGGTCGAACTGGAAGGAAGGCATACACGTCTTTCCCGAAAGTTTTTGACAGATCAAAATTAAAAAACTTAAACATTAATGGTTACAATGTGCAGGTGCTCCCGGGGCACGGAAAGTTTGACTCCTACTTACACATAGGTTCCGTTTTTCTGATGGCCCTCGGTGAACACACCTATGGTGTTGAAGATAACATTGAACATCTTTTTCATTGTTCCAGATTTGAGGAACTTAGATCCAAATATAACATTAATAGCTCTACCAATCTCTAATCGTCACTAGAGAAAATTCTACAAATCTCCTGTTGTATATATCAATGGCAACTAATACACTATTAACTGCCTAAACTCACATTCAATCGTGAAACCGCAAATGTAGCATGGTGTTTTTCTATCTTATGCACTTCCTGTAAATAGGCAAAACGAATTAAATCATTGCACATAATATTTGTTAAAGTTATTTTAAGTTATACTTTGAAAAACTCACATCTACAAACACACACGCTTGGTGAGTAAACTATGTTTTGTATCCTTTTAATACCTTAGTTTAAGTACATTTTGCAAGAAACTACCAAACACACCGTTCTATCTTTATTAATACGTTATTTTAGTTAAGAACACACATGTACTCACTCCTGATTTAAGCACACACTAGTAGTAGTTCCCTGCACCTTTATGCACACATTTTTTTTTCTTTTCTAAATACGCCATTTATATTTAAAAAAAAAAAAAAATACATTTGTATCGGTAATACTAACTTTGTTTTTAAATCGCAAACATCCTTACTAAACGTGACTGTAAGATACAAGGTCATGTCCACGGGAAGGATTATTACCCCCCCCCCATGAAAACTGAAATAGTTATTATAAATACACAAAAATCTTGAAAAAATCAAAAATTTAAAATAAACATTGATGATTTTTTAGGGTGTTTTTACCTACCTTTAAAAGAAAAAAGAAAAAATATGTTCCATATTTTTAGATACTTTATTAATATCTTGAGGAAAAACTTTTTATTACGAGTATAGTCAATAACATATGTGTAATTTTTATTAAAGTTCATATACGGGGTAATTCATTTATGTAAATTATTAATATATAAATTAAAATGATGGAAATTATTAATAGTACGAATATTAGTAAAAAATGTATTGTTATTTATAAAATGAGTATGTAAAGAAAATTCCCCCCCCCCCCCTCCAAAATTCTGGACACTGACCTGGTAATATACATTTGTAGTAGAAAACTAAGCGTCATTTTCAAAAAAAAAAAAAAAAAAAGTAGAACACCTGACACTTTCGAAGACAGGTGTGTTTAGAAATTATATTTTTATGCTCCTTTGTAATTGAACTGCAGTTCGTAGTATTTCGCTACTCATATCACATGTGTAGAATGATGTACGGTCGTCCCAAGAGCAGCCTCATAAAGAGACAACTAATCATTCTATTAGATGAGCGTGGTTCGTAACGGCCGTATAAAATGAGAGGGAAAAATTTAGTATTCGGAATATTTTCGCTGCATCATTTGAAATCTCCTTAGGCGAAGTTTATAATAAAAATTTGATCGTCCTCTTCGATAATTTATGGCATCGTTAAATAATAGATCGCGATTATTCTCTTTTATCAGCGCTGTAGTAAAAGCAGACCTGCGCCTCTATAAAATAGAGTTGAAAGATAATAAAATTGGAAAAATTCGACTATGGATGAGACGGTCGTCTGCTGATGATTTATGACACCGCCAATATGTTTACGAGTGTTTGCAGTTTTCCGCCGATAAGAATATACACACACAAACATATACATATATATATATATTCGGAAAATGGCATTTAATTCGAAAAATCAATTAATTCGTAGTTCGTATTGTCGAGCAGAAGCTGGTAGATACAAAAATAGAAAGAAAAAAAAATTAAAATAGGCAGGTCGGAGCAACCGCACACAAATGTTGGCTAATAAAATAATTTACGATTATTGATCATAAAGTTACTCCAGTACATCTCGTAGGCAGAGCGTTTAGTCTATCGACTTAAAGACATTCACGTATTTCATTACACAAACTCAAAATAGAATGAGGCCCTCTAAAAGCAAGTAACTTATGTACTGTTCTCTATAAACCAATCTCAGTTTTGAAACAGATAGTGTCCGCAGCTACACCTCCTGAAATATTTACCAAGTGGTGATTCACGACCTTACCGGTTTCTTTGTAAAATATCGTAAGCCCACATAGCGGAAAGAGCTATATAGGTTAAGAAGAAACAAACGTTCACTTACATATTAAAATAGGAAATACGAACAAACAAAATGAAAGTATTATTAACCAACATCTGCATCGAAAACTATCTTAACAGATATGTTACTAGCTATTATTTTGTAACGTTAATAATATGTCTAAGATACTTATGAATACATTTGACAGGAAGTACAAAAAAAAAAAAAAATACCGTTTGCATTATAAAATATACGATCTACTAATTATGCTTTTACACAGTTATATCTGAAATAGGTACGGAACTTTTGAAATATGTTCTCATATATCCATATAGTAAGAATACCATGATTGTCAAAAGTGTAGTAAGTCTATGTTAATATTTTTTATAAAATGTTTTCGTATTTTCTGATAGGTACAGTCGCCTATTTCTTTTACTCTCATTATTGCGGTATTGTTGGCGAACCGCATTTATCAAAAAATCTTTTTATCTTTTCTTTCATAATCCATTCAACAAGTGGGTATTGTAGTTTTCCATACATCCGTTTAATTCGTAGGTAGCCTGGTTTATTGAATATTTCTCTGTGTCTTTTGCAATTTTTAAATATTAACTTATATAGAACCACACAAGAGAACCATAAAGTAATTTGGACAATATTGCACTACCGTAAGTTGAGAATATCATGTTTTATGCTTAGGGCAAATTTTTGTTAAATATCGAAAATAATACTCTACGTATTATTTTTACTCTCTCAGTTAAAAACATCCCTTCTTAACATAAGTCTATCATTCTTGTTATTGTTCCAGTTTTGATCAAAATTCGCATGAATTAAATGGTTAAGTTACATTTAAGAATAGCACAGTATTTACATGTTTCCACTTTTATAAACTTGTCTTTTTGTTCTTCCTTCGCTGTTGTTACAGATTACTTCACACATACAACTTGGTCGGTGAACGGACTATGTTTTTCATCTCGTCCCCTTTCTTTAATGTAAGTACATCTTGCAGAGAACTATCGCACACAGCACGTTTATATAGTTTTATTTTTGTAAGCTACATGTTCATTTGCACCCATCATTCTTTTTAAGTATACTAGTTTCCTGTACTTCGCACACACATATTATAATAAATATATTTCCCCATCATCCGTAATGGTCTTCGTAAAAAAAAAATATGATTACTGTGAAAGTTTACTTTTTTATTCTAGCCAACGATGAGAATTTCGAACAAGATGTTGTCCCTTCAATTACTTATATTATGCGACATCTTACATTTCACTTAAGATTTCTCTAAAATTTTAGCGCTACTATTTGTTATTTTTAGTTACTTTTACAGTCGAAATCTATCGATATAATTTATATCGCTCAAAACATATTTAAAAAGTGATGTACAAGATTAAATGGAGGAGTTCAAAATATAACTCGCTGCTCGTGCAAATATACGCATAAGTGAGGTTCAGTTGTAGCAGAAGATGGGGGAATGGCGGTCACCTAAGCCAAAAGTGCCATAAATATTTTTACAGTAAACGTATCTTCCTGATATTGTTCTAATTATGTATCTTAGTTATTAAGGTTACTTAAGGATTTCTCTCGATGTAAATAATTATCCTAAAATATTTAGAAAATAAATGCAAATGGTATCATTGACCGATTTTACTTCGGGCAATACCGGTTATTAGAGAATCAGTCACTTTCTTAAAGTATCAGAAAATCTAAAATAAATTTATGAATGAAGTAAAAAAAACTTCTTTTCAATCAGTTTTTAATACCGTATACATATTATATTAAATGTCCAAATCACCACAACATATACAAAGTGGTATAATGAAAGATGGATGTAACATGCACGTAAAACAACACGAATAAACTGAATACGTTAAAAACGTTAATCGAACTTTTAGTCCTACCGTATCTTAGTTTTTTAAATTTAATAAATTTTCCTATAACGTCTTCTGACATAATGTAACACCCTTATCTTCAATCGGAGGGAATACATAAACATTTCACTGACGACCTCTGTATTGTCGTCTAAATCGCACAGTAGCTGCACTTTCATGCACCTGAAACACTCTAGAGAAGGATAGTTTTATTTGTTTTTTATTATTCGAAACTTTCACTAAAATATAATCGCCTACACCTGTATTTTCTGGTGTTAATTCCAACGAAAATTTTTTTGACGTGGTGTTAACATAATTTGTTTTACTGTCATTTGTTCCCATTAATTCGCTTTCTCCAGATTCTTTACACAATTCATCATCTGGAGAATCTATCTCTGAATCGGATGATTCAAATATTCTGATCTTTGGTTTGTTAACTACTTTCTTTGTTGTTTCTTTTTTGTCTTCATTGCTTTCGGTAAACGGTCTTTTTCTTCTTTTCTCATCCAACTCAGCTTTCCTTGGTGTTGAAGTCCACAAACTTCTGAATGTATTCTTTTAAATCCTGATTTTGTTAAAGTTAATAAAGATGCAACATACATCATGAAAGGCGTTTGATGAAATTTCATTTATTTCTGATGATTGTATATTTACAGACGATAATTCTCTTTCTAGTGGAAAATCATAATATGAAAAAAACTATTTGGATTTATTGGATATATTACTGTAGAGAAGAAAATCCACTTATACCTTTAGCAATTGTCGCAACTTGAATATATGCTTTATTAAACAATTCAGCTATCTTGTGCACCGTAATCTTTTCATTTGCATGTGACTTCATATACAGATCACATTCTTTGTTTTAAGCTTTTTTTAATGGTCCATAAAAAACTACATCTCTAGAGGCTGTAAACGATGTGACGAATGAGGCGGCAACGACAATAGAATTATAAAGTTCGTTTTGCAGCAAAACTCATATACTTTCTTGGTTATGTGGCTTCCATGGTTATCGATAATGAGCAAAATTGGCTCTGCTACATTAGAAGAAGAATATAATTTTAAAATGATGAAGCCACCGAACAAATAAAGCTCCATTGGTCCATCCATTTTTTGAACAAAGGTACGATGCATTATACGGTCCATTTACCTCCAAAGACTGGATCATCCGCTGTCTCGCATAAATAAGTGTAGGAGGAATATATCCGCCAGATGCATTAAATGCATAAATAACTGTAGTTGTTTGTCCCCATTTCTCCTGAGGACACAGCACCAACTCTTTTCTGTCTTTTGGAGGCTAAAATTTTGTTCGTTTCATGAACTGCGCTTATATCAGTTTCGTCCATATTATATACTTTGTTTGGACCAAATTTAAATTTATCCATAACCTCTTCAAGGTTATTAAAAAATCGGTTAACCTCATCTTTATTAAATCCTCTTAATCTCTGTTTAAACTTGTCGATTCTGGCTTACGAACTGAAATATTGGTGTTTCGTTTCAAAAAACCTTCTCACCAATCTTTACCGGCCAATTTCATCAAATCTGTGTGGAATTTTTAAAACTTCCGCATACTTAAAAACAAGTATTCTAAATTGCAGTAGAGTTACACCGAAAAACATTTTTGTCAACTGCATTAAATGCTCAGCTATGTCAGATTCTTGTTCTTTAGTGAAAACAGATTTTCTTCCTAGACGAGGCGCACTCATTTGCATATTTTTCAGCCTTTCTTGCAATGTGCTGAATGGTAAATTGCGATTCTTGGCAGCTTTTCTTATAGATATCCCATTTTTGACGTCGCTAATAGCAGCTCTTAAGTCATCTGCAGTCCACTGAGCTCGTTCTGTTGTCATTTTATAACTTCTAGGCATCTATTACATTCAAGTCGAACACTTTGTCTTAATAACTGAGAAAAATTAGATGAATTCCAACCAAACTCATAAAAATTCATTATACCAAATTATTTTAATAATTTTCCGACATGTAATGATATCATATCAAATTGTTATATAAAATTTTTATTGAATAAATGTTAAAATTTGTCCGAAAAAAAATGATTAAAATACTTGGTATGTCGGTCATAATCGGGAAATACCGGTCATCGCAAACGTATTCAAATTCAGCCGATTCCTCGTTCCCTGTTTTGGTTCCATTCTATTCCTTTCGGTCGTCGCTCTTCTATTGTCTCCCTAATTCGTTTCCGGATCAATCATTGTCTACTTCTCTATTCCCGCTTTCGATTTGCTCTGCCGCCTTCTCCTGATTGTTCTCTTCACGATTGTGATCCTCCTCGTACATGTGATGCTGATCACATTTTCTTCGAGTGTCCTGCGCTTCGTAACGAACGCTCACTTTTATACGGTCAGCTCTTGTCATTAGATCCCCCTAATAACTCTTCCTTTATCATTCTTTCCTTCATCTTCTGTGATGCCTGCACCGCTATCCTTTGTTGCGTTCATTTTGGACCGCCTAGTTATTTAGTTATTTAGCTTAGTTTTCCTGTTGTTGGGTCAATGCCGCTGGCACGCCCTCAAAAAAAAAAACAAAAACGTATTCAAATTTAATTCTATAAACTCATTTTTTGTTTTATGAATTTTTATTTATACGATGATTAATTTATATAAACTAAGTTTTTGTTGTAGGTAATCCTAACTAAGTTGGGATATCATAAAACTACGACAAATTGGCGACCACGACGGGATACTCTACGATGGGATAGAGTACAATGCGATACGAAGAAAAATTTATACATAGATATTTATTTGTTTATTTATTTTTTTCTCTTTTTATTTTATTTGTATTTATTTATCTAAAAAATTATAAATCGTAATTAATTGTAAACAAGTGCCTTGTTTAGTAATGGAGAACAATATTGAGCGGATGTTAACGAGAAGTAAATCAGTAAGAATGGAGAACACTTTACCAGAAAAATCGGTTACTGATATTGAAGTTCCTGCGGTCGTAAGTACACCGAATTCTATTATTAAATTGAGTAACGAACAATCAATAATCGATCAACATGCACCGGGAAACGGTAACTATGAATTGATAACGATTATAAATTTATTAAATAAGTTAGATGAAAAATTTGATAAATTAGATGAAAAATTTGTTAATTTAGATGAAAAATTTGTTAATTTAGATAAAAAATTTGATTGGCAATATAAAGATTTAAATAAAAAATTTATAAACTTAGATAAAAAATATTTTAATCAGTATAGCGAATTACATCAAAAATTTAATGATGATGATAAAAAATTTAACAATATTGCTAATAATGTAGAAGGGACAATTAGCGTAGTAGATAAAATTGACGGTCAATGGAATTTAAATAATTTAGAAAGTGATCTAGAGGAAATACAAAGTAGTAATTCAAATAATTTAGAAAGTGATCTAGAGGAGAAACAAAGTAAAAATTTAAATAATTTGGAAAGTGACTTGAAGGAAATAGAAACTAGGAATTTAGTTAATTGGGAATGTGATTTAAAGGAAAAAGCATTGCAGGAATTTAAATAATATTGAGCGTATCGTTAAGGAGGAACAGAATAGAAATTTAAATAATTTAGGAAGTAAGTTGGAAGAAGTGGTTGGTAGGAAAATTAGTAGTATTGAAAGGAATTTAGTGAGGAAAATGGAGGAGAAATGGGAAATAGAGCTTCAATGTATGGAAGTAAGTCTTGAAGCGAAGGAAATTGAAATTGGAAACAGGAAGAGAGATTTAAAAAAAAAATAATATAGAAGTAACGCATATAAGATTTACATATAATTTAGTAAGTTTCGGAAATAATGGAAGAGAAAATCACAATTTAGTATTAATAATGTATATACGGGGACAGAGCTCCCATAAGCTCAATTGGTTGTGGAAATTTCGTAAAAAGTTTAATGAATTATAACTGTTTGTGTATATCATTATTGATTTGTTTATATTATATTTATACAAGTAAATTGGTGAATGTCGTCAAACAATGATGTAAATAGTCATGGTACAAGAGTATCGTTAAATTTTATTCGTTAATAGCAACTAGACCTATTTTGCTTGCTATTAATAATACTTATTAATTTATTAATTATTGTAAGATTCTTAGTTATTTAAATAGTGCATTTGCTTTGATTAATAATTTCTAATTTTTAATTTATGAGTTTTTCAATTCTGTTTAATTATGTATATGGGATGTTCATCGAGTTAAATTAAATTTCTTTAACTTTCAATATTTTCAGAACCAGAATTGTTTTTTTATATTTATTGTTAAGAGAAAAATGAAATAGAAATGAAATAGAATGAAATTATGTGAAATGAGATGCAATAATAATAGAAATAAAATAGAATGAAATTAAGTGAAATGAGATGCAATAATAATAGAAATAAAATAGAATGAAATTGAAGTGGAATGAAGAAAAGAGAATGGTATAGAAATGGTATTAAATTGAATAGAAGTAAAATGGAGGATATGAAATAGAAAGGAATAAAAATAAAATGGAAGAAATGAAAAAAAGGATAGAAGTAAAATGGAAGAAATGAAATGGAAAGGAATAAAAATAAAATGGAAGAAATGAAAAAAAGGATAGTAGTAAAATGGAAGAAATGAAATGAAAAGGAATAAAAATAAAATGGAAGAAATGAAAAAAAAGATAGAAGTAAAATGGAAGAAATGAAACAGAAAGGAATAATAAATAAAATGGAAGAAATGAAAAAAAGGATAGAAGTAAAATGGAGGATATGAAATGAAAAGGAATAAAAATAAAATGGAAGAAATGAAAAAAAGGATAGAAGTAAAATGGAAGAAATGAAATGGAAAGGAATAAAAATAAAATGGAAGGAATGAAAAAAAGGATAGTAGTAAAATGGAAGAAAGGAAATGAAAAGGAATAAAAATAAAATGGAAGAAATGAAAAAAAGGATAGAAGTAAAATGGAAGAAATGAAATGGAAAGGAATAAAAATAAAATGGAAGAAATGAAAAAAAGGATAGTAGTAAAATGGAAGAAATGAAATGAAAAGGAATAAAAATAAAATGGAAGAAATGAAAAAAAAGATAGAAGTAAAATGGAAGAAATGAAACGGAAAGGAATAATAAATAAAATGGAAGAAATGAAAAAAAGGATAGAAGTAAAATGGAAGAAATGAAATGGAAAGGAATAAAAATAAAATGGAAGAAATGAAAAAAAGGATAGTAGTAAAATGGAAGAAAGGAAATGAAAAGGAATAAAAATAAAATGGAAGAAATGAAAAAAAGGATAGTAGTAAAATGGAAGAAATGAAATGAAAAGGAATAAAAATAAAATGGAAGAAATGAAAAAAAAGATAGAAGTAAAATGGAAGAAATGAAACAGAAAGGAATAATAAATAAAATGGAAGAAATGAAAAAAAGGATAGAAGTAAAATGGAAGAAATGAAATGGAAAGGAATAAAAATAAAATGGAAGGAATGAAAAAAAGGATAGTAGTAAAATGGAGGATATGAAATGAAAAGGAATAAAAATAAAATGGAAGAAATGAAAAAAAGGATAGAAGTAAAATGGAAGAAATGAAATGGAAAGGAATAAAAATAAAATGGAAGGAATGAAAAAAAGGATAGTAGTAAAATGGAAGAAAGGAAATGAAAAGGAATAAAAATAAAATGGAAGAAATGAAAAAAAGGATAGTAGTAAAATGGAAGAAATGAAATGAAAAGGAATAAAAATAAAATGGAAGAAATGAAAAAAAAGATAGAAGTAAAATGGAGAAATGAAACGGAAAGGAATAATAAATAAAATGGAAGAAATGAAAAAAAGGATAGAAGTAAAATGGAGGATATGAAATGAAAAGGAATAAAAATAAAATGGAAGAAATGAAAAAAAGGATAGAAGTAAAATGGAAGAAATGAAATGGAAAGGCATAAAAATAAAATGGAAGAAATGAAAAAAAGGATAGTAGTAAAATGAAAGAAATGAAATGAAAAGGAATAAAAATAAAATGGAAGAAATGAAAAAAAAAGATACAAGTAAAATGGAAGAAATAAAAAAAAAAAAAAAAAAGGATTACTAGTAAGAATTTTATAATATATCATTCTAAAATTCTTAAAGGGGGGTACTGTAGTGTACACACTAGTCTGCATGTATTGTTGATTGATTGTTAATTAATTCGAACTCACTTACAATCGCAGGCTGCTGAAATATATATCAGGTGAAAGTCTGTGTATATTTTTTAAATAATTTAAATTTAACTATTATTTCTGGCTTACGCTATTTCTAGACAACGCCTATTAAATTATTACTGGCTGATATTACAGTTACTAAGGCACTTGACGTTTTTAATTTTGTATTCATTCATTCATTCTCTCATTCTTTCATTATATCATTTATTCATGTATTCATTCATTCACTGATAAAAATTATTCTTCTTACGTTCATTATTTTTGTTATTTTTTTACTAATTCATTTTCTTAATGAATATATATATTATTTAAATACTTGTTGCCCGAATATTTGGAATCATTTATTAAAAATTGGTAGGATATTTTTATCTATAATATATTGAGTGATTTGATGAAGCATTTAACGCGGTAAGAAAAATTATTAAAAGAAATGAAGATTATTTAGCGGAATAGTAGTCACGTTCGAAGCAGAGTTAATAAAATATGCTATTAAAGGAATAGGATTTATGTTGGAAGCGGAATCAATTTCAACTACATATATAGCAGTTTTTGTTGTAGGTAATCCTAACTAAGTTGCGATATACCATAAAACTACGACAAATGATGGTGCGGTCATGTGGTCAGAGCCGAGCACCGATGGATCAATCTATTGACATTCTGGAAACCTGATGGGAAACGAGCTTTGGGACGACCGAAGGGACGCTGGATGGATGAAATACGAAAATTTAGGTCGAACTGGCGGGAAGAGGCAAAGGATCGCGACGGCTGGAAGGAATTAGGGGAGGCCTTCGTCCAGCAGTGGACTGATAATGGCTAAAGAAGAAGAAGAAAGACTCGTTTACCTTCACTGTAATGAAACAACTCTTGAATACGATGAAAAATGAAAAATCTGGAGCTTATTTTCGTTGCAGAAAATATTACTTACAAAACACGTGTTACAAACATTACCTCACTACACAATAAAGAAACACATTATGGCGCCGATAATAATTCCTGGATAATTTGCTGGACTAGTAGTAAGACAGCAGCACATATCGGGTGTTCTACATTAATAAATACGTGCGGTATTTACATGACCGGCATTCTGATCGCTATTCCCCCATTCACCCCTATAACCTACGTGTACATATTATTAAGTAATAAGAAGAAGAAAGAACCCTATATGTAAATTCGATGATTAATAAATGCTACTGTTCTCAATGTGTTTTAATTGTTTACTTACATCTTGCGAGAAATATTAAGTGAAAAACTCTACTCCATAAGACCGATTTTACAAAAAGGAGTGCTGTGATTATATTGTAAACAAAATGAACTAAATTTTAATTTCGATGCTCTTAATGATACAACAAATGTCTCGTCGAAACAACTTATCGCAGATAATACGCAATAACAGCGAGAACAAAAAAAGAAACAAAAACAGCGGTAAAGTCCGGTTAAAATTCATCACTAGAATTTTCGTAGTTAGGTACACACATCAATGCTGCTAATAAATACGGGCTAGGTGGGACGATAACCGAAGGAAATATGCAAACGGGGCTGGCTTGTTTTTAAATTCATTAACTACGCACTATTACAAATAGTGCGTATGAAATAGAATAAATACGATGCGCGTATTTAACCTCGAGCTTAGACTCCGGCTACTCCGATGTTACGTTTTCTCGATTTTACATTACGGTTGCGAGAGCTGGACTCTGGACGCTGCCCTGGAGAAGAACATACAGGCTTTTGAGCTGTATACGTACCGACGCATTCTCCGAATCTCCTGGACCGAGAAGATCACGAACAAAGAGGTACTCAGCAGACTGAAAAAGAAACCCGAAGGACTTAACCCGAATAAGGAAAGAAAGCTGAAATATCTCGGGCATATTCTACGCGGGCCAAAGTACGAGGTTCTAAGTTTAATTTTACAAGGAAAAATCGTCGGAAATTTAACGGAAATTTTGTCCACTCCTGAATCCGTTTTTAAGTCCTTTCGTTAGCTATCACGCATAACTCAAAAATGGCTAGACGCAAAAAGTTGAGATTTTTTTTTTGGGATTTAGGACTCTTTTAATAGTTACGCGTCTCCGATTTTGGTTATAATCGGTTGGACCGAACTTAGAAAGGGTTCCGTTGAATTTTTTTCATAACTCAAAAACGGATCGTCACAGAAAATGTAAATTCTTGGAATTGCTATAACATTTAATTACTGCTCACACTCCCCTTTTAATGTTTAGTAGTTTTACAAGGAAGTCATGTATTACCAGGTTTTTTTGTTTTTTATAGAAAAAAAAAACCATTTGCAGTTTAAACACTTCTTTAAATTTGAGTTATAAATGTTAGTATCCATTTCCTGTTTTGTCACTTCGTTAAATACAGATATATTTAAAGCCATGTATTACAGAAAATTATAGTTATAAAAATATAAAATATAGCTGACACATGTTTCGGAGTTACATAAATTTAAAAGTAAAAATTTTACTTTTAACTTCATTTATTAATTGCCACGATTTATGTAACTCCGAAACATGTGTCGGCTATATTTTATAACTATAATTTTCTGTAATACGTGGCTTTAAATATATATATATATATATATATATATATTTAATAGAGTTTAAACATTATTTTAAAAAAAAACGTAAAAAGCGAAAGATTATTTTTACATTTAAAAAGGTAAACGATCTCTCTTGGAACATCGGTTCTCCAAAAAAGATCGCTTATCTTTTTTAATATAAAAATAATTATTCGTTTTTTACGTTTTTTTTTTTTTTTGAAATAATGTTTAAATTGCAAACCGAGTAATCTTTCCAGGCCAAAAAAAAAAAATCTTCCGGAAAGGAATTACACTTTACAATTCCGAAATACCCCAATGGAAGCTTAATAATGGAGTTACTGCTGTCAAATAATCAAACAACAAATAATTAGCAGAAAAAAGGAATGAAGAAAGAAACGGCATTTGCTTTTGGATACTACTTTTTTACACTCGTCCGCGACTTCCGCGACTTCTGCGACTTCAGCAATTTGGCATTCAGATTAATATGCACAATTTTCTAGCTAACTGCCGTAATTGTAGTTGATTCAGCAGTGAGTTTCTTCTTTTTCGGGTAGGACTCGAAACCCCAATTCAGTATTCCCTCTCCGTGCTAGTAGGTATAATATCTATATAATTGACGAGTCTAAAAATAAAAAATAAAAAAAAAAAGGAAAGTAGGAAGAAGAAACACAATAAGTAAAACTCTCTATTTATCCGAAGTTTTTACCAATAATTAAAATTATCTAACGGTTGACCTATCAGGGAAAGAAAAAAAAAAAAAGATCTACGACGGAGGTAATCCATATAACAACTAAAACGTAAATAAATCTTTGCTAATTAGTTCGCGATGGCGGCGACATCTCTTTTTTCGTAAAGTAATTTAGACGTTTCATTTGGTGCCGCTGTCAGAGACAGATAATTAAACATTAATTTATACTAAAAGTAGCGGAATAATTCTTATATTTTATTACAAAAAAAAAGAAAATGAAGTACCGTAAACGAGAAAGCAGCGAATTATATCTCAACTCTTGTTCTTCTTAATTCTCTAATCCCAGCTTCCTTTACCTCTCTATTCGGCTATTTCTTCCTCCTTCACCAAGGTTTCCTAGATGCTTCCTTCCTATTAAACGTTCCACAATCTTAACTGTTTGTCGCCTTCGCTTTAATCACAGTCTCCCTTTCTATCTATTCCATCATTTTCACATAGACACTGATGTTTTGTTGAAATGTTCCATCTTTTATGCCGAACAATCGTCCTTCTGGATTATCGGTTCTTCTTACATTCTTCTCTCATATCTTTCTGTTCCTGTGTTCTTCTCATTTCTTCGGCTAATGTCCTTGATAAAAAAACCCACCAAAAAAAACGTAAAAACAAAAAAGCAATGATCAGTTTTACATAGCGCTGTCGTTTCGTTCGTCACGTCGTATCCATTACTGATTTTCCATATCATTATTATATAGTATTATGAAAAAAGTAAATCATAATCCGAAGTAAGTATTATTAACGATATTAAGGTACACACACACATGTTTTTAAACACGTGACAAAAACAAAGTATGGAAGTACAGTTCTGCCTGAACCAGTTTCCGTTCAACTAGAATTCTTCCGCATACATAGATTACCACGTGTCTAAGGAAATAAGTTGAAAATATCAAAGAACGCTTTAGAATGTGTCGCATCGTCGTCTTTTACATGAAATCGACCGGTATTAATACTATTTCAAATGGCGCCCCCGTCATAGTGCATATTGTACACGCTAAATTTTAAATTACATTTTTCCTCGCGATATATGTGCCCTTCTAGTACGCGCTATTGTTCGATAATGGACTCGGTGCGAAAATAAACAAATAAGAGGGGAGACGCGAAGAAAGAAAGAAAGAAAAAAACGCCCAGAATAAAATTTGGAACGATTCCAGATGAAGAGAATAAGTATCTTGCGAAAATGGAAATATTACATTCTACCGTCTCGGGTCGGACTAGGTTGAATATAGAGTACACGTCGTCCTGCTCGCAGGCGGCATATTAAATTTTTCTAATTCGATAATGCGAAATGCGAATTTTTCGCAAAGACATCGGATGCGCGCGCACATCGGCACGATGGAACAAACGGAACGCGATTAAAACAAAAAACATGTTTTAAATCAAATTTTCGGCAGATTTATCGTCGTGTGCACGCTGACAGCGCGAAACATGGTGGCCGTTGTTATTCATTCGGTCGACTGTGCTCGTCTGCGGACAGATAGAACGGTACAAATGGAACTATTGGCGCCGAGCTTCGGTTGCCGCGTTAATTTAATAGCGAAAAAAAAAATGGAATAAGAAACGCGGCTTGCGCATTACGCGACATGCAAAGAGAGCCCGCAGCGGGGACAGTTTCTGCATCGGAGACCGCGAAAATGATAGCCGAGGTGAAGAAGTTTTTTCTCGAAAGTGGAATAGGGGTAGCTTGCAAACTTGGCGCGGGGTGTTTATTTTAACGAGAACGGCTTCGGCTACTGCAGCAAAGTCGATCGACACTAATTCCGAACTAACAGCTGGAACCGAGCCAGACAAACTATACGGGCACTATAACACTTATTGTTCTGGAACATTCGTCATTGTGTAAACTGGCTGACTGCGGACACAATTAAATTGCTCCCGCCCACGGCTCACAACGTGGCCAAAGTTGCATTTATCCCATTACGCATACGTTCGAGCCTATGCAATAAACACCGTATAATCTATTTTGCTCTTGAACACCTTCGAGATTTATTATTCGTATTATTTTCACTCGAGTGCCATTTCTTCGAGTCGGTATTAACATTTCTTTCAGAAAACACGTCTGTCGCTAGGACAACCACGATTTTGATCACTTCTACTTCTTGTACGCGACCGAGACACACTTAAATCACTTCGAATTATTAATGTGATACATTTTTATTATGAGTTTCGCTTAATTCGGTTTGGTTCCGGCTATTTGTTATATAATAGCTGAACGTTTTCTTCCTTCCAGGAGATGTTGGAAAATGTTCAGCATCGAGCATGCTTTAGCCGGGAACCGAACTGCCCGAAAACGTTATGTAGGAAGAGAGACGAAAGTAGCGCGCTTACATTGATTTGTTCAACATGTTTGGTATTTCTCTTATTTATACGTTTATTTTGTTGTAAAATGTATTATTTAAAAAAAAAACACTTTATATTTTTATCAAGTATTAATTTTTACTCGATAAAATTTTCCCATTATTAACAGTGTTCGTTTATTCTCCCGGGCGGGGGCGCTTCAGCCCCGTAACGGGTCCACCTTCGGTGCGCCAATCAATGCGCGTTTATAATAAAAATACCACAGTAGGTTTATCACTCGAGTCAATGTGCATTATATCATTTATTCTGTGTTTTATAAATTTTTTATAAATGTTATTATTATTCAAAGTAAAAAAATTAAAAAAATACACGCGTGCTTCGCGACAGTCGAACCGTGCTACTGTTTGCGACGGACAATTTAAGAAAGAAAGACGCCACCGCAATAATTCGCGAACTGCTAGACGAACTACGAATTCGTGTGTGTATTTTATAATGGAATAAGTTTATTTATTTTTTTTTTTTTTTATGATAACCTCAGAATTATAGAGTCTATAAAACTTATAAAGCGAAAATGAAAAACACACTTGAAAAACAAAAACTGACAAACTGAAGCGTACAGATAAAGGAATATAAATTATTATTATTATTATTATTATTATTATTTTTACTATTATTTAGCAGCAAATATCGATCTTAGTTACATGATTAATACTTTATTTGAAAAAATGAAATAAAGAAAGAAAAAAAAAGAAACCGGATTCAGCGGCGTAACATATTAAATTATTTGTCAAATAGAAAATGGGAGTGGTTTCGTTTTCGCGTGCGACAGAGGGGAAGAACTGTGCCGATGTGTATATCGTTCACTAAATGGACGTTATAAAGTTTCACGGTCGGTTGTATAAAGCTCTGCGTCCGAGAAAAAAGTGCGAAAAAATGTTTTCGTTTCGTAATTTAACTTTCTTCCTCGAAAGGCGCGCACACGAATATATCGATTAGAGTGAGGCTGGGGAGTCGGGGAAGATGAAGAGAATCGCGTGTCAATTTCTGGGGTTAGTTCTTTTGTTTTACAAAAAGTCAAATGGACAAATCGGAAAAAACGAAAATGACAGAAATGATAAACATCGAATCGGTCAGTAAATTTACGAGCTTTTAGTTAGTTGCTACGCAAAAAAAAAAAAAAAAAAAATGAAAAATCCGAATTTCGAATCAACTGCATTTCGGTAAATGGGGGGGGGGGAATCAATTTCGCGCTACTTTTTATTTTTTCAATTCGCCGGCTTCGTACATAATCATCTGATTTCACAGCATGCAACTGGCGCGGAATCAGCCTAATCAATCAGGGTTTAGCAATTAAGCGCGTTAGAACGTACATTTTAAATATATATATATTCGCTGATATATTATTCATACAAGCAAGTTTTGAAAACTAACCGGATCGCTTTAATAATTTTCTTCCGTTTCTTTCTACATCGTAGTCCGGATGTCGATTGTGTAAGAACCGTCGTTCGCCGCTACAGTCGATCCTCAATTTTCCTCATCAGTACTACGGTCTATAAGCCGCCAGTCCATTTCTTTATTTGGTCTGATTTGCCGGTCTGCCTTGCTTCCTTCGACCGCTGACTTTTCCCCCCTGAGGGGAGACGAATTTTTCCATCTTATTCGTTCGAAACACATGTCCGAGAAGTATTTTTCAGCTTTATTTCGTATTGTTGATCCAGGGATCCAGAGCAGATCGTACCGAACGGAATAATTATGCAAGAAGATTATGGGCGAGAGAACGTATGCGAATAGTGTGACAAATAAGTTAGCCCGGGGTACACTACATTTTCCGTTCCATGATTATCTCCCGTTTATTTTATATAATGAAAGTTGAATGCTTTGTTGCACATGAGATTTTTTTTTTTTTTTTTTTTTTTTTTTTGAATAAGATACGAATGGCTAGTTAAAAACGAATTTTCGAAAAGAAGTATAGAAGACAATAAAATTTATTCGTTTTTGCGTGGCCCGAGTTTTATGTATACGTATGTGTGTGTATACACATCGGTTACTCTATGTAGAGACTTTTTTTCTTTTCTTTGCCTATTAAATTTGCAATAAAAACGACCGTTGAAGACAGGCCTAAACGTTATAACTAAAAGGCCGGGGATATTCATTGCAACTATTGAACAGAATTAATGTGCTAGAAATCAGCAGTTTGCTTGAGCGTACGTGTTCGCAAGTTTCTTCATTCATCGTACGGAATTTAATCAACGGGAAAATTGATTACCAAGATTTTTCACATATACTTGCTATCCGTGTGTTCGATTTTATTTAGAGCCGCATTTACGAGACGAAAAAGTACCGAAGTGAATCCAAGCCAGATGATATATATGCGAAATGTGTTACACTGCACTCAGATTGCGATTTAAGGAACCGGACTAGAAAAGAAAAAAAACGAAGCAACCGTATAATAAGAAATATTGTGGTAAAACCAATGAGAATTAAGAAGGTCGACATGCTTCAGACCTTTCCAATTATATTTTACTTCTTAATTTTTGAAATTTTCAAAAGTTTCTACTTTTTATATCTTCAATATATACCGGGTACATTCGCGTTAAATTTTTCGCTATGAAATAGTTACACTACTGCGGACTGTAGCGTAATATGCCGAAATTTATTATTAGAATGCGCGAGAAAATTTTTCATATTTATAGATGATTATGACAAATTTTGTTTTATGAATCATATTCGAAAACATTCTTGCTAATGTCGTATTCGAATAAAACGCGAATCTATCAATTCAAGCAGTAGATCCTTATTACGTACGAGTGTAAAAAGGAATATTTACTTAGTCGTTGAACCATATTATTCATCAATCTTAACTCGCGTTCTGCAAGCTATACTACGTATATTTACTCTTCAATTGTCGGCTAATTGTCAAAAAACTAAACGTACGCCTTTTTATGCTACTATTTAAATGCACACTACTCGTATACCCGCCGAACACATTGTTCATTATGTGTTTAATAAAGATTGTTCGATGAAAAAATGTAATACCGTCTGATTCGCCTCCGTCGTCGACTACTAGCCGCTATTGTTGTTACACGCTAGAGTTGACGGACTGAGTCAGTTCATTCTTTTTTTATGTATTAGCGATAAATTACGCGAAATTTATTATTCACATTTCAGTGTTAGCCGAGCGAAAAAAGCTACAATTTGTACAGAAATACGCTCGCTCGGCAGATTCTATCTATAACAAAGACTGATGTGAAATTAACCGTTAGAAACACGAAATGATTAGTGAAGAAAGACAGAGTTGTTTATTTACTTTTCTGAAAAGGATTTTTTTTTTTTTTTTTTTTTTTGATCGCAGTTACAGAATTTTCTCAGCGAACGAAAAACAATAACGGAAGAAATAAGAAAAAAGTTATACGGAGCATAAATTCTTTGGAACTGTAATAGTTCAGAGAAAAGCGAAATCGAAATGCGATAATGCTTGATGGATAGTTTCGCTTCATTGTCCACATCGACGATCTACGGCAATTGCGCTTTTTTAGTCGTAGCAGAATAAAATTATATACGTTCGTTTCGTTTTTCGTTGCGTTTTTTTTGTTTTTCGCTTTATCGACTTTGTCTTTTACTCGTTATCGGTTTACTTTGTCTTTATTAATTTCCTTCTTTTACCTTTTTCCTATTCAAATTCATCCGGTTCTTATTTTTTCGTTATTTCCTCTAATTAATTCGTTTCTAACTCCTTCCTCTGTATTCTCTTTTACTCGTTTGAAATAGTCCTTTTCGGAGCTCCGTTCGATTTTATTGCGTAATCGCGTGTTAAATTGTCTAAATAAACCCTTTCGGCAATCGCTAAATTTAGAGTTAGCTGTATTTTTTCCGGATTCACTTTTGAAACTACTTTTTTCACTTTCGCTTTCGTTTGTTCGTCTCGTCAAATAAACAACTTTATTCAACGAAGCTCTATATTCTCGTTCTTCAGTTTTAATAACAACATAAATTCTGTCTACACAATCATATCACCCCTACTAATGTACATAGTTTATAATATTGTATAATATATGTAGAAATGTTAAAAACTAAAAAGTTTCAAAAGATGTTAAAACGCTTATAAAAATGATTAAATCATATAGAACAATCAGTTATTTGTCGGTCATCGCGTTATAGCTGGTATTAAGCCAATTGAACATGAAATACAAAAACATATAAGCTTGGTCGCAATTAAAAATAATATTAATATAGATCATCCGTTCAATAACGTAATATATAAGACACCATTTTTCGAATAAAACTACTTAAAGTAGTAAAACAAATGAAAAAACTTACGGATAAATTTTTATATCTCAAAAAATATGGAATAATTATAATGGAACAACGTATCAATTTTTCCCAAGTATAATAGATAGATTTAAAAATAATCAATACATACCGAATTTTTTTTTAATGACCAATTTATAACAGGGCACGGTTTATTTAATGTGTACGTTTATATCAAGATTTCTGGTTCTGAAAACGGTGTAATATGTAATTTTAGAGATAATAATAATAATAATAATAATAATAATAATAATAATAATAATAATAATAATAATAGACACTCTGTACTTATGATATAAAACAACTTGTACAAGATTATTTTAATGAATTTAACAAGTTTTGCAATTGAAAAAGTAAAATTCCGAAAACATAATGTACTTTTGTATTAAGTAAATAGTACAAATATTATAGTGTATATATTGTAAAAAACTGTAAAATGGAAATTAATATAATACCAAATACTTATTTGGATGGATTATATTAATTCCCTTATTATAATACATCAATATTTCAGTAAATCAATGTAGCCTATCCGACCGCTTCGGGAATAGGGGAGAAAAAAAAAATGCGAGCAGCTAATTACGGGAATAAATAGGCCTTTGAAATAATTTAACGAAATATCTGAATAAAAATTTTTAAACATTTGCTTAAAATTCGAAATTTCACGATACAAAAAGAACGAAAGTAATTTCGAATTTTATTTGGAAAAACGATTTTTCGACTTTAAGTACGTTAGAATCGTTCGGTAGGTTAATGAAGACTAGTTAAATTTCTCCAGTTCGAACTGATTGTGAGTCGTCTACCACGAAGACCCCTTCAATTTCTCCATAAAGCGAACGAGATAAATCGATTTTTAGATATCGAAATCGAATATAAAATATACCGAATTTCAGATATCGATGTTTGATAAAAATTACACGTACGTATATAGTTTCGAAAGCTCTTTTCACACTCTTAAGAAACCGATTGAATTCTATTACAAATTGCAATAACAACGACATTGACGAAAATTGCTTTATCCTTTAGATCAACAATTTTTGCAATGAATTTTTTATTTTTGCCTAGTAAACATCTTCATTGTTTAATTCCTTAGTTTTACGTTATAATATATGGAAATATACAAAAGAAACCAGAAACAGAATTTATTACAAAAATAATGCCGACTAGTTCTGATTACATAGAAATATAATAACGGTGGAGTCACTTTTGTACATATTTCTGTAATAAATTATAGTAATTAAAATGATACATATTATATACACTTATATGGAAACAGAGAAAGAGAGAGAGAAAGAGAGAGAGGGATTGGGAGAAGCGGAGTTTTTCTTTTTATTCTTTTTGTAGTATTTAACGATCCATTAAGTTTTAGACGTCGCTAAAGAAATCTCGGATAAGTAAATTTCTTGAACCTGGCGCGAGCGCTTAGTCTACCTGTGGAAGTATGCCGCGAAGAAGTTAGACAATAAAAGCGATACAGATCCTAGAGCAAATTCGAATAATGTGTAAAACACGATAAGAGTAAGTCCTACCTAGTCCCGACCTTCACGACGTGACCAGCTAGTTTTAAAGTTTTCAGTGAAAGCTTTGGAAACGGGAAACTTACAAAGTTTTTCCCGATAACCTTTTTATCAGCGAAATCGTCTCCTTTTTTGCATTGCGTAAACATTTATTAACCTAGACGTTCAAAAAGATATATATTTTTGCTGACTTTCGAAAAGCAATTTCCCGCAAAAATATTTTAGATACGAAAAATATAAAAAAAAAAAAAAAACGACATACATGGTAATACCGGGAGCAATATTTGTCCGCTATACAATATGCTCCGGAAGTGCCGAGGAGAACAACTAGTATTTTTAATTGAACAGCTAGATTAATTTTTGCGCATAACGAATAAATCGTATTATTTATATTGAAAATTCTTCGAGTTCTTCATCTCAAACAGTTTGAGAATTAATTTACAAACATAAAATTGTTAAAACTTATATATATATATATATATATATATATCGGTTAGGTAGCCTTTGTTGGGGTAAACCGCGTATAAAAAGAGTTCGGTGACTTATTAGATAATGTGTGTGGAAACTCTCTGCAAGGTGTACTAAAAATATTAACAATAACAGAGATGAAAAACAGGGTCGTCTCTGATGCTGTAAGTAGGTGACGTTGTATGCGTACAACTTTCGATAAGTTAACGACACGTTTATTCCACTTTTTTCCATGATAAAGTATTGGCTCTGGACTTTGTAACTTGTTCAGAGTTTTTTCTTTACTGACTTCTACTATTTGATACTCTAAGAGGGTCGCCCCCCTTACCGTTGACTATTGCTTTGATAATAAAGAGGGAAATCAGAATGGCATAGGAACGAAATAAAAAAAAAAAAAAAAAATCATATTCACGGTAAATAGAAATACATTTCAAATGTAACTTGGAGAGGATGCATTGAGAATTTAACAGCATAACTGTATTATTTCTAACGCGTTTTTTTTAAATCGTTTTATACGAAAAATTTCATTCTCTTTCTCTTCCTTATTCGCGCAGAGAACATCGTTAAAAAAAATTTTTTTTTTTTGTTTCCCTTTTACGATTTCACTCGTTCTAAGCCAACAACGCAAAATGACGAGATTATTTCATTAAAAATAAAGATAAGGGGGGTTTTCTATTTATATTCATCATCTTTATGTACATCAGAAGAATTATTATTATACTTTTATGAGATGAATCCTAACAGATAAAACTAATCTCTTTTCTTTATTTAACTCTTTTCAATAAAAGATTCGATTTTCTTACTTTCTAAACTCTGTTTTACCTTTAACAGCAAAAGTAATGACGCGATTTTATTCCTATGTTAAATCATAAGGATAAATATTTTTAAAACGATTAACAATGCTCCCGCGAAATTACCGTTGTAAAATTGCGATCTTGTATTGTCTTTTAGGATTAATAATAAATAAAAATTAAAATCATTGACAGATTAATGTGTTGATGTGTACTACTGTGAGTGCCATTTTCTACGAGAAAGAATTTTTATAATTACATATTTAAATGCGAAATTGCGCGACAAACTAAAGATATTTCCATTATTATAACTAATTTAACTACCAAAATTTGTTTTTTTTTTGTTTCTTTTTGGCTTAGAAATTAACCATTTGGCCATACTATCAAGCCGAAATTTGTTTCTCGGAATTATCAAACAACTGGGATGCTCCGGTTGAAATGTTAACCAGACATACAGACTTTCTTAATTAATATATTCTTTAATATATTCTCTAATTTCAGTGTAAACAATATACGGTCGCCACAGTCACCGGAAAATTTTAAAATCATCCGATTCCGATTTCGTACCCTTTTTTTTTGAATCGTGTCCTGCATATCAGAATTATTACTTCTCCGATAACCCAACTTTCCATCATTTTTTCCCCCAGACTCTTTAGACTAGACAGCAATTGTACTAGCAATGGTTTAAAGTTTGTTTTGTTTTTTTTTCGCTTTTCAATGTTAAAAGAACTTTTCAATTTTATGTCTAATATTTTTCTCTTTCTGTTTTTTTTTTAATTATTTTATTTAATTTAAATTTAAACATATTTTCCCGGATTAACACGCAATTATCTGGTCAATTTCAGATAAGACAATGCTTGCAGACAGCCGCCTAAATTTAATTCTTCCTTATATTTTTCGAACGTATTTCCCTCTATTCGTCTGTCGTTTGCAATATCCTTCCTTTTATACCCCGCGTTGTGTAAGTCGTAATTTTTCCTCTAGCCGCTTCGCCGTTATTCTTCGTTTTTCTCATTAAAATGAAACTATACAGGCTGTTCTATTTCGAAAAGATTCTCGTAGAACCTCAAAATCAGCCGTTTCAAAACTAATCATTATATGTTGCGGTAGATAAGTTCAACCTTTTTTTTATAAAACACGTTTATTTTTTTATTCTTTTTTGGTCTTTTACAAGCGTCAAAACTGCCGGTAAAAAACAATAATTTATTTTTTCGTACCGCATACGTTCAACGGAATACACAAATCATCACATTTGAGACACTTAATTATTCACTGCATACGATAAATATGAAAAAACTAAACCAGGCTAATATCTTCATTTCCGATACTATTCTTTCTGTAAAGCCAATCGTTTGGCACATTTTGAAAATAATATCACGAAAAAAAAGTAACTTTCTGGACCTTTAAAAAAAAAAGGTCATTCCGTTATACGGTAGACGTTTGCAAGTGGAACAAAATAGCACGACACCAAGTAGTCCGATTCTGATAAAAAATGCACGTCCGCAACAAAATAAGATGGCATGAAATTATGCACCTGGAGCGATTTTCCCCAAAGGCTACCTCTTTCATTTTCAATTTCTCTTGAAACAACTTTAATGATTTTGCTCAACTGTAAACTTTTTCAGAAGCGGAAGTGTGTTTCGATGTACCTCTTTTTTTTTTTATTAAAACGGGGGGAAATAAGTTTTTCGAATTTGACTAACAAAAGTGATATCAATCTTTTATACAATATATTGCTATACATACATATATATATATATATATAAATATGTATGTAGTGGGTACATGTACATACTATATATGATATGATAAATGATCAATATATTTTTACATTTATAAACGCATATGCAATATCATGTCAACGTTTACAAGCTAAACGAACAACTTTTTAATTTTTGTATCGAGTCATTACGTGCTCGGAATTATTTTTTTATTTGTTCTTTTTAAATAAAATGACACGCCGAACAAGAATATATACTCGAAAAAAAAAAAAAAGTTTTTCACATTTTTATGTCTTTTACCTTTTATTCACCAATTTAAATAGTTTTTTAATCGTCTGTTATAATTCTTTAATCGTCTATTGTAATTCTTTAATCGTCTGTTATAATTATTTAATCGTCTATTGTAATTCTTTAATCGTCTGTTATAATTCTTTAATCGTATGTTATAATTCTTTAATCGTCTATTTTAATTCTTTAATCGTCTGATTATCGACAAATAAACAAACGCTGATCTATCGGTTTATATTTCAAATTAATACAAGGGGTGTTCAATAAAGACTCGGACTGTGCTTATAAAATCTTTATTAATTGAAATTTACAACTCCCCAGTCGTATGCATTTGGCCCACTCTTTTTTTTCCAATTTTCGGAAACGTGCTGGAACCCCTCTTCTGACATCCTCTTGAAAAACGTCTGTACAGCTCCTACTGCGTTCTCTCTAGAATTAAATCGACGTCCTTTAAACTCCTTTTTGCCCGGGGGAATAGGCAGAAGTCGCATGGAGTGTGATCCGGTGAATACGGGTGGTGGGGGATAACTTCAATGCCGTAGTCTCGCAAAAATTGAGCGACTGCATGTGAAACATGAGGCCGAGCGTTGTGTCATGGTGCAGCTTCCATCTTCCATTAGTCATGTGAGGTCGTTTTCTTTGAATGTGAGGTCGGATTCATTTTTTCAATACCTCAAGGTAATACGCCGCATTCACCGTCTGACTTTGTGGAACCACATTGGTGTAGATAAATTCGTCTTTATCAAAGAAAGTCATCGCCATCACTTTGGTCATGGACTTGGTTGCTCTCGCTTTTTTCGGTGACGGGCCTCCTTTTTCGACCCATTTGGTTGACTGCTGCTTAGTTTTAGGATCATACATATATATCTAGATTTCGTCAGCAGTAATAACATTCGCGGTTTTTTGAAGCTTAAAACAAAATTGAATGACACAGCTGGGCTCTTAAATGTTCGTCCATGTTTACTGTATAGTCGATTTTCACGTGCATTTTGTTTTTAACAATCGTAACTCGCGAACTATTCATCCAAACTGCCCCCGTAATAGCTTCGTATTAAACCCTCCTTTGCAGCTGTGTCATTGTCAGCTCGATTGCAGTGTTGCCAGCTGGCCTACAGAAGCAGTCCGAGTCTTTATTGAACAACCCCTAGTATTATGTTGCTCTATATATTTTTTTAAGCTTATGCAACCATCATTACCGGCGACTTTTAAAAATTCAGATTTACTACACGGTCTACCTTAAGACATATTTTGCTGACTTCATTCGGGCAAGTTAAAAAATAGACAAAGAATCTTTTTTAGAATTTGTTTCTGATCACATATATGTTGTGTTTTTAGTTGATGATGGGTTATACCCGAAAACGTTTCTAAATAAGCAATCATTTTATTGTTAAATTTGTATTTGTTATAACTTACTATATTCTAAAAAATAGATAGTTTGACACTATACATTTACATATTCAAAAACATGTAATAGAGCTAAAAAGTAAACGATAGTGTAGAAATTGGAAATATGCAAACTGAACACGACTGGTAATTTATTTACGATGTAAGTGCTAAAATACCTATGGTACACTAGATTCAGATTGCTTCCCACAAATAAAAGTGTGTGTGTGTGGAGGAAATACCAACATACATTCATTTTAATTGAATATGTAATGTATACGTGTGCGTACATAGCGGGCAGATAAATAAAAGGCGAAAATGGTATAAAAAGTGAAATATTTTCTCTTATTCGATCAACTGCATATTAATGAGAAATGACCTATTATAATCAAATTTCGGAGCATGTTCCGGTTCCCGTTCTCTTTTAACGCTGCTGATGAATATATAACGGTGACAATGTGTGTTTGAAAAAGAAACATCAGTTTTTCATCGAAAATATCGCGGTAGTATGTATTATAATATATCCTCTACGATACTTGTCTAAATAAACAAATGAAAAAACATCCATTCGTGTTTACTTTTAATTTGCGCATGCAAGGTATATGGAACTGTTGCAAAGACCGAAACGATAAAGCGGCCATGTTACGGATACTGCAAAATAAGGCTTGTGTCAATATATGTTAAAACACATTTAAACCGTAATCAAAAAAAAGAAGAAATAGACTCGACGCAAAAAATGTTTATTTTAAATTAAATTAAATTTTCGGCTGTCAGCTTTGTGATCTTTGAAATGGGTGTATTTAGCAAATAAATTAGGCCAGCTCGTACTATAACACTCCGTAAACATCAGAGCTATTTGTTTCTTTCCTAAAACAACAGTGTTTCTATTTCTATATACATATACGTACATTGATATTATATTAAAAAACCGAACAACTAAAAGAAATTTTTGCCGAAAATCGTGTCTAAATAAGTATAGCACGATAATGAATGCTCACGATTTGCAGAACACTCGACTTCACATGTTGTTTTTATTATTTATTAAATTTAAATTACCCATACATTTATTTTATTTATTTATTAAGTTTACAGTGAAAATATAAGTGAATTAAAATAATCTTCTCGAGCCGCAAATGCGCTCGGTTAGCACGAGTAGCGGAACTATTATTAATCGTACATGGACTATACTAACTGTTTTACATAAATTTTATAGCCCAAGTTTACAAATTATAATTGTGTTCTTAATTATAGTGCATGGTTATACTTTATCAATAAGCGTACATGGGATACACGTATGTGTTGGAAATGTTTAAAACTTAAATGAAAATTGTAATTGATTTTTTGGTTTATGGCAATGATAGTTAACACAATATAGCATAAATGCGTTAATAGTTATAATAAAATCGTGAGGTTTTGCCGGTGTACTTGCAAAAAAAACAACGGGAAATAAAAATAGAATAAGATTAAAATTATAATAAAAGCTTAAACATTTAAACTAAGTTAAATTGCTAATTGATGTAATATTAGCGAACTATTTTAATAATACTTGGCAATATATTATCAGATCTAGTCGATTTTGTCACCTCGATTATGATTCTCGAGATTTGTCACGTCCGAACTGAAGTGTAAACAAATTTTTTAATATTGTCAAGACAAGAATTTGCAAATTATAGAGTTTTGTTGGAATAAAATTTTTCATTTTGTTTGATGATAGTTTTAGTGTATTTTTTTTATTTTTTTTTTATTTTAATAATTTGCGAGTCCCACGAGGTGGGTTCCCAACATAATTATATCATTTATTTGTACAATATAACATCAACTTAACTTAAGTACTACTTTCTGTTACAGTATAAAAAGTATTAACTTATATATTACTATACTATAAAATCCACACTCTCATTATTTATCATTTATATTACAATTATACCATCATCTAAAATAATATTTCCTATTACAATAAACTTATACATGATAACACTTATATATTACAGTTTTAATGGAATGTGTTAGTGTTTAATGATATATATATATATATATATATATATATATATATATATATGTATTGTGATATTTCAGTGTTTATTTAGGCATGACACGTCCATAGTGTTAGAATTATGAATCTTTTTGGAATATAATATATAAACTTGTTATTTTTTGAGAATTATAACGGGAACTTTGTTAAAATAACGCAATGTAACACAGTGCATTTTACTTATTAAGTTTATTTGCAATTTCAATTAGTTGGTTTGATGTAGTTTGTTAGGGATTTATATTTTGTACTTTCTATTTTTGATATTGAAAAATCTGAAACTACTTTTAATATTTCTTTGTGAACTTCGCAGAAAACAACAAAATCCTCTTATATAGCGCAGTGTAATTTTTAAATTTATTCATGATTGAGTGTTGTTGTCAGTAACGTAACTAGCCTTTAATGCGCCCGGTGCGAGCTTCAATAACTGCGCCCTTGAAAAATTTTCTAATCTTATCCGGTTCTGGCAATAAAATGGATTATTAAAAATAAATCTATCATGCAAAAACTATGTTTTTGTGTACTTAATTATGAGTACTTAGTAGCGTTTTGAATAAGCAAGTACTTGTATATATAAATTTCGTTTATGAATTAGGTGAAAAAACGTCTATTCGAAAATATTTGTCAAAAATTAAACAATTATACAATACACAAATGACGCGCCAAATACTGAATATATTATATTATCAGCAACCGTATCATACGCTATAAATAATGAGTATTGTTTGTGTTCCTGATCTGATCATTTCTGCGTCTCTCCTGGGTCTACGCTCTGTGTCTGGGCACCGATGCAATGTATTAAAATTTATCGCTTGTATTTGTAATTTTTGAGTTTGTTTTTCAAAAATTCTCGTAATACATTGAATAATTTCGAACCCCAATATACCTCGCCTGTGTTCTACTGTGAAATTTATGGTAACACGGTAAGTCTGCTTTTTCTCGTTGCGATGCCCTAGTTATTCCGGAACAAAATTGTATATCAGATTTTTCGTGATTTTTTAGTACGTAAAGTAATAAATTCGTCGAGTAAAGATTTTTGAATAGACTGTTGTCACTAGCGGAACGTTTTTCGTACTTAATTTTTTTCACTTAATGATTTTTAAATGAAAATTTAGGCATAATTGTTAATCTTAATTAATTCCTTAATATGAATGAATATTATTTTTACGATTTTTAACCGCTTTTATTGTAAGTATTTAATGAAGTTGTTGGATTCAGTTGTTACCAGTTGTTCCGTATTATCTTCGGAAACTCGTAAAATATACATTATCCTGAAAATTACACCTAACACAATTTTCTAACTTCACAATTCCATATTTATTCAAGTACATTTCAAATATTCCATGTACGGTAATAAATTGTAGATTAAAAATATTTGGACTTAAGGCGTAGTTAAAAATATAAAAATATATGTATATTTGAAAATAAAAAAATAAAAACTTCATATTATGTTCATTAAAATTGACTGATGCAAAATACGTTTTTAGATAAAAATAAATTTAATTAGAGTTTTATTTGAAAGTTTTCTTTAATTAAACAGGCAGAGCTAGTCTTGCCGTTTATAGACACAGCTTAAAGTTACCCGCTTTGCTCGACAACCCTAAAGGGGGTTTCTCTTCTTGCTCGCTTCAATCTAAAATCACACAGCATTGTTACTTGTTACGATGATACCCATTTTAATTATTTGCGGTTATTCGATTAATATAAAAATATTTCGCAATTTCTATATACTACCAAATAAAACCAGTATAAGAAAGAAAAATAAGACACCAAAATATGAGGAAACTTTTACATATATGCATATATGTGTGTGTGTGTATACATGGTACCCCGTGAATAAAGTATTCTTCAGATTTAAATCAATTCTGAAAATCAATGAGCTGCACGAACATTCAAAAAAATTTGAAACAAAATCGAATTCAGTTCATAAACGAAAAATATTTTATTACAATTATCACTACACGCGTATTTGCTTTAATTGTTCTTGTGCGGGTTTGCTCGCGCTGTGTTTCCATTGCAGAGATCGATGAAAAAGATTTGATTTATTAACTTTTATTTGTAATTCTTTCGTTTTATTTTACTTCGCTTTTTTCTTGTCTGGTTCATTTAGTATTATGTAATTTTTTAATTCTGCTGTCGATTTAAATTAATGCCGGATTCATCTGACACGGGGGGTAAACTACCCACCATTGCTAAAGGCGATACTCTAGCCCCATTGCACCGGTTAAAGCGACTAATAAAACGAATAAAACTACTCACCATTGACACATTTTGTCCGTCCTTATCGAATTTATCTACTTCGAAAAATAACAACGTCCTCCCGAAAGAAAAGAATATTAATTAATAAGCCTATCGCCACGAATATTTCTATTATCTTTAATGATACCAAATAGACTAACGCCGTACCACTTTTACGGAATAACTTTGAAGGACACATCGTGGTTTTAGCCCGGAATTTAGAAACTAAAAAGATAGCTCAGCTTCAACAGGTGTCTTTAACTGAAACATATTTTATAAAAAAAATTTGCGGTTCATCTGCAATTACACTCGTTTGCGAAAGACTTCGATTAAGCTGAACTTTTCCTCTACTTATGCAGCTAAGCAGTTCCTGCTTCTTAATAACGTACACAACGAACTTAAAATACAATCATTTATTCTGCAATCGATATTATTTCGTTTTTAGTTCCTGTGATAATTCAGTTAATTTCTCGGTCGAGGAATATGATCACGAGTTTTAAAATGTTTCATTTTCGGAAACGTAAGTATATCGACCGAAGAAAGCTAGGCTCCCCAGCTTTCACCTTTGCTGCTGACATTACTGACATAATTGCTTCCGTCACGAAATTTTTTTAATACCATACAAAAAAAGAAAACGGCAAAACTATTCCAGATGTTCCTCCTCTTCTTAATTCCTCCCCAAAATTCCCGACTCAAAATCACCTAAATCCTTTTAAAAATTATTAAACCATTAATATCGGCTGTAAAAGTCTCCTCTCCGGTTAGTAATTTCTGCTCGTTCGAAAATTCCGTCTGCTGTGATTCCACCTTTCTCGAAGTTAATGAATACACTCGCTTCCGACTGTTAATAGTACTTCTGTTTCTACTCCATATCCCTTCCGACCAAAGACTTTCTACTTTCTTATCTACTCTTAGTAAGTACGGAGTCCATAATTTGGACGATACGAGTAAACTATCTATGCCGAATCTTGTTGTTTGTTAGTCAACATTTTCTTTACTTTTATTTTTCCTTATATCAATATGTCACTATTATTCCTTATGTATTGTCTGTCCTTCGTCTCGGTATTTCTTTTCTGCCTGTATTTTTTTTGGTATAATTCGCTATAATCTACGTCTTTCCTCGGATTCCATTGTTATTCATAAAAACTATCAAGCAAAGTTATATGAATTATATCTGTATACGACTAAGTTGATTCCATAAATGTTTTTACTTTTTCTCTCGGCGCTTTCTCGCTTGTCTCCTTTAATTAGGTCGATTGATAACGCACCCAACGCAACGAATTATTTGACCAAAGGATGTCGCTGTTCCCGATTAAAGCTTATATCGTTTTCCTTATTATTTTACAAAATTAAATTTCTCTCACTCGGTTATATTATTATATTTTCTATACCGCTTTCCGTTGCTATTGCTTGCTACGTTTGACTAGGTTGATTACTACGGCCTAAATTCATTTGCGCGGTGGAAACTTGGATTTAAAAACCCTTGTTAGTTGTACTTTTCCTTCTTTTGTGTGGTCTGTATTCAAGTTCGACCGAGTGGACTGCTACATCATAGTCTTTCCGATTTCTAATTCCTATTCTCGCCGTTTGAACTTTTCATTACTCTCTCCTATTACTCTGCTGGCAGACGCTCGTCTTCGTTTTAATTACTTTTCTTTTTTGTGTTTTACATAATAATCCTTATTTCTCTCTTCATCATGTTTTTCAACTTTAAACATTACTTGTAACTGCCGAATCGTTGCATCAATATAAGTATTTGCGATGCTTTCAGGAACTTGGCTAAAAGATTCCTCTAACAATAAGATTCGTGGTTTTTTATTAATTAGCTCCGATCGCAGCGATGGATATGCTGGACGAGCTATTTTAATCAGTAGTGATATCCTTTTTATAACTCACGACATCTATTCTATTCCGTCTAATCGGTTTAATCCAAACTTTGTACATATCTCAATAAGTAAAAAGCTCCTTAAAACCATTTAACTTCATCACACATTTTTTCTAATTATGATTTACATAACTTGCCTGTTTATATATGTAGGTGCGAGGCGAGTATTTGATTTATTCATATTTCAATAATACTCTTGCCTAACAACTCACCTTTTTTTCTTCGTAAATGTACGTGTTAAAGTCCGAATCAAAAATCGGTAGAACCACTCCATAACTCTATTCTATGAGTTACTCCCAACAGACTACGTGCATTAACATTAGGAAGAAATTTTTGAAATTCATCGCTAAGTGAAAATTTAACTAATTTATTTAAAAATTGAAAAAACTGAATAGACAACAGTTGTTCGGTCGTGTTTATACGTGGTTTTTCAAGACAGTAGGTAAGTCCGCTGGGTCCTTATCGATATTATACTTATGAGTATTATCCTTATCGTCATAGTTGTACTTCTTGTCGACACTGTCGTGCCAACTTAAACGACTACGCACGCCTCTTATCGATCAGTGTAGCCACTTGTGCCGCACATAATATAATCTTACGACGATAGAAATCAAACCGCCTCCAATGCCGTCAAAAACCGTTCAAATCAAGACAAAAAACCTAACCACACCACCAACACTGTCGCAAGTCAAATTAAATGAAACCGCTATGCTGAAACCGACCGCAACAGTTCCGAATGCTAATTAAAACAATTTCGTAAAAGAATCAAGCTACTCAAATATTGTTAAATCAGCAAGATTTGAAAATGTCAAGAGCTTACCAACAGAAGAGCAAGCAATTATCTTCCCGATAATCGATAATACCACAAAAACGAAGAATATTTACTAGAAGTAAATTAGTTCCACCATCCAGAATAACATTTCTATCCCGAATGCCAAACAGTAGGATGTGTTTTTATTTCGATTTGGTTAAAACAGCCGACGAATTCATCATAAATCACGTTAAAATCAAAATCAAAAACAGACCAATAAATAAACCCAGTTAGAGAGTTGCTGACTTCCAATGTTACGCCAGTCATTCCTCACCAAGTTATCGAAAATGTGCTCACGGAACAAATCGGACTGAAAATGTGCTCACCATTAGCATTGGTCAAAGCTGGGCTAGCACAGCCATCATTTCAACACATCTGCAGCTTTCGACGCGCAGTATTATATGCACAAGAAAACGAGCAGCAGTACATTCCAGACTCCATTAGAATAAACTATACAGAAGAAGACTACAGAATATTCTTGACAAGAATGCTCTGCTCTATCTGCAAAAATACCGGACACCCAGCAAAGAATTGTGCAACGCAAATTAAAGGCACAGATTTAGAAACTTCAGTAAATACAGAACTCGATAGAAACTCTACAGAGGTCAGAGAAGAAGCAGAACAACATAATCCGTCAACGATAGGAGAACCCGGAAGTATCGAGTTCGCATTGGACGAAAAAACAAACAGAACGCAACCGAAAAGGCAGGCGTCTTCAACTAATGGAACAGCCTCTGAACCAGTAAATCCACAAATTGAACCTGAAATGTCTTCGCAGTTCGTTATTGACGGTACCGCAGTACAGACAGACAACACCATAAAAACAGAAAACAAAATCAAAGGAAGTAGGAAGAAAAAAACTGAAGTAGAAAAAACTAAGTTACTAAATTAAGTCTAGATAGCGACGAAATAAAATTCATAAAGGAACAACTTAAAACACTAAAATTATCTGATCCCAATATTTTTCCCAATAACCACTACTGACTTTGTAAAGCTGATACAATACTTTAAAACCAAAAAGGATAAAAACTTTTTTTTTGGGGGGGGGGCTCACCCTCAATATAGGCATTAACCCATTCCAAAATAATAAATTAATCTATTTAAGTTAGAATCGAATATGGTTAGATACTGCGGACAGGAAAGAGGCAATTATTGGAATAACCGAAGGATGAGGAAATGTTAGTAAAAAGGAAGCACTCTAGGGGGGCGGAATATTAATTCTAAGTAGATTTGTGTATAAGATATATCGTTCATGATATAAGAAGGAGCACTCGAGAAAAACATGGTTAGCATCACAGTAAAAGTTGTCGTTTGGCGAGTGAAGCGGGCAAAAGGAGGTAGGTGATAGAGAAAAACGGTAACGGGAGGAAGGTAGTAGGCTATGTCCGAAGCGCAACCTGCACATAGAGACTATTATGGATCAGCGGAGCGACGGAAACGAAGAGAACCATGATTTTTGGGGGAGGGCAGGTTGGATAGTCGAATAGGATGAGTTGCGGTCGGAGGAGGAAGAGGCATAAGTGTCTGCCCAAAGCCTGAAATGGAGCTCTTTGGAGACGGAGATGATGTTATCTGCCGGAAAAGTGTTAATAACATTGCCGTTTTGTGCAGCATTGCGAGCCAATAGATCAACATCCTCATTACCTTGTATGCCGGAGTGTCCGGGGATCCATAGAAAATCAACCTATATGGAGTTGGCTCTGGATAGACTAGCAATGATTGCGCGGATGTGGAGAATAGTTGATTCAAAGGATGGAATAGGGTGTGCGGAGCAGATGGATTCTAGAACACTTCTGGCGTCAGAGATTAATAGAAGATTATTGATTTCGGACGTGAAGGAAATATAAAGTAGAGCACGGAGAATTGCATAGGATTCGACATAAAAGATGAGGATAAAATTAGATATATTAAATCGTACACTCCTCACATCACAGAGGAATTATCTGTATGGTAGAAGAAATAAATCCCCACATAAACAGCGACGCAAAAAGATCGCTAACCTGGCTTCTAAAAAAAATTAATAGCCGTTGCTGAACTACAAAACCAATCTATTTCTGATACAGACTACAATCCAGACTACAACCGAGACAATGAAAAAATAGACACGTAAACATAATTAGAAACTCTGGCTGAGATGCCGTAAGGTACAGCGGAGTAAATTAATATAATTAAGATACATTAATATGTAGTAATATTTACTTTTTCATTGTTTTCACTCCAATTTCCATACTGTATCGCGGACGCAAAAGACCGCTGTAGTCGAGTGTCACTAAATAAAAATATATATAATAATAATAATAATAATAATAATAATAATAATAATAATAATATTTAAAACTTCAATTACTGGTTTCAGTTACTGAGAGTATTAGAATGAAATTGGTATATTGTACAAATCCTCCAAACATAGCTTTTAAACTGAATTATATTTTTAATAGAATAACGTGGAATATAAACTCGAGAGAGAGAGAGAGAGAGAGAGAGTTTGGCACGCCTTTTTCGATATAAAAAACAATAAATGCTTTCAGTAATTAGTTTAGTAAAATAATCCGGTCTGATGCCAATATCAGAATTAACTATTAATCGGTCGATTGAGATTAACATTATATTGAGATATATTTTATGAAGCCATCATCTCGCTCCACACTTATTACGATTTTAAAACGCGTTTTTATATTATTAATAAGCGTAAAAAAATTAATATACGATCAGAGATAAATATATATATTTACACGTAATATTTCTTGCAATAATTAAATCCGAAACAACAGATAGTCGAGTTAGAAAAAGAACATAGGTTCGCGGAGAGCTAAACCTTGCAAATTATCTCGAGTGAATGATGAATGGCTCAGGCCATCTTTGTTGCAAGCATGCTATTAAACGACACAGAAAAATTCGAAAACATGCGAGAAGCTCGTGTACATGACAAGTACGTGGTGGTATCTTTTTTTTTTCTTTTTCTTTTTTTTTTTTTTTATATTTATTCTGCAACCACGATGTGCCAATATAGTCGTGATATATGCAATATTCTTAGCAATAATTAGGGACCATTTTTATTTCTAAACAACATGGCTGATTTTAAGAATTTCATTACAGATTTAAAATTCGACTTATTAATACCAGACACTCGCCATTAACTTTCCTACCATGAATATTATATTTTTTACGAACATCAATTAAGTAGGTGCGCACTGAAACAAGGCATGGAAGACCAAATCCGCTACATTCATGTCGCAAAATACACAACTGTCATCGCTGACAATGTTAAGTCTTTTCTTATAGAGGCAAAAATTACCAAGACCGGAAAAAGCCTGACTGGTGAAGTAGTTTATGTCCAAATTTTTTAAACCAAGCCTTACTTTGTATCAGGAAAAAACAGGTACGTTTGCCTACGTGGTGGCATCTATAAAATGTAGAGAGTGTATAGAATAGAGAATTTTAAACTTTTAGCTAATTATTAATAAACTTTTTCACGTAATAATAATTTGTTATTATTTACTTAGTAATCCTTCATTTGTTATTTTATCAATGAACAATTTTATTTCATAATAAGTGTTTGATAACGAGGAAATAAATTCTTTTTAAATACAGTGCATTTTTATATAAGGTGTTGTTATAATGAAAGATAAAGTTGTTATTGTTAAAAAAAACTAAAAAACAAAAATATCTAATAGCGTAAATCGTTTTTGAAAAAAAAAAAAAAAAAAAGGTTAAATTGTGGCAATCTGAAAGGATTTTCAAAAATTTTGAGAGGAACATGAGAAATTTTTAAAAAATGTCCGCCGGTATGTACCCAAGTGTGCATTCACCAGTAAAAATTTATGTATGTGTAGGTGGCTTATATGCAGCGCAAATAACGAAAGAGCTAATATTTCGATCACGGTGATACGAATATTCGGAATATATTTTTACAGCGATGCATTGAGCGTGTACTAAACGGGCTAATCGCAATAAGACACGCTTAATATTACCATTTACAATTAATGCTACCGAGCCCCCCCACCCGCATTTTGCGGGTTATATCTTCTCTATAAAATTTAAAATATGGAAATTTTAAATTGCTCGAACAGTCTCTAATTTGGTCTCGCCGGCAAGGCGGTTTACCAAAAATATGGCGAGCGGCTAAAAGCTTTTCCTCTAACAAACGGAATTTAAATCGTGTGATGTAGCACATTTAGTAAAGTTAAAAAACATCGTTGGAAATACTCAGAATTCGCTGTATTTATAATAAGCAGCTCATCGGTTCAATTATATGTTTCTTACAATGCATACATTGAAAGATGAAATAAATCGTTAGTACTTTTTTCATGCGAAGGAATCATTTATTTCGTTGTCAGATAAATTCATGTTGAACATATCAAGTAAAAGCATTATCCATTACTGTATTACCGATTGAAAAAAGAAAACGAACTAAATTAACTTTTCATTTCCCCGTGTATTTTTAGTTTAGTTCGTTTTTCAAATAAATTCATACAGTTTATCATATTTGTCAACGATTGAACTGCCCGAAAGCTATACATCGTTAATGCAAATACCCGTTTAAAATTGTAATTCTTACTTATAATTTCTGCAACTTGATCAATCGCACCAAAAAAAAAAAAATAAAACAAAACAAAAAAAAAGCTCTTTTGATGCATAAAATTAATTTAAAATAAGTTTTATTACACTTCTAAGTTTACTTGCATTAATATTTTTGAACTTATTTAAAATCACGTCACGTTGATAACGTTGTGCCTATTTTCGATTCACTGCTGGACGTAGGCACATTCCCTGGTGCGGTAAGTTGGCCTAATCTGCCACGTTGGCCAGCCAAATTGGTAGATGATTTTTATACCTGCTGCCGGCCGGGTAATTTTCGCGGCAATTTGTATATTCAAAACACGATTTTACGCGCAAAACTACACGTGAAACTGATATTATGATTGTTTGATTTATCGATATACAAATGCAGCCCCATGTGTGTCTGCCTACTACTCCATAGGTCAACTAGCGCGGATATTGCGGTATATCTAACGTAGTGAAAAATAATTCGTAAACACACGTGTTACGTTCGACGTTAGAAAGACTAACTTTTCTAACTACCTCCTACGCATAAAGTATTCGAGAAAAATTAGCCAGATTGGATTGGCAAACTGTTATAGAGTAGGACTGCACTTCCTGCAAATGATACACACGTAATAAGTACGGGCTAATGCAATTGGCGCACTTAATCTTGCAAGAGTTAATAAAAAAGGCCAGGATAATGCCGGTAAATGGTATGTGAAATAAATGTTCACAATGTTGGCACGTCATTGCGTTGACTCTTTCCTAAATATTTCTCCCACTCGACTAAGCAGTGATTTAAATATTTTCTATTAAAAGTATCATTAGCAACGCGAAGGAAAATTACATAACAAAAACTGGAAAAGGAATTCGCTCTATTCTGGTGTTTTTTTTTTTTTTGTAAACTACGTTATATCTAAAAATTCGCAATAAGACTTCAATATTTTTTGTTCTAATGAATGTAGAAGGAAGTCCTTTTAAAACCGGTTTAAGGGGCTCTCGTTCTTTTGCTAAATGCGTATAAAGACGGGATGATATTATTAGTTTTAATGGTAGAGATACCTCTACATCGCAAATGTGTACCACCAAAATAAACGTAAATTAAAGTTTTATTATTAATTTTAAACTTCGAATTGACTGGCGTTTTTAAATTACCAATATTAAATGTTTGAGATTTATTAAAGTGTCGGATTGTGCGAGTTATCACAACTTCATCTACCTGCTGCTGTCGACCGTACCACCGATCAGATGCTAATATTACTCGACTCTTATCAGGCATCAGCTTGTTTATTCCACGTTTCAGAGCTGTAGTAAAACTTTTTTTTTTTTTTTTTTTTTAATGGCCTGGCGGCTAAGTAGCTTACCATTTGGCCACTTCCATATCAAAATAAGTCTAAATTATTCCACTTCTCTTCTCTTCTCCTCTTCTTTTTCTCTCTTTTTTTTTTCTCTTTTTCTTTTCTTTTCTCTTCTTTTTTTCCTTTTTTCTCTTTTTTTTATATGAATAAAGAAAAACGTATTGGAAAAATGAGCAAATGAAAATCTAATGACAAGGACAATTCACCAGCTATCTATCCGGACCAACTGAGCAAGATAAATATATTTTTTTCGAATTTCCGGACAACGATGGCCGTAAATGAATTAACATTACCCACAGCCTGTCTGCCTGGAATCATTTGGACAATAACCTGACTGTTCTAGTCAGTACCCGGGAACTTGAAATTCCAGACTCAACTGAACAGCCATAATATTTTGCTCGTTAGATTTAGATGGTACAAATTGCACCATATCTTCGTGGTCGGCGATGATCATATCTTCTGGTTGAATTCAATCAATATAGGACGCACTTGACAGAACTATTATTAACGGAAGACTATAAATACCTGTGAATAGTAAGGATAAGCAAACTCCGGGAGCGAAGGAAAAAAAAATAAATAAAAAAATAAACTAGTCCTCCATACAAATAAGTTAAATAACAATCTTGTTTAAAAAATAAACTTAAAAATCAAAAATTGAGCCTTCTCTCCGCATCCTAGCAAATGATGCAGGGAATACGGTGGATACCTACCGAGGGATATCAATTTATTAAAAAAAGTACGTCTACTGTCTTCAAATTTCTCGCAATTAAACAAAAGATGATTTATGTCCTCCAAAAAGTTAACAGACGAATGGTTATTGCATTGTCCCTGGTTATCAGCATGCATAAAATTATGTGACACACGAGAATGCCCCATACGCAATCTACACAATATAGTAACATATCTGCGGAGGAGATGAGGAGGCATTGAAATTGACAAGTGGAGATACCATGGGTGTGTCGGAATTAAAGGTTGGACGATAATAAAGTATGAACCCTTCCTGGCCAATCGCCAATGCTTATTCCAGGACGTATAATGATTGCGGTTAATTACAGAATTTAAATCACCAGCTGGAATAAAAGGAAATTCAATGCCCATTGAAGGCGCATCCTTGGCGGCCCTAAGTTCTATCCCCGCATGACTTGGAAAGCAACAAAACTCCACAACACCGCCCTGTAAAATGATGATCGAACATTTCTCCCTTACTTAAATCCGAATCATACTGATATTCATCCAACTGCATATAATGTATTTGTTACCAGCGTCATACGCAGGGCCCGCCTTAACCATCTAGGTGCCCCGGGCGAGTCATTAATTTGGCGCTCTTTATTATTTTATATTATAATTTCAAAAAAAAAATATTTTGAATTTGGTACCATACTTTTTATTGTCTCCGATAAGACTGGCAAAATCTAGGTTTTCTGAAACTTGATTTTCAATGGACGACAAGGCCAAACTGGTTAATCTTGTTTGAGATATCGTGGAACGCAAGTACGTTTTTATCAATTTTAGTTTGTGAAAACTGCGTTTGCCACTTACAACGGTCACCGGTATTGTTAACAGAATATGCAACGTTATCCAGGTGTTGGGATATAATTCTTGAAAGCTGTGCTTTTAGAATTTTAACGAAGCGGATGATGATAGTGAGGAGAAAAAAAAAAACAAAGAATATCTTTTCAGTAGAAACTGATTCAGCAATGATCGCGAAATAATCAGTGAAACACTACACTCACCAGACGCCAATTTACGCAAAAAATAAATAAATAAATAAAATGTTCTAGTTTATGAATTTTCTTTACTGGTTAAAAAATACTTTACGTATATAACAGGTTTTAACGCAAAAAAAACAAAAAAACAACACATTTAACAATGGATCACAATCGCCTCCTGCACTAGTCAATGAGGGATGTAACAAACGACAAAATGACAGATCGTCTTAGATGTGCTGGATATTCGAACTCACTCCTACAAGATAAGTTCGTAAAAGTCCTAATCCTCTACAAATCCATCATTCGTTTCAAACTGAACTACTGCTCCTTTTTATGTGGCAATGCCTCAAACTATCTCCTTCGCAAACTTGATAGGATCCAAAACTCCTGTCTTCGGCTCTACATTGGGACCCTAAAATCTTCTCGCATCCCTGCTATTTTGTCCGAACTTAATACTAAACCCCTGTTTATCCGCAGATCTCTACTTGGCTACCGTTTTCTGATTAAACGCCTCCCGATCTCTTCATCTAAACTTATTTCTTCCTATCTGTATATCAATGCTTCGTTCCTTACAAAATCCCGATTCTTGCGCACATAGCTGCTCAGGTCTCTAAGTTTTTTCCCACAATTAGCTTCCTTACTTTTCCTTTGATTTTAGTAGAATATGCCTCCCCATCTCATTCTCCTCTCTTCCTCTTCGCGTTAACTCCATTCTCCAGAGTACAGTGGTCAGTGAATATCTCCACATCTTAAATTCTTCATTTCCCCGTCATGTACAAATCTTCACCGAAGGTTCCATAAATGATAATGGGGCGGGCAGTGATATTACGGCCGCCTCGCTTAATCACTCGGAATCCTTCAAACTTCCTTCCTTTTGTTCAATTTTTTTGTGCCGAAGCAATCTCCATTCTCCGTGCTGTCTCCTTTATTTCCTCTTCAAGAGGGATCTGCAAAATTTCTCATTGTTTCTGATTCCGAACCTGTGCTGCATGCTATTCCTTCTTCCCACTCGTCTAATGATATTACTCTTTCTGTTCGTGCCTCTATTTCCTACTTGCGCTTAGCACGTTCTATCCTTATTGAATTTGTATGGGTTCCTGGTCACTCTGGCATTGAAAGCAACGAAGCAGCTGACTTCCTAGTTCGCTCGGTGTCTCTCAATGGTCCACTCTCCCATTTTCCTGCCTCGGACATTCTTTTTCTCTCCACAAGTCTCCACGCCAGACTATGGGTTGACATCTACCCTTCTCTTTTCGCTAATCCTTCTACCTCTTCCTACAGCCTATTCCCAACTCACAGCCCTGGTTTCAATTTCTTCCCCTTTCTCGGCGCTCGGCTATTATTTCCTTAATCAGACTAAGACTTGGTCATTCTCTCCTTCCCTCTTCTCGTTTTTATTTTTCTCTTTCACCTTCTTCCTTTTGTCCTCTCCACTCTACTGATCCTCCCTTTATATGCGACCCCAACCATATCCTCTTTGAATGTCCTGCTTTTTTTTCCCGAGTACTCTCATCTATACGCCGAACTCTTGGCGTTGGATCTTCCTACCCCTTTCAATGCTTCCTTTATATCCTTTCCTCCCCATCTCTAGCCGTTATTCCCCTCCTACTCTCCTTTAGACTCTGTATCTCCGATCGCCTCAGAATCTGAGCAGGTGATCTAAAAGCTCATGCAGTTAAGTCAGTGCTGGCACCGAACCCATTTAAAAAAAAAAAAAAAATGCACAAACTTTAATTTTTCTTTAAACTCGTGTAGATGGGGCATCAAATTAAGTGGTTAAGCAAGCGCCACGCGCCCGGCACCCCCTAAACGCTATACGATCCGGTCTCATTGCAATCGCGCAATAAAAAACGAATAACTTTCTGTTGCATAGCCTTATATCATTCATAGCATCAAATCGTTATATGCATACATACATAAATACCGCGGTACGCATAATTAAATAAATGGCGCATTGCTCTAACTTCCTATCCGATCTTGTGATTCTGATCCACTCACCGATTTGTACTTCCGGAATCATTACTTCGAGTTGCGGAATTCTTTTCGACGTAGATTCTACTTCTGTTTCTGAAAATGAATTCTACAACGCGATTAGTGTTTATATGATTTATAGTAAATCTGAAAATCCTACATTAAACTTATTCAGATTTCTTCCACCATTCAAGTTATTACCAAAACACGTCCACTATGAAGCAGCCAGAATCGGAACAGCTCGAAATATACCTGGAACGTTTTCAGATAATCTTGATAAGGATATGTTAAACTTAAATGACCTACGAGTTCG
Organism: Icerya purchasi; assembly: GCA_039619475.1. Classification (NCBI taxonomy): domain Eukaryota; kingdom Metazoa; phylum Arthropoda; class Insecta; order Hemiptera; family Monophlebidae; genus Icerya; species Icerya purchasi. The sequence continues at coordinate 73,964,793 of CM077115.1, read as the reverse complement.
GTAACTTCTTTCTTTTTCAGCTTAAAAAGTGCCGAGCATGAACTTCTTCCAACCGAATAATTCCTTATTACCGATCGGAACACATCGCTCATCATCTCCTTGATGTCGCATTTCTCCACTCCATCCGTAACAATTAATTAATTACATATTTAATATCAAGTATTATTATTACCCATTTCATTTGTTTATTATTATTAGTGTTCCACATATGTTTTTAAACTTTTTCCAGTACAGATGATCAAAAATAATTAAGCTCACTTATCCGACCAGCCAAACTGCTGACTAAACTCTTGTACATTCTATTTATTTTAATCGATTCTTCGTAATGTTTCTCGGTTAAATAATTAATTTTCGCAAAAAAAAAAAAAAATATATAATAAATGTTCACTTAAATTTCTCAAATTATTGAAATGTTTAACAGGAGCAGAAGGATAATTGATAAAATTCTACTCCAATGAAGTTGAAAATTATTTTGAAAAGTATATCGCTAGTGGTAAATTAAAAGAGGCAACCGGTACTAAAAGTAAATTAGACACAAACGGCTGAACCAATTTTTGACTGTAAAATATCGTGCTGGCGTGAGCTCTAAAGAGCAGCGAAAAATAAAAAAACCGTACAAGAAAAGTAGGCTTTTCATGCAAAAGCAAAATATCGCGAAATAAGCTTTTTCTTTATCTCGGAAAAAACAAAACGAATAGAAATGAGACTGATATTCTAAAAGCGACCAGCAATAATAGGATTTTCGAGCTTCGAGCTGCGCTTGCGAAAAAAGCAAAAAAACCAACGTAAATGGCGCATCTTCGATCGAATAATCCCTCCCTACCGCATTATCTAGACTGCCTGTAAGAAAATCCACTTACTTTATATCCCCGATCAGATCGAATAATTTACGTGTCCGCTTTTCCTTAAAGAAGTAAATTGTTAAAAAAGAATCGTCCTATCTTAAATTTTTCAGGTATATCGTCAAAATTTAGTATTACAGTTATTAGACGAAAATAATATTAGAGGCAGGGGCAGATCGTTTCTAATCCTTAGTCTTTCTACCTCTCTGTTATGCCTTTCTTTCCTTATCATGCTACCATGGACTTTCATCATTTGCGTCGTCGTTCCTCCATTTCCTCCATTTGTGGTCTTCGCTTGGCTACAGTTTGCTGCCTTTTCCTTCTCTTCGATTTACTTTTTAATAACTTCTCCTTTATCACTAAATCCACCCTTACAATGTCAATTTAATATGGCGACTGCATTTTTTTCAAATGGTCCACCTATTTACAGCTCTAATCGTGTCGCTCGCTACCTCCTATTTCTGTTACTTTTTACGCTTCTTTCATCGTCTATAGTTTCTGTTGTTGCCTCCGTCTTTTCCTCATACTGAATTGTATACAGCTGCATTAATGTACTCGGTGGATAAATCCAGAAAAAATGTCTTCGGATATTTGATAGAGAATTTCAATCCATTCGATGATATTGTAATACATATGAAATAATATTTGGAAGTTCACTGGGATCTAACAATTGCATCGTAATTGGTTGTGCAATGAAATTATGATTTTTCGTATAGAGTACTTGTTTCAAAAAATTTCACTGCGGCGCGTTCGAAATATCAAAAATTTTTATCAATTGTGATGAATATGTAGGGCACACTAACCACTTTTATTTAATTATACATTGGAAAAAAATTTTATAATGGAATAAATATAAATGGTAAGATCAAACTAAGGTTTGCCGACGATATATAATCATACTTTCACATTCATGGAGGAGTTAAGAGATATGTAGAGTTGGATGAGAAAGGGTCAAAAGTGGAATTGTCTAAGGATACCGAAAAAAAAAAAAATAAATAAATAAAAAAAAAATGAAACAAACAAACAAAAAACAAGATATAAATAATAAATAAAAATCAAAATAAAATATGGATAAATACAAATCAGACAGATCTAGTGATTGAGGCGACGTATTTAAGACAAGAACTATCGTTTGAAAGTTAAATTGAAGGAAATAAATATAACGATTACCAAAAATTTGGAATAATGGCTGGCCGTTGAAAAGTATTTTTAAAGACCCCCCCATTCGAAAATTACCTTAAAAGTCACATTTTTAACATGTGCATAAAACACTAGTTTTAACTTACAGATGTACATATATAAAACTCGGACATTAAAAACAATATATATTAATAAGTTTAGACAGCGCACAACGCATTGGAAAAATCAATGCTCAATATTACGAAAAAAAAAGAAAAAAAAAACAATTCAAATTAAAAATAATAAAACATCTTTTACAGAATAACATCGACGTAATAAGTTACGTCAGAAAGAGGAAATTTAATAAATAGGCCGTTAACATAATAAGATTAAAAGACGGCCCCACCACTGGACCACTACAGGGCTACTGTTTGTAAACTCTCCCATTGCAGTCGGAAAATAGGTCATCGATAAGTTGAATTAAATAAATTTTTAAACCACAAACAATTTCTCGAATTATACCCTCCATAATGTCTTGAACGTCATGTTTGTAGAGGATGAAATCAAAAAAACAAACATATAAACATGTCGCCGGACTTTACCAATTTTCTGGATAATTCCGGTGAAATATGCAGAATGTGGCAAAATTTTAGACCTTGTCCAGCCATTGTAAAGTTCAGAGGGAGTACTATTGAGTACTACCCCTCCACAAAACATTCTTTATCACATTAAATTAATCGCTAAATGACAACTCAAGTTGGTCAGTTGTGATGAAATAATAATAAAAAAAAAAACAATCGAAAAGAGATAACATAAGACAAAACAGAATGGGAACCGGTAAAGGAAACTTTTCGTCTTTACCGGCCGAGATAATTGCATTTATAACATTTTTGTACCTTTATTGAAAGGTATTTCCTTGACTGATGGATATATGAATATATATATATATATGTGTGTGTGTGTGTATGTATGTATGTATTGTTATATATATATATATATATATATATATAAAGAGAGAGAGAGAGAGAGAGAGAGAGAGAGAGAGAGAGAAAGGGAGAGAAATAGATCGAGTTTTTGAAATAAGTTATTCGTTGTAATAATTGCTTCGAATAAATTTTTGATATTATAATATTTGAAAGTAGAGCAAGTGGTTCAACTAATAATATATATTACGGAGGTTCATTTTAACTGATCATTTTTTCTCTTAATTCTGTAAGGAAATTCGTTGAATCTTTATTTTAAAAATCCTCTCTTAATTCCAGTTGTGTCTAAAAACGTTTTAAAAAATTTGTCGGAAATCTTCAAAAATTTGCAAAATGTTGCACAAAAAAAAAAACAGTTCCACCAAGCATGATGTTTCATGCGCTGAGGATTGCATAAATAGCGATATTTTCACCAATATATCACATGCCCGGAAAAAAAATAAATTTTTTAAAAATTTTAAGCTTCAGAAGCTCGATTATAGTTTTCCTATAAAACGGTCCTGAAACGTTTTAATTTCTCCGGCTTTTTTATTCACTTACGTGAACATTGTTGTTTTTTTTTTGCTGCTTTTGGTTCAAAAGGGAGGATTTGAATGGTTTTTTAATTATTTTTTTTTTGATTTCACGGAACTGCGTTTAAATATTTAATATTTGGACTGTTAAAGAGTTATCTAGATGTTAGTTATGAATTTTTGTAAGGGTGATTTTTGATGTCGTTTTAAATTCCACATTATATATTCTTGACGGTTTTTTTTTTTTCTTTCGCCTAATTCAATTCATTATCTCGATTGTCATAGATAAAATTTTAATTGTAATTTATGATACAGATTTCAAAATCAACATTCGTCAGCTTAGACATATTTTGGTATTTTTGTCGTTTCAGAATAATCTTACTAGCATTATTCCATTCATTATATCTGGAGGTAATCCTAAAACCGATTTTCTTTTTCAAGCAATTTCCTTTTTTTTTTGTTTTTTTTTTTCTTCCGAGTCTAAAAAAATTTCAGTTTAATAAAAATATTTTAAATATCGCATTTTTTACGATCACACGAACAAAAATAAAAACTCGACGAATGCGTGCCATAATCATTCTACGCTAACATTGTTTCTTGCTGTACTAGCAAAGAGGTATTAACAAAACTGTTTAATTCAGTATCGGCTATATATTTTAGAAGAGGAACCGCTGAAGAAATCGATTTTTATGGGAACTTCACTACCGGTTATATACATATGTATAAGTAAAATGAAGTTAACATTTAAATTAATCTGAATGTAACTCATGATTTTCGATAGGAAGTTTAAAATTCCCTGAGTAAACTATTTCAAAAATAGGGCTTATTAATTAAAGGGCACGAAATGAACAGCTGACTGGACCATTGTAGGTGTACGAAATTTAACATGAATTGATGAAGCGATATATGGGCAAAATGGTTAATCAGAAAGCATCGATGACGGAAGCAGCGGAATAAAGTGAATTTGGCGAAATGGTGTAATTATTAAAGCGCTGGTATTAAGAAGAAGAAGAAGAAGAAGAAGAAGAAGAAGAAGTTATTCTGACAGATGTTGTTTCAAGTACGAATTTAGACATTTAAAGTTGTTCCATTCTAATTCGAAGTTTCTATTGTGAATAATCATTATGCACGTTTTCTTCTCTGTCCGCCATCGTAAAAACACGCATTCAGTCAAGTTAACCGCTAGTCCCTTTCTAATGTTTTACCCCTAAATTAAACACGTCACAACAGCCCCGACAATTTAACGATTTTAACCCCGACATCGTTTTCCATAACGTTCGTTCGTTGCCTACAGAACATCTTCCCTTTCAGAAATTACCAAACCAACACAACTTCTGCCCCATAATTAGCCATTGCTTTACCTCTTACGATTAAATTACTTCGCCAATACACACATACATCTATACCGTATATATATATATATATATATATATATGTATATAATGTATATATGTATATATGTACATGTATGTACATGTATGTACGTTGGAGCGAAAGTCTCTATTAAAGCAGCGTGTTCAACTAGTATAATTTCACAGCTATGTTTTGCGACACTTTAGCTCTATTTCTACATTTCTCGGTGCGAAATGGTAACAATAAATATGATAGCGTTATTCACCTAATTTAGTGTAGCGAGTAATTAGCTGTTAAATTTATTCCGCTCTAGAACCCATCGAGAAATTTCTCATCTTAGACTAGTAAAATCGTGAGCGGAAAAAAACACTTGCAGTATCCTCATCATCATTATCCCCATCGTATGTGTAAAACCGTATGAGGATCCAAGCTGAATTTCACCTTCTTAAAAGCTACGACAACTTTCTTCTGTGCTTTTTCTCTTATTCCCTCACTTTTTTCAGCCGTTCGGTAAGTCCTCATGGACAAGTTCCATTCGTAATTTTTCTGTTTTGATTCACAATTGTTAGCAAAAACGAACAGCCCGTACGATCCTAAAAACATTCTTTAAACATTTAAAATCAGACACGCAACGAGTTGACAAATAATAATCGAACATCATTCGGACAGATAGGTAAATAGAGAAATTTTTCCGCAATTATACAACTCGTTTAACGATCGAGTGCAATTAATCGGCGCATATTCTGATCAATGACATCACTCCCGTTACATTTGTTTGCGGCGCAAATGCTAGAATATCGAGACGTCACTTGTGTTACATTTTTCGGTGGCGAAATTCTGATCGATAACGTCACTCCCGTTACATTTGTTCGTGGCGCAAATTCTAGAATATCGAGCGGTCACTTGTGTTGCATTTTTCGGTGGCGAAATTCTGATCGATAACGTCACTCCCGTTATATTTGTTCGTGACGAAAATTCTAGAATATGGATGACGTCACTTGTGTTACATTTTTCGGTGGCGAAATTCTGATCAATGACATCACTCCCGTTACATTTGTTCGTGACGAAAATTCTAGAATATGGATTACGTCACTTGTGTTACATTTTTCGGTGGCGAAATTCTGATCGATAACGTCAATCCCATTACATTTGTTCGTGACGAAAATTCTAGAATGACCCCCCGTAACATAAAACATATTCATGTCAAAAAAAAAAAAAAAAAAAAAACAACAAAAAAACATCCATGGATGTTTTTAATTAATCAAGTCGAACGGTATTAACTAGATTTTAGGTCTTTAAAAAATAGCTGCGCGTATCTCTTTACACAAGAGAGACTAGTCGAAACAACTAACCGCACCAAAAACAGCGACAAGGAGGGAGAGCCAGTGAAAAACGTTTCGAGACTGCAGCAATTTGCCTCATTAGGATGCCAATTAGAATCTAGCTGTAATGATGGACAAAACGCGCTGTGTTTCCGAGAATTAAAAAGTCTGCCGCTAAACACGCGCGATCGAATGACAATCGCAACACTGTTTAGCGAAATAATTGGAAAAATGCGAAAAAAAGATAATGAAATCCCTCGAAAAAAATGCAAAATAGCGGCGACGGACGAATCAGAAATAGGGAATAGGGGAGGAAGCGACGTCATCGTATTTAGGGTAATATTACGTGCGTAATAATCCATCATAGAAATGTTTTGATGCGGCACGCATCAGATGTGGCGAACGCATAGCCGACGCATCATCCTAGGAGGACGAAACGGAATGCGGATAAATAAATTTAATATAAAAATTAGCAGCGTGGCGGCGCTGTTAGCGAGAACGACAGCTTCGTTTTGTTTGTCAGTGCGCGTCCAAGAAATAATGACATTTTGCGTTATGCGATTTTTTGTCAACGAAAAATACCAGTTCGCCGCGGGGGTGTATCGCTATCAGGGTGACAGGCAACACAATTTTACGTCCATTTGAGGACGACAGTAATTGAATTCGAGCATAGTTTTTTCTTCGTTTCGCTGCCGTGGTCCGAGTGCGACAGATGCGTTCGACCCGAGGGGCTTCGGTTGGGGGGTGGCAATTTAGGAAATTACATACATCGAGATATATATAGAAAAGGACGGTATAGATAAATCGAGGGGCGACAGGGAAGGAGGACTATTATGTTCTGGGGACAATAATATCAGAGGACAAACGAAATACCGCGCCAGAAATGGACCAACAAGCCCATCTGCTAATATAAATTTCAAGGTACCCCAGATGCACATGGAACGCCGCTCTGATACCCCGTTCGTTTCCACCTATGTTATCTTTTGCACATTTTCATCAATTTACTTCCCGCGTAATTTCCAAACTCGTTATTATCATTATTATTATTATTATTAATAATAATAATAATAATAATTTTTTTTATTTTCTATATTATTATTATTATTGTTAGATTTTCTTTGTTTTTTTTTTTCTTCTTCTTTCTCCAATGCACGAAAACAATAAAAACGAACCGTTTATGGTTTAGTACGAACCTAATGACTTTTCGAGGAAATAAATTTTTGTTTCGATAGTTTTTAGCTGCCCCGAGCAGTAGAGCGGGCAGTTTTTACCTTTTCTGCCATTTTCTGTATTTTTCCCCCCATATTTTTTCATAATTTTTCCCGGGAAATTTTTCTGCGCGTAACGTTTACGTTTTTTATAAAAATGTTGAATAAACAAAAAAAAAAAAACGTTAATTTTCATTAAAAACTCAACGGGAAATTTATTTACTGCCGCAGACAGTACGAGTGTGAATTAATGCGAATGATATTTACAGACTTTGAGAAGAACCATCGGCAAGCGAGAATTATACTCTTTGTTAAGTGCACAGTATAAAACCATACTCCACGTATTCATATACATCGCTTGCAGTGATCGAAGTGACGAATTTACTGAACTCTTAAATTTGATCGCAAAGTGCATAGTAAGAAAGCACTTTTGCAATAAGTCGGATAATCACCGAATCAGAGGAATTTTATTGTTGTCGCCCTGCGATGGTTAAAAGTCTGCGTTATCCATTGTCAAGATATGCGACAAAAATTCGCGGGATTGAAAATTGAGGAGAAAGAGGACAAACACTTTTTCCCCTTTTTTTTTTTTTTTTTTTTTTTTTTTTGTATTTATAAAATCAATCCCTCGGATCTCATTATGGGATCCCAGATAATACTGTAGTTTCAATTCTGTTCAGTTGATCGTTCTTCGAAAAATAACGTTTTTTTTTTTTTTCCACAATTTACAATAAATCCCGAATTCATTAGACTTCTCCTCGATATTTCCATTTCTTCGGTACAACTCTACATTGTATAATACATCCGTTGAAAATTGTCATTACGAAACCACTTACTGAAAACCCGATCACAACGCAAGTTTTACATTTTATATCTATAATTTCGATTTCATTTAGTCTGGCTGTTTTTTCGTTTTGCCTTTTTTTTTTTTTTTGAAATTAACGATATATCTCTTCTTATTCTGTAATTTATTTCATAAAATTCCCATTTAATACTCTTATGAAATAGGCTTTGTATGAGCGATTGCCTCTCAAAACAAGAAGCATTAGTCAAACCGTTTTAATTATCTTCTTTCCTTTTTCTTAATAAATGTGACACATCACTTTCGATACACAAATTTCCATCGTATATATTAGCGCCGTCTCAGGGTAAGAATAACATTTACATACAATTTTACAGTGTTTTCAACCATGCGAAAAAGGCAACAACGAACATTAAAGAAACGATCTAGGGTATTTTTCGACAGCAGTAAGGATTAGTAAAGGCAATTTTCACCTGGGGTATAAATCAAAGAGGCGGCTTTTTCGGCTTGCGAAAACAAACGTATCTGTAGCACGCGCTGATCAGCTTGTCAAATAGAGAAGTAGGGTTGCATTTCGTCTTCGATAATCTGCTCGCTTTTGTGTTGTGTTGACCGGGCTTTGTCAGTATTTCATCGATATCACAGAAAAGTCGTACTGATACAAAAACACGAGTGCAAATAGACGACCGGAGTAGGTGACTGAGTACTTTTTCATTATGACAGGCACACAGCGCTTTATACGGTGTACATTTCAATCGAATTGGCAGGTTTGCTTATGAAACTGAATGTTTTTTAGTCGTATATACATATATTAAACGCATGCACTGTATTCGCCGTAAAAGCTTTTTTCTAAGCAGATTGAAATAGATGAACTGACTTGTTGCAAGTAATGAAATGGAAGAAGATCTTTTAGCTTAGCTGCATCTTTCCGCCTTCATTTCACTCAACTTCCTAGTTTTAGCCTGAAATTTCTATTCCAGGTTCCGGTTAAGTAACTGCATATCCCGCTCTCTTTTCAAACATTCTTTAAAATGCTCATCACCGGTTTCGTAATTAATCGTCTCATTCGCTTTAACCGTACTTCATCACCTTACTTGCGCTTTCACTTTTTCTTAAGATTCTTTCCGTATTGTTCTAATAATGGAGCAATCTACTATTACTTTAACCGGGCATTTTTTGAAAGCCTTTCTACAATCTGCCATCTTTTGGGCTAGGAATTCTTATTGCATTTTTCTTTCTTTTTTTTTTTTACTTTTCATTTCTTCCATTTTTCTTGTTTACATTCATGTTGTCAATTTCTACCGAGTCAGCTCCCAATTGACTACTCGTCCGTATTATTAACACATCGCTCCTACAAAACAAAAAAAAAGAAAAAAAGAAAACGAAAACAGAGACGATTATATAATATATAAGAAGCTCTTAAAAATCGTCGATATTTTCGGTGTCTTTCAGGCGTATGCTCCTAATTTCACAATACGAATTGAATCTAGGCAGCTTTTGTTTTATGTTGAAAGTGTCTCGGCTCTATAGCAGGAAGCGATAAATGGAAAAAGAAATTAACAAAAAGTGGAACAAAAAAACGCGATGGTTCGCTTTTTTTATTATTTTTCATGTAGACTTCTATATATTTGGATTTTTTACCGTTGCGACAGTTTTAATATATACATGGTCCATATTTCGTTGCGCAAATCCAAGTTTGCGGGATATTTTTATTATTATTATTATTATCATTTTTTTTTTTTTTTTGAAAGCGTACACAATACAAGAGTGCAGGGAAATTAATCATGTTCGAAAAGCTACTGGGTTCTAAAAAAAGAAAAATAAGTTGATAATTGAAAGTACGGCCACCGATGACTGAAAATAGTGATGCTCTGTTAAATAACGGGAACAGATTTTCTACGCAGGATACAAAAAAAGGAGTAGCAATTACGGCAAACTGTTTCAAATTGTTAATTCCAGTTTACAAATTCTATTCCATGTACATTTTCTGCTCTGGGTTCTGTTCCGGTAACACTTTCCCCGTTTCAGGTACCTTTCAGTGCCAGATCTGAGTTTCCGATGCTACTTTCATTTAGTCGAAATTTACACTAGATTAGGATTGTGGAGCGACTGCTGGATTCTCATCATTACAGTTTACGAAAAAGCAACAAAAATATCATGTCTCAACGTTGACAACAACAAAATAGGAGGAGGTATTCAATTTGGCTGTATTTTTATTTTTTTTTTATTTACTTTTTCCTCTTTATGTGTATTACTAAAGAACTTTTTTTTAGCTGAACCGATTTTGATTATTCTTCTTTTATTTGAAAGATAGTGTTTCTCATATGGTCACATTTAAATTTGATCAAGATGTGACCGGTATTTTTTGAGTTATCGTTAATAGTAATGCGGGAGATTGAAGCTTTTTGGATGCTTTTCATTCATGATTAGTTTCAATATCAAGTTAGATTTATTGACTTAAAATACTCTATAAATTTGCCAAATTACCATGGAAATACGTAGCTTTTGATGTTTTCACCGTAGAAAAATATCTGTTCTTATTAAAATGTTTTAATTTAATTGAATAAAAATGATGCACTAAAAAGTAAAAAATAAATACCGATACTTGAAGATTTATTATAAAAATTTAAAAATGCATTAAAAAGTATAATTACTCCCGTTTAGAAAATATGTGTCAGAATAATATAACACTTAAGTGCTGATATCGTAATTCTTATACAATAATTAATACCTTAATCAGAGTCGGCATCAAATTCATATTAAAATAATAATTATTAAAAAGCCGCATTAAATGTTCATTAAATTGTTCCTAGATATTGTAACATGAATTTGATGCCGACTCTGATTAAGGTATTAATTATTGTATAAGAATTACGATATCAGCACTTAACTGTTATATTATTCTGACACATATTTTCTAAACGGGAGTAATTATTTGTTACTTTTTAGTGCATTTTTAAATTTTGTTACACTTTTCTTTCTCTTTTTTTTTTTTTTTTCGTATACTCCTTTTCCTTATAATGAAATGAATAATATTAAGAATTGCTAATTGAAAAATTTAAACATCACGAACGTTATCAAAAAAATGATATAACTTTTATGCGATGCTATATTTTTTTTTTTTTTTTTTTTTGCTAATCATCTTCAACCTCTTGTTCCAAAGATATATATATTATATTACGCTAAGTTTTTACGGGTCGTAGCTAATCATATTATTTAAAAATAAAACTATTAGCCTTTTACTCTAAAAGAAAACATGATCAACAAAGTTTGATTTCTGTTACTTGAAAAATGTACCTTTTTTATAGGTTAAACCGTTCGTATCTGACCGGAACAGATTGTAATAGAACAGGCTGGAATAATAGGTATTTAATTAACACGGTAAAAAAAGGTAGCAGGTGCATAAAAAGAACGGGAACAGAACTAAAAGTGTCCCGGTAGTGTCTATTCTAAAAACTTTAACCGTTAAGTTTTCATTCATAGATTCATAAAAGACACCGCATGGCGCCAGAGAACTAACCGTGGTACAACTCTTTCACGTGTGTAAAACGTTTTTTACTTTCTGTTTAAAAAATTTCCGTCCATCTTTCTACGTTTAGAATGTGTTTACGGCATCGCTAATTATTGTTTTAAAACATAATCAGGACGCCCACGATACTCGTGTCTCGTAAATTTTAATCATATCAGGAATCAGCGGAAATACTATTATTTCCGGGTAATCGGGACCATTAATTTTCATCAATGAATTTTACGTCTCCTCCTCCTCCTCCTCCTCCTCCTGCTCCAACGCACCCTCCACCGGTATAGAAGAAAATTTGTTTCTCAGATTTTCGTTAATTTGTATTAAAACATAATTTGACCGATCCAGTGCACTCAGCCGCCTGAATGCGGTCTAAGGGAATAAAAAAGTTTCCAATTTCTATACGTAGTTATTATAAATTGTAATTTAATTAAATCTGCACACGCGTGAAATGAAAAATGTGACAGCTTCTAATACATATATATATATATATATATATATATATATATATATATATATGTTATAAATATATCTGAATTAAAATGCGATATGTAAAGTTCTTTCTTTTCGATCATCGCACGCCATTCTGCATTTCGTTATCTGCAATTTCGGTCGTAATTTTGTAAATTAAATTTTGTTTTTTTCACAACATTGACGTAAAAATAAAGGATAAAAAAAATAATAGAATTAAGTTTTACTGTATTTTTGAAAATCTCGCCTAATGAATAAGTTTATTCTACAACTAGTAATCATAATAAGTCATCATGCTTAATTTCAACCCTACTGGCCGCGTTCTACCATTAATAAAAGTTGTCATCGTCAAGAACTAGGCCGAGTATATATACCATATCAAAGCCATTCTCACCAATGAAGATCGTTTTTTGCTTTACTTGGAAAAATTTCGAAGGGACGCCCCCGCAGGCTAACGAAACCAGCTAATTATAGAAACTGCAAAAAAGTAAACAAGATTAATTTTGTTTTTTTTTATTTCTTCAGAATCCTCTAAAATTCTTCAACCATCTATTTTTAATAAAACGAGAAAATAAAATTACATATTTTTAGCGAATATGACAATAAAAACAGTGTACAGATGATACAGCTTTATAATGATACCTCGATGTATTTAAAAAATTACACTCTTCATTTTACTCCCACAGTAGGCGAGGCAAAAAATGTATAACTGTTTTCGGAAACGCGGTCTTCGAAGAAAAAATTTAAAATAGCGTCCAGATGAAGCTAATTATTTTTAATGCGGTAATTACATATTGTAAAAACTTGAAGTTAAATACAGGTAAAAAATTAATTATACTGTTGTACTGAACGAAAAAGTGTAATCCGGAGAGGTGTAAATCGCAGAAACGTGGAATTTAATCTTTAATGTAAAATGTCCATGCACGTATACATTAATTTGACCGGGCTTTGCTTGGATTTATTCCGAACGAGCAGATAAATCAAACTGAATCTTCTCACATGAACATTTCAAATAGGTAATAGTACGAAAGTTACGATAGCGTATCTGCAATTTTTCAATTTGAAAACTACATTTTGGTTTGCGTGAGATATTTCATATCGCGTCGTGTGAATATCGCGAATAAATTCTATCTACATCGAAGGGATTCTGGACTTGATGAAAACAAATTTACTCCCGTGAACATGAAGTGTTTGCTTCGAAACGCGTCGGGGATTTAAAAATTTTATATATAATTGTTTAATTAAATGTTGAAGTTTATTTTTATCATAATTATAATGTTAACAATGTGTATTAACAACAAATACAGTGAAATATTCGAGGTTCAAATTCATATTTTAACAACTTCTCCGTTCAACGTTTTTCAAAAATTCAATTAACTTCTATTTCCCCAACCACATTTTCGATCATCATTGTCTCAGAGGAAACAATGATGATCATGTGATTGGCATAGATTAATGATTTAATTAATATATATATATATGTATATATATACATATATATATTTATTTATTTTTTATTTATAATTTTTTTTAAATATATATATATATATATATATTATCAAATTTTTTATCTTCATTATAAAATTTTATTAAAAATTTCTAAAACTCATGTGGCGATTATTTGTCTCGCTACATCGAAAGAAAAGAATCGGCTTCGGTATTCTCTTCAGATCCATTAGTAGAACACTTTAAGTGCATTATGAAAAGTTTAACAATCCCCAACGTCCTATCAAATATATTTGTGAACACCTGTATTTGAAGCATAAATAAGAATATGTTTCATCACAAAACAAACACGCACGATGTCTTTATCAGTTACCGTGGCGGTGTGAATAAGCGTTTTGCTTATCCTTCAACAAACGCTAACGATGATCGCTTAAGCATTGTCGCCTACTTTGTGTACACATCTTGTGAAATAATTTTCTCAACAATGAAATCTCGATCAATCGATTATCCCCAGTTCATACATGTTAATTGCGTGTTTTACTTGTATTATAAGATGTGCTATTCTTACACACTGATTAAGAAACCTGCCCAAAATTTTCGGTTATTGTAAATAGCTAAAAGTAATGAAATCGATGAGTTGTGGCACAAATTGTGATACACTGGGAAATCGCTGCGCAAGACATGAAACCGCAACTCTTCTGAACTATACTGATTCAAAGGATCTGATTTACATAGTTAGGCTGAACGTTGCTTGGATTTACTTCATTCTTGCGAATCGATTCCAATTTTTACCGGTTACATAATATGAGAGTTTGCATTACCGTATAATTTCGAAATCGCGCCATGTAAATATCGTGAGCGAATTCGTTTCATCGATCGCGAAATTTCAATATTACCCACGATAAAAATAAGTAAATTGTTAAATTCACTTTTCATCGCAGGTTTGATCGTTAAAACACCGGTTGCCACTATTATTTCATGCACTGATCGATTTCTAGACCGTAACAGTACCCGAAGTTTACCGAAATCGTTAGAGCATTAAGAACTAACTGCGCATACATAAACATCGATCATTTAATATTATGCAATCGTGCTTCGCCTTCGCTCCGATCTGAACTTGCAGATCACACAGTTAATAGATTATTAAGTTTCACAAGCAATGAAACACATTCAGCGATAATGCGCACGCGTCACGAAAGCTCGTCGTACAATAATGCATCACGGCGTCGAAATCGTTCCACCTGAACCGCATTAAACACATCACTCCCAGAAACACGAAAACCCACAAACGGCGTACATTAAGCAAAGATGATGTTGCCCAGGCATTACGGAATGCTTCGAATTCTCCCCGGAAATGACGCGTAGAGATCGCTACGTCTATAAGCTAAAAGAAATTATTTTGCGCGATGTATATAAATATTTTTGTTACATCTACAATTGTGTTTATTGTTTGTTTATTTGTTTCGTTCTCACTTTTTTTCCTCCCTCCGGAAACGAACGTTTTAATTCTTATTAGCTTCGTACTAGCTTTCACGGATTTTAAAAGGAAATTCTGGTCTTTTTGTTTCGTTAGAGGTACAAGTGCACTCGAGTTATACGTGCCTAGTATTCAATATTGTACTATTTTATAATTACAATATTTTAACGAAGGCGAAAAATTAAATTACAAAAATCCAGACATTTTGCAGAGACTTTGTAAGTTTCAGCGCGGAAATATTTTTACAAACCCGAATGGGCCATCCAAATATACAAAATACAGCGCTGTTACAGACTAGTAGATAACAAGCATCCGGAAAGTGTGGCTACTGAATGTAACCGGCTGCAACGATAAAATACCGCATACTTCGATCATCACACATGCAGTCTTGTATGTTTAATATGCAGCATGGAAAACATCACACCCAAAGAGAAAAAAAATCACTTCTTCGAAAAAAAGTAAAACGTGTAAGTAAAGTCGTGCTTCACCGTACACTTAGGCGAAAACAAATTGTTTAAACGTAGAATCGGTAATTGAGAGAATCACTTTTATCCGCCGAGTACAATTTCATTTTGCACAAGTAAAACAGAAAGATTAAGTCAAGTCAGTTTTTACTGAAAATAAACATTATTCTACCGAGGATGTGTGTTTGCGTGTACATCTAACCAACAAAGCACGTAATTTTGAGGTGTTTGTAAGATGACACCTGAAAATACCGAGCGTGGAAACACGAATGTGCTATATAATTACAGCTGTGTCGTTCTAAACTGAACTTCGATAAACGATTTCGAAATAACTTCAGATCGACGCTTAAATCCCCTCAGAGAAGTCATCTTGAAATTCCCCTTCAAAACTATACTTAATTGAACGGGAGAAATTTTCAAAATCTCTGAAATAATTTCTATAATAAGGTAAACTAACGTTGAAAAGATTATTACACTAGTGTAGCCATTTTAACACAAGCTCAATGTCAAGCATGATGTTTCATGCGTTCAGGATTCCGCATAAAGGTAACCCCGTAACATTTATATTCACATAATACTGTAAATCCAAAAAAAAAAAAAAACACGAAATCTGCTTTTTCACGCCGTAAAGAGGGAGATGTCATTTTTCGCGCCTTTTTTTTCTTTTGAACTTTTCGCCAACACCTTGAAAGTTTCGTTAAACAAAATGAAACACAGAGTTTCCTTTAGCCCCTACAAATAATATGATCTTTTTTCATCGATATATCACATGGACGGGAAAAAAGAAATATTTTTTTCAAAACTTTCGAAGCCTAAATATAAACTTGTAAGCTCGACTATAATTTTCCTATAAAACGGTCCTTTATGCATATATGTATGTGTTTGAGAAAGGTTTTGGTTACTCCAACTTTCTTACTTACTCGGCGGGTCACATTACATGAACAACTTTTTTTGCTTTTTTTTCTTTTTTCGTTGTTTTTGGCCCGAAAGGGAAGATTTAACTAATTATTTGAGTACAATTTTTTTTTGATTTCACGAAAGAGTTTTTACGTTTTAATATTTCGAATATCACCTTTGATGAGTTATGAATTCTTTAAAGGCCATTTTTCAGATCGTTTTAAACTCTATATAATATATTTTCTCGATCTCATAGTTATAGATACGAGTTTTAACTGTAATTTATGATCCGGATTTCGAAATTAATAAGTCAAACCGTTCGTGAGCTATTGCATATTTTAATTGCATATTTTAATTGCATATTTTAATTGAATATTTTTGTCGTTTCTGAGAACCATCTTACTAGGATTATATTCCGTTTATTGTACGCGTACGGAATCCTAAAAATCGAAGTCTGCGAAATAAACAACTTATTGAAGAAACAGGTAAAAGTGTGTTCGCGTATTTATCGATTTTTTTATATCTATTTTTTGGACTCGAAAAAATCTTGTATAATTTTCAAAATTTAAGCGTACTTTTTGGTACGAGAAATTTTTAAACGACTTTTGACTGTAAGTGATGGTGTTAACAAAAAAAAAAAAACAAAAAGGGAAAAAGAAAAATCTTTTTGCACTTCCATTCGAGGTCCGTCGGGACTATACACTAACGAAAGAAGGGTTAAGTCGTTGCTGAGAAAACAAACTTATCGTGTCAAACAACAGACCTGGATAACTTCGCAGTCGAATTTTAACTCGAACTTTTTATTTTATCCTACATTGCGCGCGTCATACCGCCAACACGTCATCCGCGTTGCCTGTGGAAATATGAAGAAAATGTGTGTGTGTCTGAACTGATTTACCGATATGGGAGCATAATTCAATAACGACGTTAACAGAACATTACGCAGAGACAACTGGTATCGCATTTCGTTGCAAAAACAATGCCGCACAACGGAATTTCATTAAATCCTCCTTTAAGCAGAGCTATTTTCCCATATTTTTTTCATCATCGCCCTCGTCCTCGACGACCGTCTAGAAAATATTATGAAATTTTCCTTCTGACTCGTGCGCGCTTAGCTCTATCGACAGTTCAGCGGTGCGCGGATGCCAACGAACTAGTTCACAGATTTATAATAACAGCTGTTACAGATATTATTACCGCTGCACTATAAACGGCTAAAAATAAACTCGACGTTCTTTCTTCTCCGGGTACGCGATAAAAAGTTTAAAAGTTGCCGACATATATAAAAGTTGTACTTTTTCATCGTACTAGCTAAAACGCGGGAAAATAATATTTTGCAAATCGCTGAAAAATATACTCCGCAGACAAATGCGAACTATTACTTTCGATGTCTAGATTGTTTCAGCAAAATTCGCATGTGTTCCGCCGATTGGATAGTTGTCGCCGAACGGTAGTTTATATTTTTATTTATTATTTAACCTTCTTTGAAAGATGATAGCTAAAGAAGAAGCGTCGTAATGGGGGCATCTTATTTCACATAGCAGTACGTAGAGTTGAATGTTTCGGGAGAGAATTTTAGAAGAAGAAAAAAAAATAAAATAGCGAACGAACTAGAAGAAAACTGTGCCCGGATTTGTTGCGAACATTAATTATCAAGACAAGCTACTAAATACATATAGAGAGAGATGCAAAATGATTTCGAAAATGTCCGCGATTTTCAGCTAGATAAAAGTGTTTAGTTCGGTGATTGACGGAAACTTTTTCGGCATATTTATATTTTAAATTATGTTTACACTATTCCATTTGGGCAACTAGTTTAATTTGAGTTTTAATTATTTTTCAAAAATTATCGTTATGTTCGCGATTTTTTTTTTTTTCTTTTTTTTTTTAATGATCAAATCAAAACGAGTGTGCGTTACGTAACGTTACTAAATTACGTTCTGCATGTTTCTCGCACGTTGAACAAAACCTGCCGTCATCTTGAGTGTGTTTTACTTCGAAAAGCTCTGTCTAAAGTTAAATCTTGAACCTGTGGAAAACCATTTTAAACGGCGAGGATAGATTGTGGTTCAGAGCAAAAAGTTTCACTCTAGACTTTGACATCTTCCTCCTTTACGAATAAAATCGTTCTTTCCATCTTTCTATTCAAGCTAATCTTAATCTTCTTCCTCGTTCTACCGTTACTTCTGTTATCCGCCTAAGGTTTAATCGTACATCATTCTTCTCGGCTCTTGTCTTTCCCCTTCCGTGCCCCCACACCCCCACATTAATGTTCTCTTCATCGTGATGAAGCAATTGTCTGCGACCCTCATCACGTTTTCTTCGAATGCTCTTCTCTCTCGGCTGAAAGTTCTCTTTATTTACATTTGTTCGAGGCTTCCCGCTTCTTACTGCGTCCTTTTTATATCTTGTGTTCTTTCCCTCTCAGTCGGTTGTTCTTACCATTGGTTCCTTATTAAAATAAAATTAATTCGCTCTTTTTTTTTGTTTTATCGGTTCCGGATGACACCAACAACATCAGTAAAATTCGATAACTCAGAAACAGCTTAACATTTATAAACTTTAAAAACGCTCTTTAGGACAACGTATAAATTTCGAACATCGGCATATATGGGGGGGGCGGGGACAATGCTCTTTCGAAATAAATAGCGTGTACACTCATACATGCAAGAACAGTAAGGCATGTCACACTAAATAGCCAATATAGATATCAATCCCACCATTCAACGTCGACAGTTTAGACTACACAATATATATCTTTTCGCAAATTTTCGTAAAACTTTTTTTTTAAACCAACCAGCAGGTCAACCGTGTTCTGAAGCGGAATACTGAAACGATAACATTAAGGAGCCTTATAAAATTGATTTCATCGGCGGTCTCAAATATATAAAGAGAGAAATTCATTTTAAAATGTACATTCATATTTTTTTTCTTTTAAATAAAAATATAAGACTTTATTAAACAATATGAAAAATCTTTATTTAACAGAAATTATTTTTAAAATTAAAAATTAAAATGTGCCGACATGTTTCGGAGTCACTTACTCCATATTCATGGCGTATAAGAACTTCAGAAAAAAATCTGTACCAGTGTAATTATTTGGTATGGAAACTAATAAATAGCGAAATTTATTTGAAAATTATTACACGCCGTTTAAAATTACGAATTTTTAAGAGTTAAAGCAGTTCCCTCTTTTACAGGGTCATTGAAATTTTTTTATATTTGTACGGATAAAAGTTCGGCGCGTTTTGTGTTTTTTTTATTACCATTTTCCTCTTCGATTTTTAAAAAAATCTGTTGCGCGAATGACTTCCAACTTCGTTTTTATTCTACTTTTTATGTTCGTTTTAACTAATAATGGGAGCTGTATCCGAAAACGCTAATACAGATAACTATATATAAATATATATATATATGTATATATATATATATATATATACATTTCGGTATTGTTTGCTGTATGGATCCAATAAACATTTATTTTTAGCGTTTAATTTTCTCTTTGTTTTTGTTATTTCGATATGGATACTCCATAGATTTAGAAGATTTACGTTTGTCCCGATTTATATTTAGCGCAGACGAAAAAACATTCTGATTTACAATTCGGAAACTTAAAGGGACACGCAACAGCGATTCAGAAGCATTTAAGGGACTTCAATTGATTATAGAAGAAACAAATGCAATCCCCCTGATGGTGTACACTCATTTCACATTACGTTGATCAAGATTTCTTCAAAGTACCAAAACTGCGCCCAAACTATTCCTCGATGATATCGAAAGTTAGTAATTTCCTTAAAACTTCAGTGAAACGTACCAAAATTTTTGAAAGATGCACTAACCGGGTCCGCAGAATTTTCAAATATGAAAATTTTTTTGTAATTTTTTTTCCGACAACAAGAAAAGTCTCAACATCTTCTGCTGAAATTTTTTTTTCAATTCTTTAGATGTCAACTACTCACTTAAAGTCGATACTAACGACAAATTATATTCTAGGGTTTTCTAGAAGATAATAATTTTCATAATTTTCTAATTTGTACATATATATCTATATATATATATATATATATGTATATTAATATGTGGGGGGCGTTGAATAAGTAACATTACACGACTTATTTCACGCCGGCTATTTGGTGAAACTGTGTGAAATTTACATAGGAGGCAGAGGAGAAAAATACGAACAGAACGCCGTTTTTCGCTTTCTGATCTGATCAGTATAACTTCTGTAGGCACGGGTGAAACATGTCGCGGTGAACGTTTCCAAGCCGATGAGTTACGAGACACGCGTGGTCACCAAACTTCTGACAGCCGAAGGGGAGTTGTAGGCGCAAAAATTAATCGCAGACTGTACATAACATACGATGGAAATAGCATTATGACGCGTAAGTGTGTCTCAGAGTCGAAGGAAGCAAGTAAAGCGTGAACAATGAAAGGTCAACCAGGTCCGCCAAAAGCCAAAACTGAATGCTCTGCCGGAAGGTTCTCGCAACCATCTTCTGCAACCAGCACGAACTGCTACTGTTGCAATACAAAGAAGGATGCGATAACGGAGTACACTTACCGTGACACTCATGTAGCATTTCATCGAACGATTAATCGGAAGAGACATAGCTGCAGTTTGGAGACCAGTTGCACGATAATGCGTGGCTGCACACGTCTGTTCTCTTTCGCACGTGAATTATCAAAATTGGGACGAATTTTCACATCCAACCTACTCGTCCGATGTGACGGACCCTTTGGATTTTCACGTTTCCCTCATTTGGAATGCGTGGGAAACGTCTCGTAACAGACGACTATATCACAGGGGCAGTAACGAAATTTTCGCTAAATGCACCGCCCAATTTTACCATGACCGGGTATCGATAAACTCGTGATCCCCCGATACGATGAATGCCCTAATGTTTTCGGAAAGTATGTCAAAAAATAAACAGCATTTATTCTAGTTTCTTTGATATTTTTTTCATAATTTTTGGATGCCCGAAAGGTTATTTTCGAAGCCACGTCACGTTATTTATTGAATGCCCCACGTATATATATATATATATATATATATATATATATATATATATATATGTGTGTGTGTGTGTGTGTGTGTGTGTGTGCGTGCGTGTGTGCGTGTATGTGTTTGGATGTATTTATCGCCATGCCCGATTTCATTTTTTCCAACTAAGTTTTACCTGATTCTTTAATGTTTCGACGTTTCGAATCGATAGCCTGATTTATACCATTTCGGTAAAATTTTAATACCCAGCTTACTTTTATTTCTTATGGTTGGCCCTAATCTAAAATTTGTCCGTCACGAAAAAAAAAGGAACAAAGTTTTACGATTTTCACTCGTGATCCTAATATCAGTCACTAGGAAACAGTAATAAACATTTTGATTCAATTCGTGATCATCAACAGTTCGCGTTCATGACCAAAACGAAATACGTAGTCGCTCTTTTGCAAAAATCCACGTATGCACTTTTATACAAACGAACCATAGCTGTACTACGAGTATGTTTTACTTCGTTATCGCTTATCTGTTACGGTACTTAGTGAAAATGCAATCCGATTTTATAACATCGTCGCTTCTTCCGAAAAATAAATTCTTGTTTTGATTTTTTTTTTTTGGTTTTCAGCCGAATTCTAAATATCAAAAAACGGCAACTTATCACTTAGCTGCGTTACCACTACATACCGCCTGAATGTTCATTAAAACGATTTTCAGTATGTCAACGAGCACAGGAGATTACAGATAAGACGAATGGTCAAAAATAAGAATTTTCATAGGGGAGGATTTGTTTGGTAAAAAACTGATACAAAAAGGTTCCTGAAAAGTATCGGAAACAGCGAAATCACCGTTATAGGCTCTGGTGTGGCATACTAGCTTCTCGATGACAAGGGAGAACGTGAAAAAAATTGCACGAACGTTTAGCCATCCAAGTACAGTTTACGTAAGCGAGGTGGATTATAGGACCCCAGTCGTTCCGCTGCATAATCAATTTTACAGTATTTTGCTCTGAATTGTTCAATATCACCGAAATAAAAAAGCTGTGTTATCATTAACCAGCGTTCGGCTATTCACGATAACGTGATTACCAGAGATCCTTTAGAAAAGTACATCGCTAAATCAGAAGTGAAGCGCGCAATAATCACGGTTCTCTTCTTTTAGCTAACAAGAATGTGTACGGGTAGGAGTGCACAAAATTGCATCGGTATATTAAAGTTGTAGAATATTTAAAAGACCCCGCGGGTATGTGATACAAGCGGGGGGAAATTATTGAACCGCTTCAGAAGATACGACGCGCTGACTTGCTGCGGAAGCCATTTTCAAAATAAACCCCTATCAACCACTATTAGTGCTGGTACTTCTGACAAGGTTTTACCCACAAATTTTAAAATTAATTTCCAAAATAAAAAATAAATTTCAAAACTGATAAATATATTTCTTTAACGTGTTGTAAAGGGCTTTGAACATGAATCAAGCAAAATATTATATAGCAAAACGTGCGAGTAAACAAGTTCCGGGGCTCAGAGTGCCCGTAAACGTGTGGCCATTATTTTAATATTGACCAATGTTCCACTCGAAAGCCGTCTAAAAACAAGGTCCCACAATTTTTAGTATTCCGCACACACGTATTTGATAAATACGAACACATTTTTACCTGTTTTTTCAATAAATTGTTTATTTCGCAGACTTCGATTTTTAAGATCCCACCGTACGCATATAATGAACGGAATATAATTCTCTAGTAAGATGGTTCTCAGAAACGACGAAAATATTTAATTAAAATATACAATAGCTCACGCGAATGGTTTGACTTATTAATTTCGAAATCCGGATCATAAATTACAGTTAAAACTCGTATCTATAACAATCTGATTGCATTAGGCGGGGAAGAAACCCGTCAAGAATATATAATATAGAGTTTAAAACGACCTCAAAAATCACATTTCAAAAAAATACACAACTCCATCGCCGGATTTTAAAAGTGAAATATTAAATATTAAAACGCGGAAGCTTTTTCGTGAAATAAAAAAGTTACGGTTAAAAAATTATTTAAACCCCACCTTTTGAGACAAAAACAGCAAAACAAAAAAAGGGATGTTCACGTAATTAACAGTTTGTGCGAAAAAGTAGAGAAAATCAAAACGTACCTCAAACATATACACAAAAGAACCGCTTTATAGGAAAACTATAGCTGAACTTGTAACTGTTAATATGTAAGCCCTCATCGGGGCGCCGAAAGCTCGAAAGTTTCGGAAAAAATTCCTTTTTTCCCTGTCCATGTGATATATATATATATATATATGTATATATCGTTGGAAAGATCGCTATTTGTCGGATAAAGGAAACTCCGAAGTTGCCGATAAAAGCGCAAAAAATAACCCCCTCCCCTTAAGCGCCACCAGTATTATAGTTGAAAATTTTAAGAAATGTTAATGATATGCGCATCCCTCGTTGATTTTTCCAGTTCAGAACATATGGGTTTCCAACTTTAAAATTAGTTCCTCCGGTCGCCGTAAACTGAAAATTTTTTGAAAAAAATTTTTTTTTTTTCTTTTTCGGAAATGTGTTATATCGTTGGAACGATTACTTTTTTTCGGCAGCGAAATCGCATTTCGTTTCCTTAACGAAACTTTCGAAGTTGATGAAAAATTCAAAAATACGCGATAACTAGAGTGTAGCTCGGCTTGCGGCGCGCGGGAATTTTAGATAACAATTTTGAACAAGGTTAAAAATTCGCGCTTCCCTGTATATTTCTCTAGTTTCCCAATATTAAAATTAGGTCCCCCTCAGGGTGTAGAAAGCTCGAAAATTTTCGAAAAAAGTACTTTTTTTTCCTAGCTATACGGTGTAATATCAGTGGAAAGATCGCTATTTGTCAAAAACAAAATAATCGTGTTTCATTTCTTTAACGAAACTTTCAAAATTAGCGAGAACTTCCAAAAAGCATGAAAAATGACGTGTTCTTTACCCCTTTTGAGCCCTCAAAAAAAACAGATTTCTTTGTTTCGAATTCAGTACTGTATAAATATAGAGTTATCTTTAACTTAATGAAATATCATGGTTGACTGAACTTGTTTTCTACTAATCTCTTCTCCACGGTAATATATGTATATATATATATATATATGTTAATTAAGACTGTGTACCAACCGTAAGGCATGGGGTAATATGGAAATCTCGTAACGGCTATCTGTAACATTTTCGAGCACGCTTGTCTCTGCGACATTCTAATATCGTCCGACTAAGGATAACAACATAGGAAGAGCTTTCAGCTTCCTTTCGAATATATTTACGTTTGAATACTAAAACATGAATGATAAACCGTGTTAGTGAATCGGATAAAAAATTTTTGCAATATCGATAAGCTGCCGAATAAGAATGCTGTTTAAAAAGTTCAGTTTGCTGCGAAAACGATAAAAAGCGGAGTAGAAAAATTAAAGTAAATGTAAAAAAGTAGGAAATGACGAGGACGCTCTAGGAAAGCAATTTTCTAAAATGCAACTCTGGAACTGTGAAAGCATCCGGTGATATTTCGAAGTGACGGCTGGAGAGAAACGTTCTTATTACTTTATTTCTGCGAGAAAATTTAATTAGGAGAAAAAGCTCCATTCTAGATTCGGCTCAAGCGCCAATGAACAAAAGTAGGTGACTGGAACAATAAACATCGGTAGAGGGCGGAAGCAGGTAAAATATTGGTACAAATCAGAAAACAAAAAAAAAAAAAAAATCATAATAATAATAATAATAATAATAATCCGTTGCGAAATATTTCCTGCAGATGGTTCAGAAATTCAAAAATTTTGATTTAACCTCGCTTCGCCTGATTCTCTAAAACCATTCAAAAAAAAATAAAAAAATAAATAAATAAATAAATCGATTAATTAATAAACAAAAACGATCGCAAATATTTTTGTTATTCGGTTAAAGGAATCTCACCGATCATTTTAAATCGTTAATAACTGATATCGTATTAACTATTTATTTATTAAGGTTTGCGTTGAATAAAGTACCAAGTTACACTATTTATTCATGATCTACTCTTTTCTTTTTAAAGACGCTACGCGCAAATCATAAGCTAAACCGTTTTCTCTTAAGCAACGGCATTGTCGTAAGTCATACTTAGTATCATCGAAATTACATCGTATAATCGTAAAATTTATATTATTCTTAAACGCGTTTCTCGAAATCTGTTAAAAATTGCACATTTTTAAATACATTTTCTATCACATTTTATTATAAATACAGGAACTATTAGAGATTTAACATGCAATTTCACTTTGAAAATTGCAATTTATTGCTGTATTTGAAAATTAGCGTCAAAAAACGGACGAAATAAATTTGACAATTTACATTTTAACGAGATCTATAAACTGAAAATAATTTCTATAATCATCCTAATTAAATTACCACGTTTTAGTTTTAAATGACTTTTTAAATCATTGGAATAACGTATAAAGAAAAAATAAGAAAAATGAAAAATAAGAAAAATGAAAAATACGAAAATAATTTTTGACAAAAGAGCACTATACGAAATGCAAAAACAACAACTGCAAAGAATGAATAAGGAAAATGGCTAAAACTACAAAAAATTAACACGGAAAGGAAGATTTATTTGAATGGCGTCGTTGCCATTTGAAAGAAAATTAATCTATTTGTGATAGTTTTTTTTTTTTTGTTTTTATTTTTTTCTCTTCCAGCTAAACCAAACAAGAGATTAAACAAAATTTAGTAAGAATACGGGTAAATTACAAAAAAAAAAAGTAGATGTATACGTCGGGAAAATTTAGTCCCCAAAGGCAAAAATCAAAAAGACACGTGTAATGCTTGGGAACATTGGCTAAAAAGACAGTTTGCCGCTTGCCAATATTTGAGCATGCGAAGAAAAACGCTTGATAAGCAAGACGCTAGTAATAGTCGAATTTCAATTTGATGATCTGTTCGTTTTCCGTTTTGCTAGCCGCTGCAAGTACTTCACCGACGTCGGCAAGTCACTAAGGGAGTATTGAGAAGCGTACACACACACATACAAAAATAACCCACCCAAAAAAATCAATCAGATCGAACGTTTAACTAAGCAAGTATTTACAGGTTAGCTGCCAGTCGTGGCATAATCAATCACTATTAAAGCGCCATCAAATGGTAAAAACGAGCACTACATCTAACAGAACAGTATTTATACTCAAAGGTTTTACCGAACGACCAAGTACAGTAGCAATGAGCAAAGTGTTATTACGACGAACTTGGATGTCATTAAGACCTACGCAGCCGCTGGTGATTTTCTTATTTACCAAAAAAAAAATTACCTCTCAAATTTCGGTGCAGCGTTTTTTTATTTGATGTGCGATGTAAAATAATCCATAACCAGGAGGGACCGAGTTTGCTGATAATGATTAAAACTGAATGAACTGTGTCCTATAAAATATCATTTAAATTGAACTTTCGAACGAAAGAAAAAAAAAAAGTTTAAACGTATTATTATTATTATTATTATTATTATTATTATTATTATTATTATGGAAATGAGAATCATTTGCGACTAATCACGATTGTACTGTTTATAGTGTTTTAGCTTATTTTCAATTCGACATCCAGGGCCATTTGTAACGTCGCATAACGTGAGTTTCTGGAAAAAAATTAAGGAAGTGATATAATTTTCCCCATTTCAGTAAGTTCGTATTAATTTATATCGAGATCGATCACACACACTGCATAATATGAAAAAAGATTTTCTAAAAAACTAACAGTATTTTCAAATGTTAATACATGACAATTTTTTTTTTTTTTTTTATTTTCCTGTATAGAACAAAAAATAGAAAACGAAGAACTGGTAATGTTAAAAGAAAAAATTCAAAAAATAAAACAAAAACGGTTAAAAAAGTCGTTAGTTTTTTTCTTTTTAAAGCTTTCTATTTTTCGTCCTATTTTCAAGTCGCCTTTTTTTTTTCCTTCACGATTTCTCATCATTTTCACCGTTTGTTCCGAAAATTATCTCGGCGACGAAACAATTTAAAACATTATGGAAGGTTATTCTAAATGTTAGTTGTTTTCACCGGGAAACTCTATTTGGCACACTCGTGCTAGAACGATATTGCATGTACACACTTGTATTAATGTTACGCCCGAGGTAATATGAAAAATCGTGCAACATTTTTTCATCGTATAGTAGTATGTGTTCGGTACCGTTTGTGACATTCAAATATGACACATAGTTTATTAAATCCGGCTCTTCCGAATGAATTATAAGAGATATTATCATCTAGGATGGTCAAGTGTATTCCACGGCCAAGTCCGTTAGATATAATCATATTCGTAAAAAGTGTTCTAAAATATTATATAATCGCTGTGATAAATAATAATAATGGAAAGTTAATTAAAAACTCTAATGCAATACCGCAGTACTGAAGTACTATACAGCTATTTCATTTGTTCGTGTTTGTACCTTCTACGTTTAAAATTCCTGTAGAATGTTCTACATGTTCCAAACGGAATATAACGTACGCAGATATTGTCTTAATAGTATAGTAAAATCAGGTGTTTGGTGTAATTATTTTTCGGTTAAATTTTTATGCGGTTATTTTTTTCTAATATAAATACATTTATTTATATATATATATATATATATGTATATGTATATGTATATATGCTAGCTGCTACGCTTCGCCCGTTCGTTTAAATCTTCATAAAAAATATTTTGTTCTATCTGGAATTATATTTATGTAAAGATCTTTCTATTTTTGAGAAACATTTTTATTACCTTCCAAAAAAAAAAAAAAAAAAAAAAAAAGAAGGTCTCCACATGTCCCATAGCTGAAGAAGATTACCGATCTTTTTATAACTTATCGGTCGTGACGTAACAAAAAATGTTGCTCAACTAAACAGCACACACAGCCATTATTTTAAGGGGATGCACATTTAAAAGAACATATTTTTCACCCGTATCTTCCGACCTCTATATGTCTTGAGCATTTTAAAATGAATTTATTACCACAGCAGCAAACTACAGTAGTTGAATAAGAATTTCAAATGTAAGTATAAATAACATTGTTGGTAGCAACTATTAAAAATTCTATTGCAGGAGTGCAAAAACTAATAGAAAACACTACTTACTTTTGAAATCTCTGCGCTGAGTACGGCGGATAGACTAGGAGTGCGACTTGTATGTTTCTGTCCTATCATGGAGGTTTATTGATTTCAGTAACGCAAAAAGAGAAGCAACTGGAACGTGGTGTATAATTAAAAAAATGTTATCAAAGCTTATTATATACCATGATAATAATTTTATTTCAAAATTTTTATGTTTAATTTATAATTATTATGGTAATTGTTTTATTTAAAATTTGATAAAAAGTAACTTTCTTTTATTAGTCCCGTATGCATTTGTGTAACCCTGGTTGCATCTCAGCTAGATAAAACTTCATATTTCGTGAAGGAGAAGGGTTAGAAAACTCGATGATACCTTAAAACTTGCGCTGTGACATTACGAATACACCTTGAAAATTTTAGCATGACCTATCCAGCGGTACAGAAACGCACACGGACAAATAAACATACAAACAATCATTCATTTTTATATATACCGATATAGAGAGATAGATAGATATACAGATATATAAAAATGAATTGTTTACATGTTTGTTTATATGTTTTTATTATACAGATATATAAATTTACTAGGGGATTGGTCTTCGCGGCCCATTCCTTCGTACTTTAAATTATTTTACTTTGTAAATTTTCATAAAGACTGCAGCGTTTACATATATTTTGAATATGTCAATTAAAAAAGTGAAAGTGAAGTTTAGATTAAAATATCTGAAACCGCAAAAAGGGTAATATATTATTATGTCAAAGGAATATGTTGATTATAATTTTTTTTTAAATAAGACATTAACAATATTTATTTTTTTAAATGCAATGATGAAATTTGTTTTTTCTTTATTAGAATCTAAACAATAATATATTAAGTCACTGTTGACCATCACTCCGATCATTTCAGAATTTGTATAATTAAACTATATTTTTCAAAATTTGGGCCCTCTAATTTTAAAATTTTTGAAGTTTCGCTATTTTCCTATATTCTAGCGGTTGATATACATGATTTTAAAAAAAGAATGACCCTCCCCAGCTACCATGGAAAGAGTTGTGGACTTTTTTTTAGTTTCCAGTATTTCCGCTTTAAGCGTGTATTTTTCCAAATGTTGGTCTCTAGATATCAAAATTTTTCGAGTTTTTTCTTTTTCCTGTATTCTGGAGACTTTAGTATGCAAGTTAAAACGAAAATCGATACCATTAATAATGCGAGGAATCTTTTTGCCAACTAAATTAGAATCATTCAATAACTACATCGGATTACAAATTATATTCTGGTGCTTCGTCGAAAGTAACAAAATTATCGTCATCGGTTTCTCGTTAAAATGTTATTATCACGTTATCTACACTTCTACACATTACCGGTTTCGAAATATTTACGTTTCAGTTTTCATAACACAACCTATGTATTTATTTCAGCTGTTTGAACATTGTTTACACTTGCAGATTTTTCTAACTTCATAAAACTGGAATCACTATTGACATTTAACGTACTTCCGTTTTTCATTAACCTCAGTCGATCGCATATATCTGATATAACACTCGTTGTGTTCCATGTAGAGGTAAACCAGGTGCGAAAAAATAACGCCCGAATGAAACAAAACGAGATTACCGTTGCAGAGGAATAACAGACAGGGTTTGTCTATCTTTGTCGGTATTATTACGCGCCCTGTTGCCAGCGCACTACTTTGAGCAACACTGACGCTTGGCAAACTCGAACAGACTTCTTTCGTTGGACAGACTATCTATGTACATTTATATCGAAGATGTCCTTACCGAATGATACGGTAAACGTTGCAATTTCGTACGTAGGTACATAATACTCAAAATTATATTAGCATTTTATTCGTATTGAGAAAATTCAAATTGTCTCCAGTGTGTCGGAAATGCTTTAGTAATAAAGCTGATAATTCTAACGCACAATAGTCTTAAGGATAGGCGAGTTTTCAAAACTTGAATATGCCAGGGAAATTAAAACTCAGTCCTGGAAACGATGTTGAAATACAAATTTCTGTACTTCGGCACCCGCGTAGCAACGCATAAATCCACCGATTTTTCTTAGCTGCGAGTTTCCAGTTTGCTTCATTCTGTACTTTTCATTCGGGAAAAATCATCGAGAACAAACATCGAGTCCCCGGTAAAATCGTGATCGTATGGCTGAAAAAGGACAATCAAACTGTCCCGTTGAAAGTTATACAAGCGGAACTTTTTTCCGTACATCCTTCGCAACTGACAATTACAAACTGCTAACAGAGTAAATCGTTGATATCCGGTTTTGTGGATTTTTCGGAGCGCTTGCAATCATTTGCTCGGCGCGAAACCGTGTTTCGGATAAATTTTACTAAACCCGGTCGAAGCAAAAACGTTGCCCGACCGAACTAATTGGAGGCCGGCTGGTTTTGATATTTCTGCAACGAAGAAAGCGAACGACACAGAATGGATGGGGGGGGGGATAAATTCGCGGAATTAGCGAGATTACGAGGAAATCGTCTGAGAACGACCGGGACAGTATTATTATAACGCAAAGCGGCGAGCAGAGTGTTTCACTGCGCGCGGAAGAAAGAAAAGTTCGAGTTGGAAGTGACGACGACCGGCGGAGCGGCGCGGAGGGGCGAAATCAGAACGCGAAGAAAGATTTAAAGATTCGCTCATTTTTGTTAATCTGTTAGATTTGTTAATACGAATGGGAATCCTCAAACAAGGCGCCGGCATTGATAAACAGCGCGTTATTAATCTGTGCAGCGACACGGTTTTTCATCGAACGCGCGAATTCTGCCAGAGTCGGTTCGCGCACGCAAACAACTTGCCCG